>UYYG01000070.1:0-159749 GCA_900625125.1 Dracunculus medinensis | reverse complement strand
ATTAATTTTAATTTGAGTAACAAGTTGTAGAGGTCCCTAGTGAATTTGCTTCCATAGCCCGGTGGGCGATATAGATTTAAAAGGGAAATGTTTCTCTTATTAAGATAAATTTTAATTATCAAAGATTCAAAATGAGGAGCAAACATAATCATCAAAGGTTATAAATTTATAATAATCAGGAATAAGCATGATAAGCCCACCTCCACGAATATTTGAACTATTTATTGTTCTATCCTTGCGTGACACTACAAAGCCGTCAAAGTTTAGTTCGCGATTATCAATAGAGTCATCCAACCACGTTTCATTGATACAGAAAATACTATTTGGATTATCAATTAGTAAGAGTCTTAGGTCATAAAGTTTATATTTTAAACTTCTTGCGTTAGAGATGTATAAAGATAAATTACCTCCTATTTTATTAACCTTACTTGATAATTTGTCCTAGGCTGCTGCAGACTGATGAAAATATGTTGGAATCAAAAAATTGCTCGTCGGTGTAATCCATTGGCGAGGCTGCCTGAGTTCCACTATTTGAAGATTTCTGACGACATATTTTTTCAGATTAAGACTTTGATTTCGTGTATATATTCTTTTCGCAGCTGTTTATCTAGCAATAATTCTCTTTTCGTCAGATCTTTTCGCAAAAAACTTCCAGGGGGAACATCCAGGGGGATCGAGCGAACATCTTTGTTACGCAGAACAGACAAGGCCATATGCTTATCTTCAAGACGAATTTTAAGTACTCGTGGCCTGCCTGTCCCCTTCCTTCCATGACGACGAACCTCCTTAATGAATTCAGTCTTGAACCCAGCGACAACTACAATGTTTTCTGCTAAAAGCCTATCGGCAGTAGCAGATTCATCATCCGTAGATTTCTCTGGAATGTTTATGCCAACTAGATATGGTTCTTTTTCCTTCCTTTCAAAATATTCTTCAATGGTTTCCAATACTTGTTCAGTTTCAATTTTTGAATGTTCGAAGTTGCTCAAAGACGAAGCTTTCAAATTATTAATATCATTCTTAAGTTCTTCGTTGACCTTTGTAAGTATTTCAACAGATCTAGTTAAATGCATAATTAGATCTTATTGTTTTTCATATTTCTCAGTAATGGAAACTAGTTGTGACCTTAGATCCTCGATAGTTTTATTTAAATAGCTAACATCATTATTGGAAACGGTCCCATTTATTGCTACTTTTTTCGGTGCCATTTGGAATTTCCTTTTATCTTATAAGTGCCCAGTATAAAACGATAATAACAATATACTTTTAGAAAGAATATCTTTTAGACAAATGCAATAAGAATTTAGCGAAGCACAATATAATATAATAGAAATAATGAATTATTGATAAAGAGAATAACTGACACCACCGCTCACGAGAACAGCAAAAACGAAGAAAGATATATTATATTATACTTCTATATTATTTATTTTACAATATTATTGTAAATTTTATGTGTACATTTATTCATTTATTTGAATTCTTTGTTTTTAAATTTAGAAAAAGGAAAGAAAAAAAACTTAGCTCGTAGTTCGTAATTTTATAGAAATCTAATTCTAAAAAAAAAATTAAAAGAATAGTAATACAACCGCTCAAGATCAAACCAGCTAGCTCTAGGTGAACTAATATCATCTTCATCCACAATTTCAATCCCATCAATTTTCAACTCAAAATCTCCAGCTGTATCCTCCGTCCAGATTTCAGAAATAAGAATAGTACTATTAGATTAACAGTCAATAAGAACTCAAAATCAAATAGCTTACGTCTGAAACTTCTAAAATTAAAGGTAGAGTCGCGAAATGCGATGTCTCCTATTATTTCAAATTCATTATTTCAAACTGGTGACTCCGACTCGCCAAATAAAGCCTTTCATTAACTTGTTCTTTGCCACCACATATGTTAATAAAAGATAAGGTCAATTTATAGTAAATATTGTATATTCTTCTCAAAGAAATGGTTCTTCTTCGCTCATTGTGGAGACATCAAGGGAACCAAGTTGTTAGGTCCCAACATTTTAATGTTTTGCGTTCTTCCCCTTCTTTTATTTAATATCTTTTATTTAATCATTTATAATTTGTTTTGATATAGTTATTTTTTAGCCTATGGGTTTAATTTGTATCGAATATTGTTTATTCTTATCAATATTAGATTTAATGGGTTTACTTACCCAAGTTTGAAGTGATGAATAAAATTCTACATGCAGTTTTATTCTATTGTCCTGATAAAGTAACCGTATCAAGGCTACTTATCTAAAATATTTATAAGTATTTATAAAATAAATACTTTTCTAAAATATTAACGGGTGACAGATGAGCAAAATCCCACTGCTTTCAAATATTATTTTTTACACCATGTGTATTAATAATGTTATCATAGAGCGTCACCTTCATTGGTTAGGACATGTTCTCTGTCATCCACCACAGAAGTTTCCGCATATTTCGTTATTTGCTAAACCGTGTGATGGTTGGCGTCAAAAGCGAGAAGGGCCAATCAAGACCTGGACTGATATAGTTAGGAAAAACTTTGAACATATAGGGAGACGAGTGATATAGTGATATATGGACTTAGACAATGAAAAATGGAATGGCTTCTATTACTACTGGCGTAGGACCAAGCAACTTGGAGACATCTTATAGCCAGCTGACTCAGCCTTATCAGTGATGGTTAGAGCTGTTAGAAGAATTTTAAATAGATCTGATTTGTTGTTGCTAACATTTAATTTTTAATTAATATAAAACATAAAAATCATATTAGACAACGGTTTATAAAAAATTAAAAATTAATCCTTAAATTTATCCAATTTGTCTAATTTAAAGAATAATTATATAAATAGGAATTCCAATTTTTCAGATCAATCCATTTATCTACCTTTCTCTTTTCTTCAGGAATGGTTATTTGGGTTTAAGTTGTTGATTACTCAGTAGTGCTTAATTTGTAGTACTACTGTTTTGTATTTTTAAAGCCCATATTTCTTTTTGATAATAATTCTTCTTTATTGTAAATAAGTCGCTTTAAGTCGATTTGGGCCTTTTCAACAAATTAAAAGCAAAGAAAATTCTTCCTATAAAAAAAAATTTTTCCCCAAAACAAATCTTAATACGATCCTTACGCACAGTTTCAAATCCATCGATTTTCAACTTACAATCTCTAATATTATCGTCCAATTAGATTTCAGAAAAAAAAAAGAAAATAATACTATAAGGATTAGATGTGACAGTAATAAGAACTCAAAATCGAATAGCTTAGACATAAGTCTGATAATAATATAAGAAAAGGCAAAAAAAATTATTGAAAACAGAAAAACAAACTCTTTCTTGGTCGAGAATTCTATGCTTTAATATTTTGAACAGGCAAGGACGATTTAAAATTTACTGAAATCATTATTGAAGAAGCATGTTTCAAAAAAGTTTGAAGAATTCTCACCAAAAATTACGCGATATCGAGTTGTCGATTGCGAAGATAGCATTCTTTGCGTAGTTATCATCATAATTCTTGTTATTTCATAGCGAAATCCTTTTGCAAAAAATCCATCTTTTGGGCAAGCGAGAGCGTGAATTTCTTTATACTGCGTAAAATTTAAACTGCAACGGTCGCAATCTGCAATCTTTTTTTATCAATATATTTTTTATCAATGCAGATAATTCCTACGAAAACCATTAATAAATTATCAAAATTTCTAACTTTTAATATTTCTTATACGAATTGCTTATCAAAAGCCATAATCTCTTCTTCAAAAGAATTTCCATCATCGTTTATTATTCATTAAGTTAGGCTATTTTTTTTTCAAAATGATAAAATATATTCAATTTTTTTTTTGAGTGAAAGAATTAATCATCTATGATATGATAATATGATGATATTATCTAATTTTTTTTGAGGTTCTTATTATTCAAAGATATAATAGACATTAAATTAGCTGCATTACCTCTTCTGCTGCTTTTCTTCTCATACTTCTCAGAGTGACTGAACCAACTGATTGAAGTCAATTGAAAATTCTTCTATTAGATTCGCAAAAAAACCTATAAAAATTTTCTTTTTCTTTTTCTTTTAATATTTTTTATAGCCATTTAAATTTCTAATTTTTTTTTTTTTTACAAATTTAGCAAAACAACTTTCACTTACTTCAATAAATGATAATGACAAATGATAAACTTAGAGCATCAATCGAGAAATTATTGCCTAATAACAATGAATGATAACGCTTCGCTTATTTTACCATTTAATCGTTCCGCGAAATTTTACGAAATTTTCAATTATTTTAAAATTCATCCAGAATTTTCATCCAAAATTCATCCAAATAAGCCTGGCCTGCCAACGATTTCAGATAGTTCCAAAGGTAGTACCAATCCATTCCGATTTTTAGAATGTATAACTGAAATAAAAATAAACTAACAAATAAATGAGTGATAAATACAAAGAAAAGCATTACAATTTGTGACCTAAAAAGTTACGCGTTTGCAAAAACTCATGCGCACCCATGAAAAATATTTAAGGAATCTTTCCCGCCAAATCCATTCAAATTTTCGTCTTAAAACCGTATTGGACAAGAGCCAACATACTCCATGTATTACCACTTTGTTATCATTATTGCCATATATATATATGTTATCACTTTGTCACCCTTATCATATTATCACACTTTTTTAAAGATTTTTTAAATAATTTATTGGTTTTTATCTTTTAGTTCGAAATTTTTTTTAAGGACTTTTAAGAAATAGAAAATTTTCATAAATTAGCTAAAATATAATTTTTAAATCAAATATTATTATTTATATTTTTTTTTACTTAATTTTCTTTTTCAGACATTAAGCTTAAATTTTAAATTTCAGTTTAGCGATTTAAATAAAATAATATTGTTATTTTTATTTATTAATTAATGTATTAATTGAATGTTTCTTCGTAGTTCAGGTAAATATTTCTGATTGCCTTAATTATTTATTTATTTTAATAAAGAAAGACGAAGCAATGCATATATTTATAGCAATACTTAGATCATTGTTATTTAATCAATATAAAAATAATATGAGAATGGTGATTTTAATTTAAATTAGTAAAACATAAAAAGGTTAATATATGGTTCCCATATTGTGAGGCTAAGGGAACGGGTGGGGGGAGGGGGAGGGGGAGAGGGGCGAGTGGGATTAACCAAACAAATTAATCGAAATAATACTAAAGAGCCATTTTATTTTAAAATAAGTAAATTATATCGTTTCTATAATTATTTATTAATTGTTAAATAATGAATGAATTTTATTGATAAATGTAGAAAAATAAAATTCATTTATTTTTCTTTCACTTTTTTATTTTTGTTTTTCTTTATAAAAATTAATTTTTCTTCTAAAATTTTTTTATAGGTTTTCGAATTAATTTAAATATTGACATAAATAAAGAGAAATGTTTTTTATTTATTCTTTTATTGGTTATTGTAGCATTTTCATCTACTTTTTATATTTTGCCGATAATTTTTCAATTGGATAATTTCGCGACAAATGGTATTTTTTTCCTATTTCATTTTTGTTTTTTTTTTTCTTGAAATATTTTTCTGCAATATTCTAATTCACTAATTCAATTCACTATTTCTGATTACTGAAATTAGAGGTTTTTAGATTGCAATTTTACTAGAAAATTAATTGAGAATGTTGGAATAGTTGAGCCATCAAAAATCTTGGATCCACCGTTACCAAATGGCCATTTCACCACCCGGATCACGCCATCTAGAAATGTGTTCTTCCAGTTGATGAAATCTTTATGAAGCCGTCGTGATATCACCACAGAAACGAAAGTCCGCATCTGTATAGCCGTGATTCGTTCAATCTTGCTATATCGCTCTGAAACATGACCAGTGAGAGTGGAGGATATTGAAAAGTTATCTGCCTTTGATCACTCTTGTATGAGGTGCACTTTACGGGTCCGTCGAGCGGATAAAACATCACTTGATCGCATTCGTTCAAACACCACCTGTATTGATAATTTTATCACAGAGAATTACCTTTGATGGTTAATGCACGTTCCACCACAAGAGTTGTCGCATATTTCGTTATATACTAAATCGTGTGATGGGTGGTGTCAAAAGCGAGGTGGGTCAATCAAGACCTGGATTGATATGGTCAGAAAAGATTTTGAACTTGTAAGTGAACCAGCAATATATGGACTTAGACGATGGAAAAAGGAATGGCTTCTGTCAGCGATAGCATTAGACCGCGCCGCTTGGAAGCGCTTATCCTTGTGGCCGTTGGAGCCAGCCCAACCAGTAATGGTGGGAGATGTTAAAAGAAGAAGAATAGATGAGTCATTAGTAGGGTATACGTTTTTACAAGGTACAGGTAAAGGAATTGAATCTATGGCGCTTGCTGTCAATTGTATTTGACCATGTATGTCATAAGATATAGGTTAATTCTAGGTAAATATTTAATTATATTAAATATAAACATATTTTAATGTATTTATTTGTTTTAATTACTTGAACAAACAATTATTTAGAATTAATTAGAATTAGCCGCCATCTTTTCACAAATATCATTTCTAACCTCATGTAATCTCAAAATCTTTATTTTGAAAAGCTAAAATATAAAAAGTTAGAAGGGAATATAATTTATGCTTATGCTTAATTTAAGCGAATAAATCATCGATTGACATGTAACTATTAAATCATTCTTATATGTGATCAGATAGATGTTGCACAGAGGTAGGATAACCGACTAGTTCAAATTATTGTCTCTAGATCTTTGATCAGAATAAACTTGTCATTAAAAAATGCGATTGGATAATATTGTCAACCCAACTGTATTTCTATATCAGTTGATTTCTTGGCAGAAACTTCCAATCACATCAATAGTTAGTGGAACGAGCTTAATAAAAAATGGTATTCACTAAACTACTTACTTTTGATTACTTTACAGATATCGCATAGGCCACATCATTAGATAATTTATTATATTAATTCAATTAATTTAATTTTATCCTATTTAAATATATTATATATTTTTTTAAAAATATAATGTATCAATTGCAGTATATGAAACAGATATAATATATAATATATAATTATATTGAATTATATTATTAATTAGTAGTAGATAATATTAGTGATTAATAAAGGGAAATTTTAAGGAAAAGGAAATAAATGAAAGAAAGGAAAAAAAGAAATTGATAAAGAAGAAAAGGAAATTAAAATTAAAAAAATAATAATAATGTTAAAAATGATTTTTAAATTGATTAAAATTCTTCAAATTTTGTATCCATTTCATTTCAAGAATTGCTTTAAGATTTTTTTTAAAAAAATATTTTAAAATAACGAAATTACCAGAAATTTTTGAAAGAATATTTATTAACCAAATTTTTTCTTTTTAACTAAATTTGACGATTCCTTTTTCATTTTTAAAAGAAAAAAGCAAAGTTAACATGAAAAATATTAATGCCAAAATACTGTGAATATTACAATTTCATTTTCAATTTTCAATTTTTTTTCATTACATATGAATTTTTTCCCTAAAAAATTCTTTGAAAAAATTCGGGCCTATATAGTTAATAATTGTAATTAATTGCTTATATTAATAATTTTTCAGTCTTTTTGCGAAGTATTTTGAGTTAATATATAGATTTTTGGCTGTTCATTCCAGTAATTAATAGGACGAATGAAAATAAATTTGAATTTCTTTTACTAATACGTCTTTTTAATTTTAATAATTTTAATCATTTAGATTTTCTGGCATTTTAATTCTAATAAGGATTATTCGAGTAAGAAAAAAGTTTTTTCATTCATCTCCATATAACTATATAAATAAAAGATGGTTAAATAAATAAATAATCAAATAATTATAAATAATTGAATTTTATTGATAAAAATTAAGTATTGTTTAATTCTTCAAATTTATTATGAATTTTATTAATATTTTAAGATTTTTCTTTACGATTTTTCAATTACAACGTGTAAAATATTAAAATAAATCTCCAACCAACATTTATTTTTAAATATTTAATATTTTTAAATATTTTATAAATATGTAAAATATAAATATTTTTCTATTACAAATATTTATATTTATTACAATTAATTCTTTTCTTTTATTTTATTATTGTCACTTCTCTCCAATTAAGATGATTGGAATTATGCGGTGATTATCGATGCCGGATCAACTGGATCGAGGCTTTATCTCTATCGGTTTAGATCAGTTTCCGAGAAATTATTAATTGATATTCGTCCAGCTTATGACAATATAAGACGTCATGTTATTAAAAAGATCAATCCTGGTTTGTCATCATTTGCCGATAATCCTGAAAATGCAACAGGCAATTTTTTTGATTTATGTTTGTTTACTTATTTTTTACCATACTGAAAAAAAATGAAAATTTGTTTATCAATTCAAATTTGTGAATTTGTTTTTTGTTCTCGAAGATTAAATCTAAAGTGGTGAAATTTTTTTTTTATTTTTTAAGATTATTTAAAGCCATTGTTGGATTATGCTATTCAGTTTATTCCGTTTGATAAAGTAAAATTTACATCATTATTCATTTTTGCAACTGCTGGCATGCGCCTTATTCCAGTTCAGTAAGTTTATTCTTTCCTAAGTTTTATTGAAATTATTAAAGTAATTTATCGAAATTTATTATTTTATTTATTATATATCGTTGAATTTTAGCAAACAAAATTTGATTTTGAAGAATTTGCACGAGAATCTTTCTGCAGTTGTACCTATGCAAGTATTACCTGAACATATACGTGTAATTAGTGGAGATTGGGAGGGAATATATTCATGGATTGCAGTAAATTATGTTCTCGGGCGGTTAGACTTTGTTTTCTTTAGTGTTTATTTAATTATTATTTATTATTATTAATTGTTATTAATTATTATTATAATGTTATTATATTATTGTATTATTATTATAATATTGTTATAATATTATTATGTTTACTATTATTACTATCGTTATTACATTATTATTATTTATTATTATTATTAATTGTATTGTTGAATTTTCCTTTGCAGATAAACTTTTCTTTCTTCATTTAGTTAAATCAAATATTTTTCGCTTTCAGTTTTAAAAAAGATGAAAATTTTCGTAAACCTACTGTTGGAATAATTGACATGGGTGGTGGCTCTGTACAAATCGCTGTCGAGACTAACCAAAGTGGCGAAGAAGACGAGTTTTCTCAAAAAATAAATCTCGGCTGTGACGATAATAATGACGTTTTCATGTATATTTTTTCATTCATTTTTACAGAATCTTTGTATTATTTTATTTTTTTTCGCTAATATTATTTGTTTGATTTTTTTTATTTTGCAGGTATCGATTATTCGTATCAACATTTCTTGGTTTTGGTGTTAATCAAGGACTTCAAAAATATGAAAATTATATGAAGAATCATTTAATTCAGAATAATGCACCATATGTTCGCGATCCATGCTTGCCTAAAAATCTTGTAAAGCAGATTCACATGGAGAATGGGTCAATTTTTACGAGAAAGGTATTATCATATTTTTTGATGGAAAGATTTTGAGAGAGATTGAGAGAGTTTTTGAGCGTTATCACGCTATAAAAATGTCTATGCCATGCAGAACTCTTCCAACGACGACTGATCAAAATATAATGAACCTGGTTGAGATATTGGTTTTCCATGTAATTTCGTTGCTGTTGAAATACTGGTAGTAGCCTTTGTTCCAAGTCTAAGCCTTAGCATCAACTCAAACTTAAAATTTAATAGAACTCAAAACACAAAACACAACTCATTGCAAAATTATGACAGTTTGAAACACTGGGAACATTGAAATTTCGAGAGAGCAAAAAACCATAGTAAGAGACAATATCAATAGAGCTGAAATACAGAAAGCGCTCACTCACTGTCAGGGCACAACTTAATGTTATTTCAACTGAAATGAATGAATGATTTTGTTCTTTTTTTTTGGTTTTTTATCATATATTTTTATCTTATTTATTCAAAAATGATGTGGTTTTAAGTCATTTTTTTTTGTTTGCTTGCTAATTTTTAATCAGGGTTATGGCAGTTGGGACGATTGTTTTGACCATTTGGTAAAATTGTTGGCTGAACAAAATCAAAAAGTGGAATGTGTCAAGCGCAATTGTTTGCTGGGCATGGTGCGTGCTCCAAATTTGTCTCTATCTAATACTGAATTGTATGGATTTAGTGAATATTGGTTTTCAATGGAAGATGTACTTTCATTGGGTGGTTCATATAATTTTACGACGTTGGCACATGAAGCTCGCAAATTTTGTGCTCAAAAATGGTCTACAGTTTTGGTAGCTTACTTTTTTTTACTTGTTTTTTTTAAAGAGATTTCTATAAAATCCTTTTCTCATCAATGATACAGAAAATCGATTTTAGTACCGTTGGCGTAATAGACTTTATCCAAAAGCAGACAAAGAACGAATTCAAATGCAGTGCTTCAAATCTGCGTGGATCTCAGCAATATTACACTTTGGTTTCCATGTTGACAAATATTTTAATAATTTTAAATCAGTGCTGCTTATTGAAGGCCAAGAAGTTCAGTGGACACTTGGAGCGTTATTGTATCATCTGAGGTGATTTTTTTTTGTTTGTTAATGATCTGATTAAGGAATTTATTCAATTTACAAAGACACAAAGACATATTGCATAATATTAAAATAAAAGAAAAAATGTGCATTGGAAAGGAAAGTTCCTCGGAATGATGGTACTTCGTTTATGGAACGTTTCGTTGCTTTCAGATATTTTCCGTTAAGGGATATTCAGAAGCAGCGACTTCTAGAAAAAAAACGTCGTCAAAATGTAACAAATCGCGGAATAATTTATTTATTACCATTAATTATTTCTGTATTTGCACTATTTGTTGTTTGGTTTTCGTTACGACGTAGTATTCTTAGACGCGAACGGTCGATGTGGGGCTATATGATGTTGTCTCAGAACGATTCATTTGCACCATAATTTAATACTTATCGGTTTGTTGTATATCACGTTCAGGTTTTTGTTCGTTTTATTTTGGGTATTTTGTTATTTTAATGGTAATTCTTTCCACTAGTATGCCTTTTACGATACTTTTTTATGGCCTTTTATTGCTGAAAATTTCGACGATTTTTTCGGTTTCTAATCTTAAATAATGTATTATTAAACCAGGGTGAATTTTCGTTATGTATTATTTTCCAATTTACTTATTTGATTAATTTATTCGATAAATTTTAATTTTCTTGTACTTACGGTAAATTTTTTTGATATTCTTCCAGTATATTTGATCATAAAATAAGTTATATTTGTATGAAATATTGAAAATTTTTATATGGATCATTTGTATTGTGTTTACTTTTGTTGAACTTTTGTTTTAAGAAATAATGATGAATAAAGATTGAAAGGGCAAAAATGTTCAAAAATGATCAAGAAAGGGATTATAATTACAAATTTATTTCATAAATTGTTTATTTATTTATTTATTTATTTTATTTATTATTGTATTATTTATTTGAGATTCGATAATTGATTCTCGATCGATCGATATGAAATTCGAATTCATTTATCTATTGAAAGGCTATTTTTACGTATCCGTCATGATAAGTGATTTAAGTGAAAATCTTTCCTAATCGTTCATTAATCGTTAGTATAATCAGCGAGAAAAAAATTTCTAGCGGATTAAGAATGCAAAATGTTTGGAGAATGCAAAATCATCGTCGCTATTGTATTTGTTTAATTTTAAGTAATTCTGCGAAAAAAAAAAATTCTGATTTGCAATATTGAATAAATATCTTATTTATTTTAATTAAATAATTTTAAATAATTTGAATAATAATTTGATTGATCTCGCGTCTTCTCGCGTTTATAAAGTTGAATATTGTTTGGGCTGCGTTTAGAGGAAAATAGGGGCCGGGCCGCCAATTTTTTAAAATTTTTTCAGTAATCAATTTAACAGTGTATTTTAGCTATATTGTTTTTATTAATATTATTGTTATTTATTTCTTTATTTTATTTCTTTTATTTCCTTTGTTATTTGCTATTATTTATTATTTTAATTTTTGTTAATTTATTATTATTATTATGTTTATTATTTATTATTTTAATTATTATTAATCATTGTTTACTTATTAATATTTGTTAATATTATTAATTTTATTATTATTAATATTATCATTATTATTGTATATAATATTATTACTATTATTATTATAAATTGGTTTCAACTTTATAATTTTTGAAAAAATTAAAAAAAAATTGTTTAAGTTTATTTATTTATTACATAAAATGCTTTTTTTCTTTTCATTATTTTTATCGAATATAATTAGAAAAATTTTAGTGCAATTTTAATCGAAGTGCAATTTAATTAAAAACAAATTTGATGGTTTCTGTCGATGATTATCGTAAAGGTTATTTTAAAAAAAATCTTTTTTTAATAATTTTTTTTATTTGTGAAAATTTATTTTTATTATTTATTTTTTAATAATTTCTAAGAAGCAAAATTTGATTTTAACGAAATTTTGCAAATTTTATTTTGAAATATTTGCATTTTTAGGCGTTTTTTATTTTCACCCTTTTCATCATCACTCTTTTTTTTATTTTTTGTTTTATGGCAATTGTTTCTGCTTAATCTCGTCCCATTGGCTTGTCGGATCGGATAGATTTTTTCATGAGATCATTTGGCTTTATATAACTCGTCAGCTGAGTCGTCAGTTATATTTAGTTGAGAAGCTTTATTGCATTTCATTGAATATTCGTTTTTTCACTCTAATAATTTTTTCTTTAGTAAAACAAATATTCGAATAATTTTTTTTTTTAAATATGAAATATTTCTTTGAACGATTCACCAAGCGGAGCTTATAGTTGTACGCTTATTGGTGAAAAACTAGAAATATTATTTAAAAAGTGGTGAAAACCTTGAGGAATGATTTATTCTGTTTTTTATTAATTTAAGTGCGTAGGACTAAATCATTATTTCGATTGAGTTTAAATCGGTTTGATTTCTTTCACCTTTGATTCTTTGTAGGAGTAAAATTGGCAAATTGGCAATGATTATATTTTATTATTTTATATATTTATTTATTTATTTATTGTTTTTTTCTTTTTATTGAAATATTTTTTCAGAGAATGTTTTTGCTTCATTACCACGTACAGTTCGCGGTCTCCCACTCGTTTTAAATGTAACAGCTGATGGAAAGAAATTACTTTATTGTAATGGAAATTCTGTTTATATTCGCTCAATTGAAGTAATAAATTTTATCTTTATCTTAAATTGATTATGAAAAAGTAGAATGTTTACATCAGTTTTTTAAAATTTCTTATTTTTAAGGACATAAAAAAGTAAATAATTATATTAATTATTAATTACAGAACTGGAATGAATGTGATATGTATACTGAACATGCAACAGCAACAACAGTCGCTAAATGCTCTCCTTCTGGTTTTTATATAGCATCAGGTGATCAGTCAGGAAAAATACGTATTTGGGATGCATCACAGTTAACGCACATTCTTAAAGCTGAATATCCTATACTTGCTGGTCCAGTGCGAGATATTTCATGGTCGGATGATAGCAAGAGAATCGCAGTTGTCGGTGAAGGTCGAGATCGGTAATTTATTTGCTTTTATTGCTTTTATTTGTCGTTTTTAATCATGGTAATTTTCGTTTTATGGCAATGTAGTGATGGCCAATTTTAATGGTAATGATTTATCGAAATGTAATTAGTTGAATTCTTTTTATATTTTTCAATTTATCACTAGAATCACTAGAAATAAAAAATTTTGTTCTTTCTTACATATTGGTAATTGATTCATTGATTAAAAGGGTTATTTTTGGATGGCTCCATGTTTTATGGTAATTTCGATTACATATTATTCTAAAATATTATTTATCGTTATAAAGGGGATAAATAATATATATTTTTGAATAAACAATGGATATTTTAGATTTGGGCATGTTTTTTTATTCGATACGGGCACGTCTAATGGAAATTTATCTGGCCAAAGTCGCTCGACTTCAAGTGTCGACTTTCGGCCGGCTCGACCATACCGATTAATCACTGGGTCTGAAGATAATACCATCGCTATTTTTGAGGGTCCACCTTTCAAATTCAAAACTGTGAGATATTTTTTTATTTTCTTTCCAATGTAATATTTTTGATTTTTGATTTTTAATTTGATATTTGCTGCTTGCAATACTATTATAGCTTTTTCACGAACATGAACGTTTTGTTCACTGTGTGCGATATAATCTGGATGGTACGCTTTTTGCTAGTGCAGGAGCAGATGGGAAGGTTTATTCATTCATTTATTGGATTAATTCAAGAAAAAGATATAGTGGGGTTAAAAGTATGTGAAAATATTGATAATAGGAGATATAAATAAAATACAAATATTACTTAAATAATGTAAAAGGCTCTGGAATAGCTTAGATTAATATGGAATGTAACTACAACGGTTCGAATCTCAGCCAGTTCTCTACTTTACTGATGAGGGCTCTTGGGCGAGACCCTGTGAAAGTTTATTTGCTTTGCCTCAGTCTTCCTCTGGTAGAGGACTCGAGGACTTGGGTTTAATCCATGAAAGTACTGAAAAAAGGATTTTTTCTATAAATAAAGCTGAAATGTTAATGAAGAATACAAATATAGTAAAATGAATGAGATACAAAATATAGAAACCCAAAATATGGGAATATTAGAAATTTCCTTATGTCCTTATTTAGGTTATAATTTATGAAGGCGTAGAGGGAATGAAACAGGGTGAACTAGTTGACGTGGCCTGTAAAGGAGTTGCACATGCTGGCAGTGTTTTTGGACTATGTTGGTCGCCGGATAATCTATATATTGCAACTGCATCTGGGGATAAAACAGTTAAAATTTGGAATGTCGCTTCAAGGCAACTGGAGAAGTTAGTATCTTGTTATCATACATTTAATAAAGTAAGAATTGACATTATTTTTAATTAAACTAAATATTCTTAATTCTTATCTGCTGATTAAATTACTTGAGTCTTATTTAGAACTTTCAAAATGGGCAATGCGGTCGAAGACCAACAGTTATCCATAGTGTGGACAAATAACGCTTTAATTAGTGTTAGCCTATCGGGTTTTATAAATTACTTAGATCGTAAAAGTGAAAGCATCGAACGAGTCATCAGTGGTCATAACAAGCCGATCACGGCACTTGCTTTATCTCCTGATAAATCTCTAGCTTTTACTGCCGATTTTGAAGGCAATATTAGTGAGTTTTTGATATCAGTTTTGCCTTGTATATCCATAAATCTGATTGATAATCCATAAATTTTTCATTTCTTCAGCGAAGCAGTCAATTTTTTGCAAACTAATCTGTCTTATAGGCATTTATCATTTATTTTTTATCAGAATGTATTGAATTATCAAAAATTTTGTTCAATTATAGCTCGTTGGTCGTTATCATCAGGGAAATCAGAACGTATTACTCCTATTATACATAAATCCCAGGCTTGTTTTCTTTTTTAAATATTATCATTATATTATATTATCATTATATTATCATTTTTAAATATCATTTTTGAAAAGCAAATGAAAAATTATTTAAATTATATTTTTTCATATCTTGCAATCATTAAATTTAAATATAGATAACCGGGATGATCGTTTCTAATCATGGACAGTTATCTACCATTGCTTGGGATGATTGCCTCGCATTTACTGAAAATGTCTTCGGCGACATAAGTATGTTGTTCGTGTTCTTCGCTTTAAATGGTTTCAATTCTTTCAAATTTTTGATTCAATTTTGCTGATTTCAGTGAAATTTCTTTTGAATTTTTACCAGCTTTCAGGTGATGTCCATCCCAGTTTCATCAAACTGGAGTCACAACCGCGTGGTATTGCTGCTTCGGCAGATTGTAGAATAGTGGTTGTAGCTTGTCAAAAATCAGTCGCAGTATTTTTAGATCAAAAATGCGTTTTCACAAATAATAACAAATATGAATCAACATGTGTCGCAGTCACTCCTGATGCTAAGCTGATAGCAGTGGGGGGACAGGTAATAATGGCTATAGCTGTTGATTTTACTCTATTCGATATTCGACGAGCTTAATTTTTATCAATTATTCATCGCCTATAATCTAACATGATATTCTCTATAAGGATAACAGAGCGCATATTTACGAGTTTGCTAATAACCAATTGATAAATGTGAAAGAACTTTCGCATTCTGGAGCGATAACTTCATTATCATGGGACTTCAACGGAATGTTTCTAGTCGTAACTGATGCAGTAAGAAAGGTTTCAGTTTAATTTAATTTTTTTTCAAATAAATAAAGACAATTAAAAGCAATAAAAGTTTAAAGAATTTATGTTGATGAATTGTGAATTTACTTTTATTTTCTGTAAAATTTGTCAAATTCTATCTATTCTTTCTATCTCTGTTAAATTCCGTCCTTTATCCTCAAAATTCTTCTTATCACGATTATCTTTAAGGTAATTCTTCCAAAACCATCATTCCCTTTAGACCTATACAACCTTTCAAATATTTCAGTCCTCATCATAACTCATAAGAAAATTCTTGGGAACCTGTTGTACTCGTCAATGCCTCTCCAAAGCTCTCTTTCTTAAGTTAAATTTACTATAATCTTTTGGTATATTTCATCAATATTTCTGAATATCGTTTATATCGTTTATCCTTAAACGCCATTGTAATTTTTGATTTATATGAATCTAACGACTAAAAATCTATATTTCTCTTCGACATTTCAGGAAGCTGCATCGTGTTTCTTTAAGAAAAAAATCACATAGCAACACTTTTATATTGTGAGCTACTTTAATTTTTTTCTTCTTCTTTTAACAGCTTCCACCATTACTGGTTAGGCTGGCTTCAACGGCTACAAGGGTAAGATGCTTCTCAGCGGCGCCGTCTGATGATATCGTCGACAGTAATGGAAGCCATTCCTTTTTCCATCGTCTAAGTCCATATATTGCTGGTCTACTTATACATTCAAAATCTTTTCTCACCGTATCAGTCCAGGTCTTGATTGGCTCACCTCGCTTTTGACGCCGACCATCACACGGTTTAGCATATAGCGAAATATGCGTCAACTCCTGTGGTGGACGAAGAAGAACGTGCTCTAATCAAGGGCGATGCTCTATGATAACATTATTAATAAAGGTGATATTTGAACGAAGGTGGATGCGATCATCTGATATTTTATCCGCTCGACGGATCCGTAAAATGTGCCTTAGACAAGAGTGATCAAAGGCAGATAACTTCTTAATATCCTCCACTCTCATTAGTCATGTATCAGAACCATAGCAAAATCGAACGGATCACGGCTATATAGATGCGAGCTTTCGTTTTTATGGTGATTTCACGATGACTCCATAAAGATTTATCAACCGGAAGAATTTCTAGCTGCCGTGATCCGAGTTGTAATATTATCTTTTGCCTGTCCATTTGGTATTAGAGTGGACCTAAGGTATTTGAAATCGGGCACTTCCTCATTTGGCAATGAATTTACAAAAAGAGGTATTTTATCATCTTCTTGCACATAAGACGAAAAGACTTTCGTTTTATTTACATTGTTCCTGAGTCCGATTCTTGTTATTATTCTAATTGTTTTGATACTAATTATTCCCACCTTCCCCTTCCTCACCTACTATCTTGAACTATTTTATTACTAGTATTTCTTTAAACTCTTCACTATGAAACGTTGAAACGTTTTTTTTTTTAAATTCTTTAAGATCTCGCCAAAATCTACTGTATTTTGAAAAAATTTCTTTATCTCTGGGAGTATCATTCATTCCTGATAGAAATTTAATTTTTAATTGCTTTAATCTTATTTTTTCCACTTAGTTCCCCTTCAATGTATTCTTACCCCTGCTTCTGCTCATTGGAAACATTTAATTGTAAAATTTTAGAATTACAAATATTTTTTAGGAGAAGTTGAAGAATTAATAGAGAAAAAAATTTCTGAGAGAAATGAAACTTTGATGGTATAAGATGGTAGAAAAAAATTTCTGAGAGAAATGAAACTTTGATGGTATAAGATGGTATAAGGTGGTAAATCGGTGGTAAATAAATTGGTTACACAAGAGCTAAGATTTTATAAATTATTTGAATATTTTTCATATTATCCACCGCCATCTGCATTTTTTAATGCACTCCAATATCAGTGCAATAAGGCATATTAAGTTATTCTTTCTCCCTGATTGTTGCTTATTGTTATTGTTTTTTTATAGTTATAATTATATTTTTTATAATTATAATCATAATTTTATAGTTATAGTTATAATTACAACTATACAATTTTTTATAATTACAATTTTTTGTAATTATTATTTCTGTTAGCTATTGCTATTATTATTATTTTTAAAGTCTAATTTAGAAATTTTGGAAGAGTTATTATTTTTTATTTTCTCGCTGTTGTAAAATTTAGGCATTGAACATTTTTAGGTAGTGCCATATTCAATGAAGAATGATTTCGCAGTAGCCTCGGAAAAGGATTGGACTTTTCATTCTGGTCGTGTAAATTGTTCAGCTTGGTCACCGAATAATCGACTTATAGCAACGGGTGGGATTGACACCAATATCATCATTTGGGATTTGGAAAAAAGTGGCGAGCATCCAATTATCATTAAAGGTCATTAGTTTGTTTTCAAATTTATTATTTTTTGGACGGTGGTATTAATCAGTACTTAATATTATTCAGGAATTAGTATCGTGTAATTGTTTAAAAAAGATCATATTTGAAATAGTTAATTGCTGATAATTTTAGAGTTTTCATCAAATTTAGTTTTTTTCTAATTAAAAACGATTTTTAATGGGATTAATGACAAATTAGGAAATTTAATTTGATTGAATGCAATTAATTTTTTGGAACTTTGATAGATATGCTCTATTTTGATAATTTTAAAGAGCATTTTAGGTGCACACTCTATGAGTCCAATCAATGCATTAGCTTGGCTTGATACCAAAAAGTTGCTTAGTGTTGGTCAAGATTCAGTACTTAAAACGTGGATTGTTAATGTTTAAATTTATAAATTTTTAACTGTAGGTTATTTCAATTTTTTTCTCAAATAATAGCTTTGATTTTTTTTTAAATTTATTTGTCTTTTTGCTTTTATTAGCTTTTGTATTGTGCATTTAATTATGCTTTAGAAAAAAGTCATTGGAACCATAAAAAAGAAAGCTTAGGACTTTTTCATTTTGCAATTAATAAGGAAGAAAGCAGTCTTAGAGACGGAACTTCAATTTTATATTAAAAAAAATAAATAATAGAAAATTTTGAAGCAGAAATATTTATGATTTGCAGGGAAGTTGCGTAAAGATTAACATTTATATTAATAGTATTTTTATATGATAAAATTTTAAGAAAATATGACGGGTAAACGAGTAAATTATTAAGCAGAACGAAGGAATTTGAGAGTTTGAAAAATATTGAAAAAATTTTACTAGATTTATTTGAAGGCAGTTGGACCTTGAGTATCTGTACCAATGTCTTTTTTTATAGATTTTGCACTATAAAGTAAACCAGTCCTTTAACATTTTGGTTAAATATCTTTATCTTTGACATGGTCCCTAACTTTATTAATTTCCTTAATCCATATATAAAGATTTAAAATATTGAGACGTTTTTTTCTAAAATTTTATCAGTAATATTTTTTTTAATATGAATTTGTTTGCAGTGCATATTATTCGCCTTATATACTTTTGTTGTGTGCCTGTGGTAAATAATTAATAAAAAGTAGTTTTACGTTCTCATTTTTTGAATTAGTAGATGAGTTCCGTGTTCACCAGATTTTTTGCATAACTTATCAGTTTTAGGATAGATAATGAACTATGAGCTGAGCTGCTACAATGATTGATTTTTCATATTTTTTTTTTAAACCAAATCAAATCAAATTTTAAATCAAATTTCAAATGTGAATTTAAGTGGTAATCATTTTTATCGTTTATCGTTTTTCGAAACGAGGACATTTCATATTACCAAACAAAAATAGGCGATTGAAAAAAAAAAGAAGAAAAAATTTGTAAATAAATGTGATATTGTAAGAGCGGCTATCACTAATGAATCTGATCCATTTTCCTTATATTTTCAATTTATCGCCTATTATCAGATATTTTCAACGATTGGCAATTGATAGAATAAAAAAAATTTATTTTTTTTTGTGTCAACTGTAGTACAAATTTATTTTATCATTTTCATCTCACCGAATTGTCTCGCTACGTGTAAATTTAATTTCGAAATTTTAATGGGATTCGATTTACTTTTGTTTACAGAACATATTACATCTTTTTTTTTTCAAGGGAAAAATACATAAAGAAAATTAAATATTTGAATATTTATACATACATCGACACATATTGAAAGATTTTGAATGTATAAGAGGATATGGATTTAGACGATAGAAAAAGGAATGGCTCTTCTTCTTTTCTATTAGCGATGGCGTCGGACCGAGTAGCTTGGAGACATTTTACTCTTGTAGCCAGTGGAGCCAGTCTAACCAGTAATGGTGAGAGCTGTTAGACGAAGAAGAATCGACACATATTGTGGATCGGCTAATGTTTTTATTTAAAGCAGAATGTGGTAAAAGAATTACGTTAAAGAAAAAAAAATATTACTCCCTATATTATCATTTATGGTGATAAGAGTTACGTTTTTGTTATCTTATTTATATCTTGTTTGGTGAAATAATAACTACCAAGGAAGATAATTTCTCTTATATCTTATATGGTGATAAGGTTTTGCGCATAAACCATTTCAGAAAATTTCCTTATCGGTTCATCAAATAGTAGCAACCATGTTTCCATGAATTATAACAGTAAATCTTTTTTTACAAATGATAGGATTCATGTATTTAAAGAATTTCTTATATCACAAATCAGGTTTTTAATTTGAAATATGTTCAAGTAATCAGATTCGAACGATTAGAAATCGTGTGAAATGTTTGATTCTTGAAATATTTGTCATATCAATAGGAAAAAAAAGGATTTATCAGTGTCTTCAATTAAGTAATTTATATATAAAGTTATCATTCCAAATTATGCTACATCGCATCTTCTATCGTTTCCGGTCGTCTTTTTTTTATCGAAAAATTGTCAATTTTCCGAGGTTTTCAAGAATATAAATTTATATTTTAATATATAATACGATTATTATTAAAATACAATGAAATGAAAGTGAAAATTAAAGAATCATATGTCGCTTCGATTAAAGATGCAACAAATGATAATTTTCTGTATGGTGATAAGAATTACGTTTAGGAAAAAAAATGATAATTTGTCTCTTTTGTCCTTTATCTTATACCATATGGTGATAAAGTGGTAAGGTGTCCAATATTTGATTCGCTCGATTCGAAATAAAATCCGAGTGATTGCCAGCAGTTCATCTCTTTTCCTAAATGTTTCTCTATTGAAAAAGATTTGTTCTAGTGGCTAGTGGAACTAGCCTAAAACAGAAATGATGCATAACAGAAGATAAAAACATTCGATTTTCGATTTTTTCACCTTTCCGTAGAAATTATCTATGAATAAATCATCTAATCAAATCTAATAAAATTTTCTTGAAGAATTTTTTGAAAATCATACGAAAATACTAATAGAATCTTTTTTTCTAAGGGCATTTAATTGACCATTTCCATTCGTTAGTTTAGCGCACCAGAAAAATTTCACCGCTGATTTATAGGATCAGCGAATTAATTAAATAGAATTATATGTGAGTCACTAGGATCAATGGGAAAAAATTTTTTCCCTGCTTAGGAATAGAACTCCAGAATCAGCGATTCGAAATTAGGCCAATAACGCTCTTATTGAGTCATTCATGTATCACATGAAACAATTATTTAAATGAAATTTTTCAAACAAAAAAAAAAAAATAAAAAGAAAATTTCATTGAACAAATTCAAAATTTGGATTTTGAGAGAATTTTTCCTTAAGAAAATTATATCCAATAAATTTTTTTTTCCTCACTAATAAATCATTAAAAGTCTGTTTCATTTCAATTCAAAATTTCCCAACAAATCACTTATTGTTCCTTTTTTTTTGGTTTGTGAACATTTTGTTCTTATTTAATATACAAGAAATATCAAATTTTTAATATTATCACAAAACAATTTATTAAGGTGATAAGGTGATAACTAAAGTAAAAGTTAATTGTAGCATCATCGATGTCGATCGATCGTTGAGCACATTGAATAACAATATTCATAAACGAGCGTTATCATGCCTGATAACATATTTTTATCCTATATCATATCTGCCATCAATTATTTTGTTGTTACATTGTTTCAAATGATAAGAATCAGCGTTTTTTTTTAATGGTCTTTCAAGCTTAAAGAAATTGATAATCGATGATCAATGCAAATTTTACATTATAATTAATCATTAAAATTACGAATTACCAGTTTTTGTAATCCTTTTAAATTCTTTCGAGTAAAAATTTCATCGCTTCACCAAATATTTTATAGAATAAAATTCTAAGTTTAAATATTCCAAAAAAAAAAACACCTTCACCTATCATCTGTCACCTATGATTTGTCCTCAACGAAAACAACTCATATGACTTTTTTTTTCTGTGTTGGTTCAACTCGCTCCTCTGGCGTATCGCACTGGATGAATATGACAGGAAGTTCTTTAACGATAGAAGTCTAGCTGAGTCGTCGGCGTTATTTTTCAATACCACCTCGAATTTTCGGAGAAGATCACTCCTGCCGGCAGTAGAACTTCAGCAAAATCTGGATTAAGCAAAAACCAACTGAGCCATTCATTTTACTACTTTCTCGCTGTTAGACGACACTGCCACAGGCGGAATGAAGATTGTACATTGGCGAATTCGAATCCAAGCCTCGATTCATATTGTTAATTATCATGCCTCTGAGCCACCATTTAGTCCCATATTTCCTTTTAATTTTGTCTTACTACTCGTCTCATAATTATTAATTTGATAATTATTAATAATTAGGTAATTATTTATAAAATAATTTATTTAAAATATTTAATTATTTATATATTTATTATTTAAATATTTATTATTTACATATTTATTATTTATGTATTTATATATTTATTATTTATATATTTATTATTTATATATTTATTATTTATATATTTATTATTTATATATTTACATATATTTATATATTTTTAGTTATTTATTTAAATGTTTATATGCATATATTTATAAAATAGATGTTATTAGTTAAAAAATTATCTTTAAATTTATATTATATTTAAAATAATTTTTTTGAAAATGCAAAAGAATTTTTCACTAAACAAAAATCTATTTCGAGGTTTAAAATGTTCCTTTAAGGCACTATAAATTATAACCTGTTTAACCAGATTTTATTTCCTATATCTCTTTCTTGAAATCTGCGGTGAAATAATTTCGACCATGTTTTGTCTTAAAATTTTTCGAAATATTCTATAGTATATACAATATATTCATATATCTCTGTTCAGAAGAGCATACTGCCAGAAACTAGCCAATATTGTGCATGGAACCCTCAAACTGACAGATCTCTATTAGAGAACGATAGCCCATATGACCCACTAAGGGTGAGAAAAGGTTTAAATACATGTGGAATATGTGGAAATTTATAACATATTGCTTTATTGGTTGACCTATTGAACCTTGCTTGTTGACCTATAACATTTGCGATGCAAAGGCTAGCTTAATAATTTTTAAAAAGTGAGCGTTTAATATTTTACGGAATGGTACCAAGCAAAAAAGAAAGAAGAAAATTTATAAGATGCGGAATTTTTTTATAAAATTCAATAAAAAAGAAAGGAAAATTGAAATTAAATAAATTGTGTTATCGGTATTACCTATTTTCTCACCTCGTAAAAAAAAAAAATTAATTCAATGGTGAAAAGAAAAGGTGAAAAAGTTGAAGAAAAAAAAAAAGTTGAATGTGACACGGCTGACCTGGTTATAGAATTGAAAATTGATTTTATAAGGATATCGTTAAAATTAATATCTTCTTATCTTTTTTTTTTTTTTCTTGTTTCCCCACTATAAATAGTTGTTATTAAGAAAAGAGAGGGGGTGATTAGAAAGAAATGAAATAAAGAGGGAAAAGAAGATCGAAATATTTATCGTTATAGGCGGGTTTAATTTTTTGGTACATAAACCCCATTTGATGAATTTCCCAGATAAAAGGACTACTTAAAAACAAAAAAGAATCATTATTGCAAAAATGGGTAGTCTAATTCGATTCGGTTCCTCATTTCTTATAATATTTCTATTTATTCAAAGAGGTGAAAATATTGGTGAAGAGAGTGAAAATTTTGGTACAATAACCACATTGGATGAATCGATAGATGGTTCAGGTGCCGATGATATAACTCTTGTTTTACCTTCTTTAAAAGAAGAATTTCAAAGTGAACAAATTGAAACGACTGATAGTGATGGATTATTATCAGAAAATGATAATATGGAATCGCTACCTAAAATGCATCTTGATGAAGCATTAATTCAGCAATTTTCTGAA
Organism: Dracunculus medinensis; assembly: GCA_900625125.1. NCBI lineage: Eukaryota > Metazoa > Nematoda > Chromadorea > Rhabditida > Dracunculidae > Dracunculus > Dracunculus medinensis. The sequence continues at coordinate 135,348 of UYYG01000070.1, read as the reverse complement.
TCAGAAACGATGGAACCAGGTAAAATCTTTTATTTATTTATATTTTATTTATATTTAAATCTTTTATTTATATTTTTTTCGCAAATTAGTGATTATAGTGATTAGTGATTACAATATTCTTAGTTGTTTCACTTTGTTTTTGTACCAGTGAATTATTGATAATAGATTGGATAGCCGAATGATTTTTGCATAGATTCGGATGTCAACAATAGAATTTTGTCGCATTAAAAATTTTAAATGATTTTGGTGAATCACTTATATTCCACTGATAACCACAAGAAAAAATGGTCCATATCATATTATATCACATTATCATATCAATATCAGTCAGTGGAGTGAGCTTAACCAGATATGCTTGGTCGCTAATAGTGCACTTTTTTATTTCCTCTAAAAAAATATTAATGAAATATTTTAAAAAATATTTTACTCTTATTCTTTTTTTAACTTCACCTTTTATTTTAAGAAAATTGAATTTTGAAAAATTATATTTTAGAAAATCAAATTTGCGATTTAAAAACGGATATGGCCTTTATTATTGACACGTCGGGTAGTGTCGAGCAAATTTATGAACGACAAATAAATTGGACTATTCGTTTAATTGATGAATTACCGATTGATCAACAGAACGTTCGATTGGCTGTTATTCAATATGCCAAATATCCAACAACTGAATTCTCGCTTGGCACATATATTAGTTCGAAAAATATCAAAAAGCATTTATCGAAAATCAAATTTCAGTCGGGAGTGACGCGAACTGGTTATGCGCTTCGTAAAGTTGAAACGGAATTATTCGATGAACGAAAAGGTGCAAGGTATAAACGAAAATAATCATGCATTAAATTTCATAAAAATTCTTTAGGATTGATTCAATTATTGTTTGAATATTTTCATATGGAATATGAAAATTTGAAAAATCCGAAAATTTTTTATATAGCAAAAAATTAAAATAAAATTTGTTTTTTTCTTTTTCCAATTGAGAAAATTTATACTGAAAGAAGAGTTATAAAAATGAAAATATTTTATACGGTACCAGTCAGCTGAAGAACTAATCGAGTTTCTCATATTTTTTTCTCTACAATGACTTGCAAAAAAATATTTTTATGACCTATTTATTTATTATTTGCCTTATAATAAATCCGCGGTGAATGAATGATCAACTTGTTGTATACGATTTCATTTTTTTTTTAATTTTAGGATTGAAAATTGTTTAAGGATTGAAAAAGTGAGAGGAAAATTTGAAAGCAATCATTTTTAGATAGAAAATTTTAGAAAATAAAAAAATCATTGAAAAATCTCTTGAAAAATTTGAAAATCTACTTTTTAGACCTGATGCTTCAAAAGTTATCGTACTTTTCACGGATGGCCTATCGGTTGACGATCCACTAAAACCGGCGAGTCAATTGCGTAAAAATAAAAATGTTAAAATTTATGTGGTTACTGTTGGTTCAGACGGTTTCGAAGTAGAAATGGAACGAATCGCTGGAGAAAAAGCCAATGTCTTTGGGTTAATAATTTCTAATGGATTTTCCATTTTAAAATTTTATTTTTTTTTTTTTTTTTTAGAAAAATTCTGAATTACGTAATCTAAGTAGATTACTTGTATTTTTCAAGTAATAATACAAAAAATTGGCTAAAATTTACGTTTGTTTCTAAATAATTATCAATAGGATTTTTGACAAAATTTATCCAGTTTTTTATGTAAAACAATAAGAAGAATTATCCTTTGAAGAAGCAAAAATATCTGCCGTGGATATATAAAATCTAAATGGATGCTTAGATTCTATTTATGAACGCAAATAGAATTTCTAGCCAAATAACTCGTTAGCAAAGATTTCTTATCGTATTAACAACTAGCTGGGCCAGTCTAAATCCAGGATAAGTGAGCGCTAATCACTTACTAATTTTACGCACAGTTTTTTGAATTTATATGAAAAACACCAATTTCAAGCGAGTTTCTAAGACTTATAAAATCTTGAAGATATCCTTATTTCGTGTTATTCTGAATACCACTTGTATTTCTATTCCAAATATGGAGTTATTCTTTCGCAATGATCTCTTGATAAGATCGCAGACTTTTAAGGCAAAGCTAAATACACACATTTTAGATTATTTTTTTCATTCATACCATGTCTTAATTAGTGGAAAAAATGGTAGGCAAGGTATTAAATATAAGATAATGAATAGTACACCAGGCCTCAAAAAGCGAAATAAAAGCGATTCAACAGGCATTATAAGTGATCAGATCTAAGATTGGAAAATAAAGAATAGATTAGGCTTCAGATATTAAAGGCATTATAAATGATGAAAAATAGAAGATCGGATTTCAGAAGCTGAAGAAGAATCAGGTCTCAGAAGCAATCCTACAAAATTTTATCATATATTTAATAATTTTCAAATTCAGACCGAATGATTTTTTGAAACTACGGGAAGCACTTCTCAATGATATTAATGGACTTTGTAATATTGAAGATCAAATTGAACAAAGCAAATCTAAAATTTCACCGCTTAAGCAAACAACGGAAAATAAATCACGAAAATTCTCTCTACAACAACATATTTTACCTCAATCACAGGTGAATGTGATAGTGATTATCATTTATCATTTATCACAAAATGAATTATGAAAAATAATAATATTGAAAAAAAACTTTTAAAATCCTCTCTTTCATTCAATTAGGGTTAAGGAATCACTGTGGGTTATTGTTCTCATTTCGGAGCGCTGTTGCTGGGATTCTACTTTCGATAAATCTATCTTCTAAAAATTTAGGTGGCATGGCACTGGCGATTTAGTATCAATCGCCAAGTGACTTCCTAATAAAATTTATTTGGTCCGACAAGTCAATGAAGCAAATCCAATCAGAAATTGGTCAATGCTTAGTGCTCCTAGAAAAAAATAATAATAATAATTCAATTAATAAAATTATTATTATTCAATTATTATTCAATTTTATTTTATCCAATAATAATTAAATAAATTGCGATAATGAAAAGAAATTGAAGACTACGAAAATTCTGGACAATCCACTAGAAGCAGATTTTTTTGTATCCGCCAATATTTCTGCACAAGAACAATTATTGCAAACTGAACAAAAAACTACTATTTCTTCTCGGAGCAGCAGCACAGTTATAAATCGAGAAGATGGATTAACGGATGCGAGAGAAGAAACGGTTACCAATTCACCAACTACCGAAGAAGACCATACACCAAGAGGACCAAACGTTGTAAGTCTCGATTAATAATATTATTATATGGCATACGATGGTGATAATTGTAAATTTAATAAATAAGTTAATAAATAAATAAGTGAGATTGGAATTAATTGCGAAAAGTTTAAATCGAAGATTTCTTTTTTCACAGGAAAATATTAGTTCATTATCAACAGTGATCACGACAACTTCAAAATTAACCACCAAGAAATTCGAAAAACGACCAAAATTCACCGAAAATAGAGCAAATCGAACTCAACAAGATAAAGAATTAGTGGCACAGAATCGTCCAAATATTCCAACCACAAGGTATTTTTTAATTTTTCATCGTTTTTTTGGTTCCATAATCTATAAATATTTTATGAGATTAAATTAAACTAGGCAATAAATTCAAGCCAAAGATTTTTCATGGATAACGTGGTGATTGAATTTATTTATTAATTTATCGCACCTCATTTGCAGGATAATTCAATCCAGTACAACTTCATCAGCGCCAAGACTAGACAATCGAAAAGAGTTTGGTAGATATTTTCTCAAACTTTTTATATAAATCAAGCATTTTTTTAAAATCCTGCATATAAAAATAGGAAATGTATTAAAATGATCGAATAGAGTACCATTTCGAGCACTATGAGCTCCATTTCTATCTCTTGATGAGAATAAGCTTTGACCTACTAACCGGAATGATACTATCCATGGCGAGAAGACCTTATCCTCAATAGTGGTACCAACCAAGTAAGAAATGGTGAGAAAGAATATTATCATTCTACTAATTTGGTTTAATATTTGATAAATTTTATTGCAGGAAATTGTGCCATCGATTTATTATTCGTAGTTGATAGTTCGGGCTCTGTCCAAGATATTTACGATCAACAAAAGGATTTCCTTCTTTCATTACTATCAGAAATAGAAGTAACAAAATTTTATTAAAAATTTTTTTTATTCAAAATTTTCATTTTTTTCTGATAACAAGCTTCTCAGTTCAAAAATGGTGATTAGAATCGCCCAGTGGGTCGTTGATCAATTCGAAGCGCCGATGCTAAGGTTCCATTCCCAGCAAAAATAAACTTAATCAAAAATCTAAGTGATGACAACTCTCCTATACTTCTAAGAAATTCCTAAGAAATTTCTCTTCTGGCATATTTGTCCAACAAGTCAGTAAGTCAGCGAAGCGAGTTTAACCAGTAATGATAAAGGAAAGAAATTCAGAATAAGAATAAGAATAATAAAATGAAAATATAGGTTGGTGAAAAATCACAACGAGTCGCACTACTCCAATTTGCTGGTAGCGCTCACCAACGAACTGAATGGGCTTTTGATACTTTTGACGAAAAGGAATCTATTATGCGAGCGATGGCACAAGTTCGCCATTTTACAGGTTTTCAATTAATTCCGTAATTCAATCGTTTAAAATTAAGGAAAAAATGGAAAAAATAAATAAATCACACTATTTCATTTCAGGTACAACCTACATAGGTCGAGCTTTACAAGCCTCATTAAATCTCTTGGAACAAAGAAGGCGCAACGTACCAACAACAGTTATCTTAGTTAGTGATGGGTATGTTTCCATTCAGTTCGAGTAAGAATTGCATAGCTAGGAAGTGCTGAATGCAATAGGACAATTGCGCGCAAGAGTTGCTGAGTACAAATAAAAATTCTTCAACAGTAATGTCCATCTCCAAAACTTTAAGGCTTGGTTTTAAGCTAAGACTTCAGCTTCAGCTTTTAACATTCTGAATAGAGTACTCTTCAAGTTTCTTTTTTTTTTTGACACTCAAGCTTAATTTTATTATAAATTTTTGTTCTTTTTAATATTTCAAAAATTCATAGTTTTTCGCAAGACGACGCAATTAAACCAGCCGAAGTAATTCGAAAATTGCCTAATCTCGAATTGTATGCCGCAAGTTTATCAGAGTTAAATAACTAGTAAGTTTGTTTTTTTTTTTGCATTCATTCACATATGTTGGTGATAACATTCAAGGCTTGAAAAAAAATTTGATTTGCAATTATACATTCCGCTATAAGTTATGGACAAGAAATGGACTTTTGAGGAGAATTAAACGAGAAAATTCTTTTTAATTTCCATTATTTATATAAAATTTTAGTTTATGAAATTTTTCTTTTTCCAGCAATTATTTAATATCACTCACGGGAGATGCAGGAAAAGTCTTTGTTGGAAAGAGAACTGAAGAACTTAGAGATGTTCTACTTAAAAAGATTCACTGTAGATGATGAAATGAATGCTTAATCTAAAAACTTGTTTTTTTCTTCGCAGTTATTTAACAATATTATTTATATCATGAAAATATTTAATAATAATAATGATAAAAGATTCCATAAGTCAAAGTATTTCGAAAAGAAAATGTGTAAAATGTAACAGAAAAATTAAATAATTGCAAAAAAAAAATTAAATTTTCCAAATGGAAGATAGTGAAATAAATAAAAATTAGCAATTATTAAATAATGCTGTTAGACTGATTAATTTGTAATATTCGAAATGGCGACTTTTTGTAGAGTCCGAAAACCATATTCATCGACGAGACTCCATTAATGCATTTCGCTTCGATTTTTTTTACCACTGACTGTGACCAACTATTATTATTAACCTATTAGTAGTTGGAAATAGGTAGAAATGCTGATTTTATTTGCATATGATTAATTTCGCCTCGACAAAATCGAATGGATATTAACGCTGTTAGTTTCTGAAATCATAACATACTTTCTGAATCAACTATAGTAAATTTTTTGCTACTTCCACCAGATACTATCAATGAAGATACTACTTTCAATGAATGATAAAAGTGATAGGAACTTAAACTATCCATGTTTCTTCAAAAAAATTTAAAAAAATATAATAAGTAAGATAGGAATAAAATTATTGAGAAACCATAAATATGAATAAAATTAAAAATATTAATGAAATGCCTAATACGATCCAAGAACTTATTTACCAACAATAAACTCAAAAATAAGGGCTTACCTATAATTAAGGAAAAGAAATATATAATACACTCTGCAACAAACCTTACTATGCGAAGAAGACGATAGGATATTCTATTTTGCATTAGAATTAACCTCCTTGAGTCGCTTTGCTTGTGCTACATTCATAATCATCAATTTTTCGAAAATGAGAGGAATGGTGGTCAGAATCAGAATCAATATCCATGTCACAGACCGAAAATTACAAAATAATTGAGAGATGCCCATTTGCAATGAAAAACAAAAAGAATAAAATTTCATCAATACTTTTTTCTATTTCATATTTTAATCTTCCAAGAAAATTTTTTAAAAGACTTTTAAAAAAATGCAAAAAAAACACCGTAAATTTTAGAAAAAATAAAGAAATATAAAGGGAAATTAATGAGAAAGAACAATGAAATATATACGAAGTACCTGATGATCATCATTTATTTCCAAATTTTTGTCATTTATATTCAAATCAAGAAATGAATCAACTCTTTGTTCAACTTCTTTCGTCAAATTATCGACATTCTCCATATTGCGACTTTCCTTAAATGAAATTTTGCAACAAAAAAAATAATATAAAAAATAATAAAATAAAAAAATACATCGATTTCAGCCAATTACTACAGTCATTATCAAAAAAGTTTCAGTTAGTACTCATAGGACTTAAATTTCTATTCAAAGATAGCTAAAAAATTATTATTAGAAGGAAGCATCAATTTTTATCAATTATAAAAAAAAGAAGCTATCTACTTAAAAAACTAACAAAAAATGAAAGAAAATTAAAAATTATTAAAAAATTAAAAAATGGATGGAAATTAAAAAGTATGAAAACAAACTTTAGAAACGATTGCTTCACACCTCTTAGCGAATTTTGTAAGTAATTGTCCTCCAAGTTTTTGACGAGCTTCGTTTTTGCTATACGTCGATGCATTCGACTGTAAAAATTCTTCACTAAGCTTTTCTGCATCCATAATCAATTTTCGAAATTCAGCCTAAATTACAATAATTCAAAATTCTAAATACAATAAAAAAAATAATAAAAAATAATATAATAAAAAAATAATAAAAAAATAGAAAAAAATATTGTTAAAAAATATTAAAATATTAAAAAATAATAATATTGTTCATTTTCTTGTATACATTATGCATTGGCTGACTTCACTAAATATTTCGCATGATAGTACTTTCGCTAAAAAATCACTTGGCGATAAAGAAATAAGATATCTCTATTTCGTAAATTATTGATTCACAAAATTCTTACAATACTATCAGTTATTGCTAGAAATAGATAGGAACGATAATAGGATAAAGAACCGATAAAATTTTAGAAAGATGTATAGAATAATTAAAAATTTAATCCACGAAAAATTTAAATTTAAAATTTTTTTTAAACCAAGATTTTTAAATCTATGAAAAGGAAGGCTAAAAGTTCCATTAATGAACAGAAATCATTAAAAATTTTTATAGACTTCTTTTCAAGCCAGAATCTTGGTGGCTTATGCTCACCATTTCCAGTAAGGAACAACCTTTCTCCGTTGACTGCCAGCTCGAACATGAAAATGAATTGCTGCCAAGTAATAGACAATAGAAATACAGGCGGGTTATCAGCACGATTCGAGTTTTATGGCTTCTATTCGAGATGACAACCGAATCCGAACTTCTCAACTCGATAATCTGTGCTGCCCACAATCTGTTCCCATATAAAATTATATGAAAGCTTAGGGAAAGTCTAAAGAAACTTAGATCAGATTAATTTAAAATTAATAAAATTAAAATAAAATTAAAACAAACGCTGTGAGTAATTTTAGTGATTGCATCACGTCGATGTTGATCGAATCTTCCTTCTTTCTTAAACGCATCAACCAAATCACGAATTTTTGCTAAATCATCGATCGAAAGCAACATTGTCGTTTTTTTCTAATAATAAAAAATATTCAAATAATAATAACTGATACAGCATTACTAAGCGATAGGAATATGAGAAGTTAGAAAAATACTATTGACAGCAAAAAAAGAAAATGCGGAAAGTAAAAGTCAAAGTAATTCCAGTGACAGTTGGAGCACGTGGAACTGTCCTAAATTAGAAAAGTGCCTTCAGCGGCAGACTCCAGGAACAACATCAGAGATTTCTATCCATAAGAGCGCATTATTTGGAGCAACGCTAAAATACTGCGCAAAGCCTTCAATTTCGCGGATCTCTGACAGAGAACCCGAAGTTGAGGAAATTCACGACTATTCAAAGAAAGATGAAGGAAAATTTTTTTGCATTAAAAAATTTAAAAACAATAAAATAACAATAAAACAATAAAATAAAAACAATAAAAATATATCGAAAATGATTTTCAAATATGTAAATTTTTTTTTGCTAAATAAATTTAAATCAAAAATTTAAATAATGAAAAATAATTTAAAACAAAAAGATATTGGAGAGAATTAAATTAATTTAAAAATTAATTAATTAATAAATCATGATCATTAATTTGGGGATAGAATGGTTTAGTGCTCAGTGTTGCTCAACTGGGAGCGTCGATGCTGAGGTTCGATTCCCCGCAGGAGTAAACCTGTACAAAAATCCGGGCGAGGGCCGGTGATGTTGGCGACTGGCCTGTATTTCTATCGTCAAGGGACTCCCTGGCATATTTGCCTAATTTTATTGCAAAAATTATGAATCGACGAGTAAGAGCTATTTCTTCTAATAGAATTTTAGAAATTTTAAAAATTTACGACAAAAAAAACAGTTTGAAAGAAAATGAACTAAAATTATCTGCGCCGTTAAATAGAAATCTGAGATCTTAAGCCGAGAGATTTAAACAATCGGCTGATCTATTTTTATTTTTTTTAATTTTTCTTTCCTTTACGTTTTTGGCTGTTTTTAAATGCGTTTTTCATTTTAGGTGACGGAAGGGAAGGAACCTTTTTTTTCTTTCTTTTTAAATTTATTTAGTTATTTAAATTTTTATTTCAATTATTGGACTTAATTTTTTTATTTCTTAAAAATTTTTTGAATATTTTTAAAAATTTCAAAAAATTATTTTCTTTATAAGTGATAATTAAAATTCGTAGAATTCATAGAAATTTTATAATTTTAAGATTTTTGTAATTAAAAGAAATTGAAAATTTTTTTAGGAATATTTCTCCTCGAAAAAATGTTTTATAAATTTTGTAATAAACGATTAATTTTTTATGAAAAATTTCGTTGTTTTCGAAAATTTTCCGCCTTAAAATTTATGCATATTAACATTAATAAATTAATAAATTTCTATATATTTTTTTTAAATTTTTTCATTCGAAGAGGATTGGGAAAGGTTCGTTTTTTTCTTATTTTTTTCATATTAAAGAGATTTGAAATATTTTATATTTGAAATAAATATTTGAGATTTGGAATAGAGATAAAGTTATTTTTTATTTTTAAATATATCAAGTAAAGAGGATTTTTGGTGATAATTCGCTATCAGCAAATCCATTTTTGGTTTTTTTTTGAAATTCAGATTTAAAATTTAAAATTTTAAAAATTCGGATTTCACTAGTGGAATGGCTCAATGGGTTGTCATGAGTTTCACTTCTCGTAGAAATAAATCTTTTTGTCTCAAAAGAAAGTCCCTCTAATTCTGCCATCAGCTGACTTCCCGGCATAATTTATTTTATTTGATAAGCTAACGGAACGAATTTAATCAGAATTTGGTGAATATGGGTGAGTGAGTATTAAAAAAAGAAAGAAATCCGTTTTCGGCTTAATTTTCAAATATTACTTTGCAGATTCTTTTTTTTCTGGTTCATTTTTTACTATTAATTGCTATTTTAACGGAATATTTGCTATTTTTTCCTTATGAAAATCATATTCGACCGTCAGTCGTTTTATATTTTTATTTTATTCTTGGTATTTATTTGATAATAAATATAAATTTTCATTATTATAAAGCTTGCAATGTGGATCCAGGAAAACCTGATCAGGTTTGTTTTTTTTTTTCATGCGTACATTTTTTCTTTTTAATATTATCAATGATTCTTAGGGAGTTATTAGCTTTTTCATAAAGGTTTGTTGGTGAAATTAGGCAAAAACCATTGGCTAAGTGAATGTCATGAAATTTTAATATTTGACATTTGAAAGTCATTTTTTTATTCATTAAATTGCCATTTATATTATTATAATTTATTATAATTTTAGTCACAAACGCGTCCTTGGTGTTATAAGTGTAATAATCATAAACCGGAAAGAACTCATCACTGTTCGATATGTAATCGTTGTATTTTACAAATGGATCATCATTGTATATGGATAAATCAATGTGTTGGCCTTAACAATCATCGTTATTTTCTTCAGTTTGTTGTTTTTGTATGGATCGCTGAATCTGTTATATTATTTAGTAATTATACAGCATTTTGGGAATATTTTGAAAATCTTAATGTAAGAATTATGCGTTAAGAATTTATTAATTTTTAATCATTTTAAAAAGTACTCATTTGAGAATACTCACTTTCGGTTATTTTCACCATCAAAAATATTAAAGAATGGAATATTTAGAATTTCAATTTCAATTTTTAAAACTATAAAACTATAAAAGGCAATTTTTTAGTTTAATCTTATATGTTTTATTTTCAGAGAACTCATCGAAGTCCATTTTGTAAAGAACAAATGGAATGGGTTTTATGGCAGTCATGGTTTTGCACCGAAATTCCATCGCTTTTGAATGGGTGCTTCTGTTTCAATTATGGTTTAGCAATTTTGTTATTCTTTGTTTTAGGTGGATTTAGTCTTTGGAATATATATCTTATATCGCTTGATGAGACCTTAATCGATTTTATAGTTAGTATTTTTTCTATTTATTAGTATTTTTTTGGAAATTTTATATTGCTAAGTCGAATGAATCAGTAAAACCATTGCATCTCGAAATTTTTCTTTAGTCTTATTATTATGCATTATAAAGCTGTTTTAATTTAAGATATAATAATTTTCAGAGAAATAATCGGCATAAGGGACTACGGTCCACTTGTTTTCGCGATATCTTTCTGAATTGGCGTCGTTTTTTAGGCCTTATCAATGGTCGTTCATTTATTTGTCATATTTTGTTGCCTTCTTCTCATCCGCAAGCTTTCTCTTTTAGCAGAAAACGAAATCTTCTTAATGTATAATGTACGTTTGACATGTGAAGTTGCATCTAATGAATTATTCAGTTATTTCTAAATTCGTACATTTTACTCTTTTTTTTAAATATCTTTCACATATGTTTTAGTGTATTTTAGCAAATATGAGAAAGTTATTCACTATTCATTTTACTTGCTATATAATTTCCTTCTTATTAACTCTTTGCTTAATTATATATATGTGTATATTATTATTTTTAAATATATATAAATTTAAATTTAAATATATATAAATATATACATAAATTTTTTGCGAATCGATTATTCAAGCAAGTAAGCTGCAATTATTGTTATTATTGCTTATTTATTTCTGCTTAGGTATATTCCACTAATTAATGCGCTTAAAACTTTTAGATGCTCACTAGGCTAAAAATATTAGAGATTGAATCGCTAGTGCTATTCGCATTTTTAAATAACAAGCTTAATCTAATTTTTTTTTTTGCATAGGCTATTTCAAATATTGGCAAATGATAATCTGAATAACTTCGCCTCCGTCACCTCCTCATTTTCTTGATTTGCTGACTTATAACGAAGGTTTTTCATGGTTCATGGTTTAAAGGTTTCAAGGAAAGTATTATAATTGACGAAATTTTGGCTTTTCATATTTATACTTGGTTTTTTCGGAAAATCTAAGTAAATATCATTTTAATACCTATGAAAATATGGTTCTATTCTTTCATATACCTCGCCAAACGTCATTTCAATAAATTTGTCAATCCCTAATTTTCAAATTTATTCTAATTTTTTTAGAATCTCGTTTTATTTTCTTAATATTGTCTGAAACCTGGCATCTCTCCACTTAAAACCCCGTGATAAGTCTTGTTATAATATTTTTTTGCTAATAACTTCTTATGTATTTTTATTTATTCATTGTTTTTGCTATTAATTCTTTCTTTGTAAAATGAAACCACATTATTTTTTTCTTTTTGTCCGACAATTGTTTTCTAACAGTTAACGCGCAAATAGTTTAATTTTAAGTTTAATTAATACTAATCTATTTGGATTATAATGCAAAGAAGAGATAAGCGTTGAGGGAATAAGGTCGGATTCTGACGGATTAAAAAGAGTAATGAGTAATAAGCGTTAAGGATTTTTGCGGTTTGGATATCGGCTTTAAAATGATAATGGAATTATTTTATTATCAATTTGAATTTAAATATGTTTATCAAATTATCACATTTATCTTATTGTTTAATGAAGTAGAAATATAAGTATATATATCCCAGTGGTACTAGGTAGTAAGAGTAGTAAGAATTGTGAATCCTAAACCAGAAAAGTGATTTCGACAGATTCCAGGGCAACATAAGAGATCTCTGTCAAGAAAAACGCGCTACATGCACTATAAAGAAAGAATAGCGCAGAACCCTCAGTCTTCTAATACTAGAGAACCTGAAGTTGAATGATCCTCACCATCTATAGGATAAAAGCCCCTGGTAGAGGAGCCGAGATTTAGGATAGTCCTTATCGCCTATAAGGAAAAGATTTTTTTAAAATTATGTTTAATTTATGTAATAATTTATGATTAGCTAGTGCTGAATTTAGAAATTAATCTGAGCTTTGCTTAAATCGCTTTCTAGTCACTAATTTTCTAATGAAACCTATATATTGTATTGAATTTAAAAAGTTTATTTTATATTTTATAAATATTTATTCGTTCTAACGACAATTGTATAATATTAAATATATAATTAAAATTGGACTATTCGTCATTTTTATTATCATTTTATTGATATGTCGTGCTGTTTAAATTTTAATGATAGCACTTGAATAGACGAAATCAAATATTCCCATTCAATGAATTTTAAAGATTTACCAAAAATTAATATATTTTTATATTATTTTATTTGAAATTTTTTTTTTTTTAATAAAATTTTTCCGTGGACCATTTCATTAATATAATAAATATTGCAATCTTTCTTTTTTTTTATATTATAGAAATTTTATTAAGATTGTTGAAAAATCTGGTGACATTTTGTACTTTTATCACCAAGTGAACTCCTTGGCAAAATTTGTCTGATTCGAAGCAATAAAGCGAACTGTTGCAATATTTTTTAATAATAGTTTTTTGATTTTTGAAAATTATATAGGTAAGAATGTGGCCAATTGCTTGATGATTTGATCGCATGATGGTTTGGTTAATCCTCAAGCAAATCACGACTTTTGAAAGAAAAATTACAATGATCGAAAGCGGCGCTTACAAGTGTTCCTGTAGTTTTTGTATGGTACTTTCTAGATAATTTCTAAGATAATATCGCAAATTATTACATAAATATAGATATAACCTAAAATAGAAATTTCATTTGATTGATATTCCAGCCTTTGACTGCTTTTACATTTGGAACATTTAGAACCATTGGAACTATAATCCAGTGTAAAGAAGTCATCAAAATAATATGAATCTTTTTATTGAAAGGGCAGCATTTTTTAAAAGTATCAATAAAATAATAAAATAAAATAAAGTATCAAATGATATAAAATTTTTATTAAGAAATACTTATATATAATAAATACTTATATATAATAAAATTACCCAAAAAATAACTTATTTTATTAATTATTTTAATATGTAATTTTATTAACTTAAAAAGTTTCTTATTTTGTTTTCTATTTATTTAATTATAATTTATAAAATAATATAATACACATTTATAATTTATAATTTTCATAGTTTACATTATTCACAATATTTATTTATTATTAAAATATTTATTATAATAATTATAATAAATTTTATTTTTCAGATTTAGTAGAAAATTGTTCCACATTATTTTTATTCCAAAATTCGTCTAAACTTATTGCTGAAACATGGTCGAGTATCTTTATTCGTGGACGTTCGAATATTTCTCCACGTTCCATCTTTTGCCTCATTTTTTCACTCGTATGACTTATAGGGGTTGCATTTTGAGGTAGTAAATTATTTTCTACTAGTGATTGCTCTTGTAGATTTTCGCAAACCGACAACGATTTTATGGGTTGAAGTGAAAAAGCATGCGTTGTATGCTCAGCATTTTGTCGAAACGGCTTATTACTATCCTTTTCGATATCAAATCTGAAGAACGATTTCAGATTTTACTTTTCGATTTTATTTAATAAACTTTTTTATTTATTTATTTAAATTTATTTATTTAATAAGTTTATTTATTTAATAAAATAAATAAATAATTTAATAATAATAATAATAATTAATAAATAATTTTAAGATGGAAAGTAAAAATTAAATTAAAAATTAAAATTAAATTGGAATTAAAATTAGAATAAAATTGGCAAAATTAAAAATTATTAATTATTAAAATTATATTAAAATTAAAAAATAAAATTAAGTTTATTTACTTGGTTTGAGCGTTCATATTTATATCTTTTTTGGTCCAAGTTGCCGCATTTGTTTCGATTGGCTTAATACGATTATTTATGAAATTAGATTGAGCATTACCTCCAGAATAACCAGGTCGAGTTAATACAGCAGCACCACCAATATTAGTTTCATGAGCATCAATACCTTGCACGAGTCGTTGATCAGTATCAGCGCTTGATACTCGCGAATTAAAACGCTTTCGTTTACATTTATAACATAAGAAATATAATATTAATAGTAGTAAAATTAAAGCAATTAAAATGAATAGCCATAATGTGGAACTTAACGAAGATGAAATAAATCCGTTACGAATAAGCTCTTCGTTTAATGCATATGGTATTGTGCTTCCATCTGAATTTTATAAAAAATCATTTTAAAAAATTATTATTTAATTATTTATTTTAAAAAATATATTTAAAAAAAATTAATAATTAATATGGTCCTTAGTTATTTAAAAATAATTTTTTTGTCATATAGGCAATTAATAATACCTAATAATAATAATTAATAATAGCGTTTTTACCGTTTCTAGTTAGACTTCTATTTAGGTACCACTGACTTATCGGATTAGGCAAATTTCACTGGGGAATCATTTGACAATAGGTAAAAATAAGTCGCTAGCCAGCATTTTTAAAAGAAATTTTTTGTTCTTATGGAGAATAGTAGGAACATAGGCATTAATGTTCCGAAATGAGAGCGAAAACCCATTGAGCCATCCAAGTCTAATTGATAAGATGTTAAGTAAAAATTAATAAATGGTACTTCGTTGGTTAACGGTACTTCTAATGTTTGATAAATCTTTTATTATTCCATTACTGTTATATTATACCTTGCCTTCTTTTGCATATAAATGCTCGTTTATTCCTACAATCATCAACGATATATGGAGATTTTCCGGTACCACTGTGGAAAAATACACAATCCTTCTGTTGTTGATTACCATCGAATATTAGAAATCTAAAGAAAAAAGGTAAAAATTCAAAATAAATTTGAATTGTAAAGAAAAAATTGAAAATTTTAATTGAAAAAATTTAGAGAAATTTATTTTTTACTAATCATATTAAAACAAAAATGCATACTGCAAATATTAATGCTAATGGGAAAAAAGCTCCCAGAAAACGAGAGAAATATTAAACGATCCATATTATAAAGGATTTTCAGGAGTCAAGCATCTTCATTTTATTCACAATACATCCTAGTCATAGGCTGAAGAATTCTTATGAGTTTCTGGATTTTTTCATTTATGGCCATGCATTATCCTATTTTTGTAGGCCAATGATTAGCACTTTTATAACATAAAATAGTTTTTTTACTATATTTTTTTCAAAAATCGTTTCATTTATTTATTTATATAATTTAAAATTGATCAAAATGATCTTGAAGAATGTCATCATTTAATGATAGCATTCGCTATCATTCGATTTGGCTGTATGTGTTGGCTATTAGGCATCAGATCTGCTCGCTAGAGAGACATTTGGCGATAGCTTCTATAGTAGCGATATGTGCTATGGGTAATGAGTATGTCTCGTGGGAAATATGCATATGAATTACGGGTAATGTACGGGTAGTGTATGTTTCCCAAAAATATTTTCCATTACTTCATTGTTTTTATTGCATATTTTAATTTTTTTTCCAGAAATTTTCATGAAAACAAACCGATATAAATTCAAACAAACAAATTCTTCTTTTAGTGGGTAATTTTTAATTTTTAACTTTTATTTAATAGAAATATTTTTATTTATGCATTTGCATATCTTTAATCTATAAAATAAAAAAAAATCCAATTTTCAATTTTTTTTAAGGGAAAATATAAAAAAAAACAATAATTTATAATATATTATAAGAATAAAAAACTATATTTTATATAAATATAGTTTTTTTTCCAAATAAAAATAATAATTAAGAAATTTAAAATGAATTAAATAAAATTAACGATTGTGGATTTAGTTTTTCATTTTGATCGACAGCGAAAAAATTCCCTTCGTTAATAGTATCGCTGTAGCCAATCCAAGCAGAAATTTCAACACTTGAAAATTTCGCTACAAAAAAATTATGAAATTTTTAAAAAAATTTGCCTAAATTTTTAAAAGAAAATATTTTTAATTAGAAGGTTTTCTTTTCGTAAAAATTTTCGATAAAAAAAAATCAACCGGTAAAATCTTGATATTCTTCTATCGATGAAAATGATAACAAATTGCTTCGCTGTAAAACGCAATATTTTTGAGCATCAATCCATGTCGCATGATGTGTTGGTGAATCGCTTATTAAATAGCAAAAATTGCTAACTGAATCAGTTATCCAATTTGGTGGGCAACCAGGTATTTCTAAATAATAATGATTTTAGGAAGAAGAATAATACTTAATATGGATTTATATATTTTATATTATTTATATTTATTTTGTTTTATTTTATTTTATTTTATTTACTTATTATTTTTTATATTATTTTTGATAATTAAGAAAAGCTTTATTTGTGGAGTTATCTATGATATGTTATCAGTTTTGCAATAATTTAACCATAAATGAAATAAATAAAATATGAAACAAAAAATATAGACTTTAAGATATTAAGCTAATTGCTCAAAAAAATAATTTGCTTAGTAATTTGCTTTAGGCAATATTTTAATAATTAGAATTTTACGTAGGTGTAAAAATTAAAATTATTATTAAAATTATAAATTATTATTATTAAAATAAATTTTTAAAAATTATTCGTTTCGATTTATTTATATAAGTAAATGACCGTGTGCATAATTTTGTGGATCAGAAAAAAATAAATTCAACTTCTAAAATATCGGCCTAGAGATAGGATGGCTTGCTATTTCAATTCGAAGCGCCAATACTAAGGTTCTATTCCCCCTAGGAATAAACTTGTCCAAAAATAAGGGTGATGGCAGGCGAACTCATCTGTATTATCTATCGCCAAGGAACTCCTTGGCATATTTGTCCATAGTTTCGGAACGAGTTTAACCAGTAATGGTGAGGATTCTCAAAAAAAAAAAAAATCTACCATATCTTTGCTTAACACAATGTTTAGTTATGCTGTTTTATTGCAATCCCCATTAAGCTACCACTCTTGCAATTCTCTCCCCTCCATTAAGGCCCCCAAATTTTTCATTTCCTTGCCTCAAATCCTATTATATATTTCTTTCTTTTCATCTTTATGGTTATTATTTCCTCTTATGTCTTATAAGTCTTTCATCTAAAATATTTAAATATTTTTAAAATATTTTTCTTTTTTTTTTATTATTTCCATACCGAATTAAAATTTATTCGTAGGAAAGCGAGAAAAAAAACTTTTAAGAGTTTTTAAAAATTATTCGTTTCGATTTATTTATGCAATCAACTTCGATAAATTGCCTCAATAAACAATTTTTATACTTAGTAGATTCGCAACAAAAATCTTTAAGTAATAGGTAAGTAAGTAAAATAAAAAATAATAATTTTAAATAATAATAATTTAAAAACAACAATTTTAGATGAATTATAATTTATAAATCATATTTAATTTGTTTATATTTATTTTCTTTATTTTTTTTTCAACATAATTATAGTTGATAAATAAATAAATTAAATGGTTAGCGTTAATTATTTTTTCTTTTAGGGCCAATTGGTTTCACTAAAAAAAAAACTATATTTTAAATTTATAAATTTAAAATTAAAATTAAATTAAATTAAATTAAATTAAAATTAATTTAAAATAAATTATTTAAATTTATTTGTGATAATTTAAATAATGAAATGCGACATTTATCAAATGATTTATGATTTTATTGATAAAATAAGAAAAAAAAATAGGTACCAAAATCTACGAATGAGAATTTTGCACCTCGTTCACTGAATTGATTATTCGAATAGAAAACTAAATATAAGGCATCATTTGTACTAATTATTGACTGTGGATAATTATCACCACACCATTTAACAATTTCGGTCGCTGCATAAATTTCACCTAAAATTTGTTTCAGATATTCAGAATTGAATATTTTCTCAATATTTTTGAAGAGAAAATTCTAAAATAATTCTTCGCATATTCTCTTTCTTTCGTTTCACTCGTTTTTTAAGTTGAATTTTATCAGTTTGTTTTAGAAAAATTTTAACAAAATGATAATAATAAAGATAATATGTGGTGTTTCAGTTTTCATTATTGAAATGTTTAGGGGGAATTATTCTCTAAATGGAGCCTATGGATCCTCTGGATCCCCGAGATATCCTTGAGGTCTTCTCAGAATGCCTTAAAGAAGCAATATTTCAATAGTAATATTTAAAAATCAATTACACAAAAACACATTTAAAAATTTTGCAATCTTGATAAGATGAATATTAAAAGGTATAAAGTATATTAAAAAAAAAAAAAAAAATTCAATAATTTTTGAGAGTCCCTATTGTGAAAAACTCGAGAAACATTGGCTTTTTGAAATAAGTAATAAGTAAAGTGTAAGTGTTTGCCACAAATATTGACAAATGAGATAAGTTTATAAGTGTTCAAGAATTTTACTACATTTTACTACATAGCAATAACACAAAATTAGTTCACCGTAGTTCGAACTATGCACCTTGATAGGAATAAGCCTAAGTAGAAGCTAAATCTGGATCATGCGAGAAAATTATCCATAATTGAATCCTCATGCCTATTGGCAAGACTTGTATCCAAAATTTTTTTGCATGAAAATTTTTTTTCGCATTTATTTATATAACAATATTAAAATTTCAATTATAGATAAATGAATTGATTAGATGATAAGTCTTTTGTGATAATGATAAAACAATAAAAAAAAAAAAGAAAAATGATGTTGAATGCTTACTAACCGTCTCGAACAGACAAATAGTCTTCACATTGTGTAAATAATGCATCATCAAGTTTCGAATCGTGAATTGTTAGAACGATTCGTTGCTGTGGTGTTCTCGCTTTTAGAATCCAACTACAGTTAAGATCATTCGGATATTGTCCCTTATCATATCCTTTCGTATAAAAAGATTGAGGCTGTTCTTGCGCTCTAAGAAGCACTGGCAATGCTGAAATAATTCGTCTTTTTTCACGTTTCATAAATAGAAAATTTTCATAAAAATTATTTTTCGGTTTATCAATTATCATTTTTTGCTTCAACCTAACCTAACCGCGCTTCCTATTCTTTTTCTTACAATTCTTTCGTTAGAGATTCATCTAAACATATTTAATTAATTTAAATATATAATTTAAAAGAAAAAAAAATAATTCGAATATATTTTAGAAAAATTAAAAAATTCAAAAAATAAAAATCATTGAAAAAAAATTTTTATTTACTTGAGCAATCCTGAGCGTATAAATTAGCAAAATTCAAATATAATAAAAGTAATATTGTTAATTCCAAAAATTTAAATGGCCTCCTCATTTTCCGATTGAACATATATAATCCAGAAATACTAGAATATAATATATATACAAGAAATAAGTCATAGTCATTGAATGAATAGGGCATATTATATATGCATAGTGAGCGTTGCATGAGATAATATTTATTTAAGCTTTTTTTTTTTTTTCAAAGTTTTATTAAATATTTACTAAACTTTGAAAAAAATAATAGCCAATTGGGTCATTTTTTTTCTCTTTTAAATATAGGCCACCATCGTTAGTGAATTTATTTTGGCTTACCATCACCATTTAGTTGATAATCTTCTTGCATCCATAGCAACGCTTCAACATCTTATAAATGATTTCTACTCTTGCATAAATCGTTGATCCAATCCATTTTAGAATTTCTCTAAATTGGTTCGATTTACTTGAAAATTAGCGGAAATTCTTTGCTTATATATAAATATATAAATAATTTAAATGACACTTTATAATAAAATTTGAATTCAAATATTTAAAATCTAACTAATTTAATTTAATTGTTTCCATTGGTTTTTTTTTATTTTTATAGTTTCTTGGAAAAAAAATAATATTAGTTTTAATAATATTTGTGTTTTCTTGGAAATTCATTAGGCTATTTTCATTGGTTATATTAAGATGAGTTTTTTCAATATTTTTTTAGTATTTTAATATTTTAATAATATTTAGTATTTCAACGAGAGGAATGAAAATGATAATATAAATCCCCTCACTCGTCACTTATCAGTCTTTTAAAATTTTTTTAAAAATAAGTTCAGTTTCTCCAGTTTAGGATAGGCAGCTGTGAATTATGACATTTGAAATGATAACAATAAACAATAAACCATTCGGCTATATTATCCATAAATGATTTCATTAATTGATATGGAACAGAAAAAAGCGAGTGCTTTACTGTATGTAAGTATTTTTTTCATTCATCACGCTGTCGAAAAAAAACATCTTATTTTTCAATGAAGAACAGGTGATAATCAAATGTGGTTAAACTAGTGGTGTGATCATCGAATTTTTTTTCCCACAGATTCCATATATCTTCTGGATGTCGCTAAAATCTATGGATCTCCTTGTGAATTATTTTAAAATTAAAATTTTAAAAATATTATTAAAATTTTATCGCCTAAAAATTTTCAATGAATATAATAAATAAAATAATCGTTAGAGATTTTTACTAATCAAATAAACTAAAATAAGTAAGAATATGTAAGTCGAATGTGTGATTTCCTAGATTCCTAGCTATTTTTTGAGAATATTGGCTATTCGCCTTAAGGAGGTCCGTAATGATTAATTTGAGGATTATTACGGTTAGATTAAAAAGTTGATTCAAAAAATCATGCATTCTGATCGATGAACTTTAAGGTAGAATAAATTTTTTCTATTTTATATGAAATATTTTTTATTTTTAGAAGAAACAATCAGTTTTGGAAACTTGGCTCGCCTGGTACGCTAATCGATTATAAGAAGCCTTTTCATTCGAAAACTATTTATTTACATGTCACCAATTTCCGTTATATTCCAACCATTTCCTTTTTTTTTAGATCGATTAAAGATATTATAAAATTGTCGTCTATTTCAATTGCAAAAATACCCCCATCGATTATAAATACTAATTTATGAATTATTTAAAATATTTTTCGCACCATTCAATAATATGAAATTGTATGAAAATATGCAAAATGAATATATTTATTTATACAATTTTAATTATTATTTATTTTTATTCTATTCAAACGAAATAAATTTATTTATTGAATTAGAAAAATTCAATGTAAAAAAAAAAATTTTTTTCGCGTAATATTTGAGATTGAATTGAATATTTCGATTCAATTTGCTCATGGAATTCCAATTCCAATTTAAAAATAAGACATTTGAGTTAATGAAAAAATTTCATTTTTTTATAATACAAATATAATAATACAATAATACAAATATAATATTATAATAAGATAATATAATAATGCAAATAAAATAAAATATTAAAAATAATAAATAAATTTATGAAGATCCCAAAAAAATAATTTTTTGCGATTTATGATTTGATCGATCCTTATGAATAAGGAAGAAAAATTTCTCAAAAAGCGCAATTATAAACGCGCAAAGAAGGCCAAAGCCAAGCAATGCAAACAATCCCCATACTTTTTCAATATCGAGCGATCGTTGAGTTTCGGTTTGTTGATCGCATGATCTAAAAAGAAATTTTTTGCTTGTGTAATAAATATTTTTACTACGATAGGCCATGAATATAATATATTAAATATGCAAAATCCTGGAAAAGCAGTTGGAAAATCGAAAAACCGAAAATTTTCGGAAAGGTAAATAAAACGTAAAGATAAGGTCAATCGTGAATCGAATTGGAAATCGTTTTTAAAAACGCTTCTAAAAAAATTCTTTCGAAAATTTTTTTATAAAATGAATATACTTATTTATTCAATTTTAATTACTTATTTATATTTATTTATTTCTATTTGAAAAGAAATTTTTATTTAATTAGAAAAAATATATAATCAAATTTTTTGGATAATGTTTGAAATTGAATTGAATAATATTTCGATTCAATTTGCTAATGGCATTTCGATTTAAATGATCCAATTTATATTAATGAAAAAAATTTGGCTTTTTTTTTTATAATATAACATGAAAAATCTTTCTTCAAACATAATTGTAATTTATAATTTTGAGCGAAAAAAATGGCTGTGATTATGAAAAAAATTCATATGACTATTAAGTGAAATTCTTTGGTGAGAGAACCAACTGTGAATAGAAAATAAATGCAAATATATAAAGATAATATTTAATATTTTTTTTTTAAAAATTCCTCACCATTACTGGTTAGACTCGCTCCACTGGCTTGTCGCATTGGACAATAAGCCAGGGAGTCCCTTGGCAATAGAAATACAGGTGAGTCGCCAACATCACCCAAAGGATTTTATTCCTCCTTTACAGGCTTCCTCTTGCGGGGAATCGAACCTCTGCATCGGCATTCCCAATTGACCAACAACCCACTGAGCCATTCTACCCCCATATATTTGGCATTTCATAATCGTATTTCACTTTTAATTTAGTAGATTTACTTCAGTCAACTGATCGAACTTATTGGATTTTTTACTTTGAAATAAAGTACCATTTAACCATTTTAGTAAATATTCATATTGGCTATAAAATTAAATCAAGAAACTAATAACAAAATTTGACTTCATTTGCGCGTTATTCCACCAATTTGATTTTAACATCAAAATAATTCCCTTTTCATTAAAATCGAGTATTTGCCTTGTTAATCGTTCACGCCAAATCGATCCTTAATGCTTGCAAAGTTTTTTTATGATTTAATTTTTAATTGGTCTAAATAAAAATAAAATAATGTAAATAATAATAATAGGTGATAAATCGTTCAAAAATTAATTGAAAAATCTTATTTTAATGAATACAACTGGTTTATTATTTATTTCTCTTCAGTATAAAATCTAAAATTTACTTTTCTGATGATGTAAATTATGATGATTTTCAAAAATTATAACGTAATAACCTTTACGAACTGCAATACTATAACCTTTGGAACCTAGAACGACCGTGCCAACTCGAGTCAAATTGCAATTTTGTGTTAGCTGATATTCTAATGATGCGGATTCCATAAGAAATATATATCTAAAACATTGACTGACTTTATGATGACTGACATTTTTTTTTCTTTCAAGAGCGTTACTATCTGTGATTAGGTTACTCAGCTGGCATATATCGCAAATTTTTTGCCACAGGCGTATTTGGCGCAAATATGAATCGACAGCATCTTCTTCTTCTTCTAACTGCTCTCACCATCACTGGTTAGGCTCCGCTGGCTATCGTCCCCAAGTTGCTTGGTCCGAGGCTATTGCTACTAATAGAAGCCATTCTTTTTTCCAGCATCACTTGAGTTTATTAAGGATTACTTCAGACAAATTTTTCGAAATGATAGCGACAATGCACTGAGTCGTGATTGTATTTGGAATTAATATAGTGAATTGCAAAATAAAGGATTAAAGGATAATAAATAAAAAATTTCAAAGAAAATGAAAAATCTATTTAATAAAATTTAAACTTTTCATTTAATACTCTTTCAACGCCTTCATTATTGGAATGAACAAAAACGGATGGCGTTGTACTTTCCATTCGACTCCAAATTCTTTGAAAAATTTCAAGACGAGACTGTTTAAAGAATTGCATCGTTGATCCACCTAAGATTGAGCCAAACGCATACTCTGTTTGATTGCCCAACTCTTCGAATGACTACAATCATTCAACAAAATGATAAGAGAATGATAAAGTACAAAATAATAGCAGTTAATTGATAATAATTTGAATTGATAACAATAAATAAAATAAAATAAAAAATTCAAACTAAAATAAAAAATTTAATAATAAAAAAGTAAAATTTAGCAAAAATAATTTGAAATATTTTATTTTTAGAAAAGATTAAATAAATCTTTTAGAAATATTCACTTGAATGATTTTTAAAATTTTATAGAAATCGAAAAAATCAAAATGAAAAATTGCTGAAAGCTATTTCCTGATTGAACATCATACATAAAGCCATTGTTCAAAAATAAAAAAAAATTTTTTTTTCTGAAATATATAAAATTAAAAATTAAAATTTAATAATGATATTAAAAAAATTTACATTCAATGGCATCGATTTTCTTTCAACAGTTAATAAAGCTGCAAAATTTGCTGTATATTGAGCGAAAAGAACTAACGTAAATGACCACCAAATAGCACTGATAATCCTATTTGATAACGATTGGCAATTATATCCCGAACCAGCACGCAATAAGATACAAATTAAGTACCATGCGCTATTCTAAATTTTACACTAATAATCCATCGAATAATCGAAGATTTATCTAATCGAATATAATCCAAATTTATTTTATGCTATTATGTCCAATAATCTAAATTTTACACTAATAATCCATCGAATAATCGAAGATTTATCTAATCGAATATAATCCAAATTTATTTTATGCTATTATGTCCAATAATTTAACAAATTTTAAAAATGGAATTTATTTAAATGAATAATTCACTAAAAAAAAGATTTAGAAGAATTTAGCAAAATAAGGTTTTTATTTATATAACTTTCTATATATAATTATATAACTTTTATGCTAATTTTGAAACTTAATTAAAAGCATTAATTATTGGAATAAATCACCTTAGAGTTATCATATCATTACGCTATTATAATTACTGAAAGTATCAAAAAGGCTTATCCTTTGGGGAATAGCATTTTTTTCAAATTTAGTAATTTGGGCCAAATAATTTGAATAACAATAATTTAAATATTTAATAATTTAAATTTAAATAAATATAACGAAATAAAGGAGGGGAATAATTGAGAATTGAGCATATCAAATATCAAATATATATCAAAGTTTGTTATAGTAAAGCGGGAAAGTGAATAATAGTACAGCTTCAGGAGTTTTAGGAGATACTAAAATGTATGAGGAAATGGGACTATAAGGACAATAAGAAATAAATATTGAAAGGACTGCAGGATACCACACATAGTGGTGTGTGAGTAGATTCCAAAAAAAGTATTGCAATTTCTGAGTTAGATTGTTTGGGTCAAATTGGTATATTAAGAAGGTATAACAAGGTTTAGAACTACAACTAAATGAGCATAATGGATTTTGATGCAAAGGTGAGGAAAGGAGGGAATAAAACGGGAACAATTTTCAAGGATATGGGAAGTGAAATCGGGAAGCATAGCATTTTATTTTATTTTTTTTTAAGAGTCCTCACCATTACTGGTTAAACTCGCCTCACTGGCTAATCGCACTAAACAAATATGCTAGGGAGTTGTTTGGTGATAGAAATACAGGTCAGCCATCAGCATCACCCAGATTTTTGGACAGGTTTACTCTTGAATAGAATAGAATTTACGGGAATAAAATTGAACAACAATCCACTGAACCATTCTATTCTTTGTTTATTTTATTATAAACGACCACAATTATTATAAACGCTTTTAGAATTATATTAAAGATAGCCTGAGGGATTTAGCATAAATACATGCAAAAAATACCAATTTATTGGGAAAAATTTTTAAATAAATACCATAATGCCAAATTCATGCGCTGATTCTGAAGGACTCAATAATGAAATTAATATAACAGATAATGCTGTGCCGATTATAGCAAAAACTGAATACATCCAAACCGAACCACTAAGCGGCCATAAGAATGATGTTAATGAAGATGAAGTTGTTCGATTAGGTTGACGCATTAGCATTGAAATTCCGAGTTGCAAAAACGGATCAGTGAAATCGACAACTTCAAGTCGCCCTGCGGTAACCGTAATAGGTGCTACAACCATGTCAGCCTTCTGCAAGTTAACATTTTTTTTCAAATTTTCAATTTTTATATATATTTTATATTTTATCATTTGTGCATAGAACAAGTTGTTTTGCTTCGATCGAGATTCGATTTTTTGGCACTTGTATGAATGGAACTTCCATTAAGAAATCAGGTTGACATGCTAGAGGACACATTTGTATTTTTATGGCGAATTTCTAGCTTGATTTCTAGTTGAATAACTAATGGAATTATCGAAGAGGGTGCTAACCATTTACTCGCTAAATAAAAAATATTTTTGACAAGTAGGAAGATTTAAATGAGAAATATGGTCTTTTCATCTTTTAAGAGTATTATCATTCTTTAGCAATTTCTTCTAGGACAATGTGTTCTTTAAGAAAGTCTTATCAAGTTCTTATCAAAACAATTTATTTTAAAAGAGCGCATAATAAAAAGTTGGGGTAAATAATGAAATTCTCTTAACCAGTCTTATAGGCTGAAAACATTAATTTTATATTTTACAATTCAATTTTCTTAACAATTTTATCAGCTTGAGAATTATTTCAACCTTTTTTCATTTGTTTAATTTTTTATTTTATGAATTACTCCGTTGACTTATCAGAGCCAACTAAGAAATTTTATGGAAATAAAAATACACCAAATGCCACTCGGATTTCTAAAAGAGAGGGTTCACTCTTACCGAGAATAGAATCGCAAAATAGGCCTTCTAAAAAGACAGCCAACAATTCGCTAAGCCATATAAGTAATCATTAGACTTTTTAGGCCCATTTTTTTTTTATTAAAATAATTTATTTGCACGAGATTTGTTTAGAAAAGCGTTTATAAAAGAAAACGATTAACCCCGCTAAGTATTTCGCCAATCATTCCATTCCATTTATCAGTTCCATTGATTTGTTCACCATATTTTCCATCTTTTACTATATTTATTTTATATTCAAAATCTAAATTTTCAGCAAGCTTATCGAGTAGATCAACGCAAAATCCTTCAAAAATTATTCGTCCATTAGGCAACGTTTTTTGCATTAAATATGGTCGCTCTTCTATGGAAGTTACAGTTAAAAAACGCTGCTGAAAAATAGCTAAATTCTTCTAAATTCTAAAAAATTTTTTTTGTGAATTTTTCTATGATAAAACAAATAGTAAAAAAGAGAGAAAAAAATGAAAAAATACGCGAAATTCTGTAAAAATAAACTTTTTTTCGTTCATTCATAACTCGAGCGTGAGTATTCGGTATTTCATTATCCCAAACTGATAAATTGCCATCACCATTATTATTACTTTGCCATACGCCTGTCTAAATGTTTTTTTTCTTATTAAGAATTTTTATTATTTATTATTTTAACTGTTGTTATTAATACAACCATATGGCGTTGTCGCCTTGCTTGGCTGATATTTAAAATTTCATATTCCATATTTCATATTTCATAAGATAATGTCAAAAAACCGCAAAAGCATGGTACTCCCAATTAATTCTTATCCATAACCCACTTGTTCCTGATTGTTCTAGTCTGAATGCTTTTCCCTAGCTCTATGTCTTTTTCGGCAACGCCATCAAATGACGAAGAAAAAATTATTAGGGAGTCAGTATTTGAAACTGATAATTTGTCATATTAATGATTATCAGTTATTGAAAATCAACAAAGAATCGATTCAATAAAAGGATTCATAAAATAAATCGGTTGCTTACTGCAAGTAATTAAGACGAAGATGCCCACAAAAAACTCAGAAAAAAAAAAAAGTCCTGGAGAAGAGCTAATGAAATGAAAGTACAGATTATGACGGAGCCCTGCGGCGATAACTGCAAGCAAAAGTGGAAACGAGCTAATCTAGAAGAATAGTCCTTTACTTTCACCATTTGCCAATAATTTGGTTAACTAAAACAAAAAACGAAAAATAATAATGAATAATAAATAAACATTACATTAACAAAAGCACCATCAATACCAATTTCCCAAAGAAATATTTTTGAACTAATTCGTTGCTTCAGTTGATCATAAAAAATTGGACCAGATAGACCATTGATAGTATTCTGGAAAATCTCTTAAATTTCTTTAAAATATAAAAACTTTGAATGAATGAATGAATGAAATTTATAAATCATATCAGATTCACATTAAAAGTTGTGTTCATCTGATTTATTATTTTTTGTTCTCGTTTTGCACCAATTTTCATTATTTTCTTCAAATTTGGTTCAGTATTGCATGCAAATAATATCGCATCGAAAATGAGAGCAAAATGTCGCTGAAATATTTTCATTATTATGAATTTGATTCGTAATTCCTAAGTGGATTTTTATCAATTTTGAACTGATAAAATATTATCATCAATATTAAATAAATATTAAATATATTAAATATTATGTATTAAAGATTAAATATTAAATAAATTTAAACTTGAATTTTTTTTACACTGTATTTTCGAATTTTATATTCTAATATCTAATTTCTTAAAATAATTTTACTTTACCAATCTTTCCCAACTAAATTCAAAGCTTTCTGGAGTAATTTATAAATAAACGATTTTAGCAAAAAGTGAAAAGAGGAAATATAAGAGGAAATAGGAAAGCGTTTTTGATTACACTGGGAACAATTTTTTAGAGCCACTATTTCCTTCTCTCGAAGAAAGCAATTCGGTCAACTTAATATGATTGATTTAACTTAATTAGGGAATGAAGTGCTAATACTGATATTATCATTTGAGGAAAAAGCTTATCTGCCTTATCTTTGAGATATCCCAGGTGCCTGATAGAGGTTGAGTATAACCAATATCATTTATAAGGAGTGAGAATGAAAGTTTTTTTAATATAAATCCTCTACACTTCTATCACTAATTTATTATATCCAGTCAATGTAGCAGGAAATATCAATATAAGGAAATGTTGTCTGTTTGCATGAATTCTCGTGAATCCTTGCAAAAATAACGAAAAATTGTAGAATAGAATAATTTATTGAATATTAAATTTAACTTTGCTAAACCAAAAGAGTTACAATCCATTAATATAATTATTAGCTTGACAAGTACTTATCCCATTAATCATTCTCACCGAATATCTTCTTGTTCATGATTGCATTCATCAATCATTTCATATCTATTAATTGCAACTATTAGGGCGACAGGCATAGGAATATCTTTTATTTACATATATAAATGGCTCAATCGGTTGTCGCTCAATTCGAAGTGCCGATATTGAGGTTCTATTTCCCGCAAGAGTAAACTTGTCCAAAAATGCGAGTCATATTAGCGATTCATTTGCATTTACACGTCAAAGGACTCCCTAGCATATTTGTGACACAAGCCAGAGGAGCGAGTTTAACCAGTAATAGTGAGGGCTATTTTTAAAAAAAAAAAAATTTATATATAAAAGAAGGTACATAGGGTAATGGTTGATTTTGGTGTGATTCAAATAAACGCCATTGGCTAATAAATTGCGTATAATATTCCTGAATATTTGACAACTTTTTTAAAACATATTCTTCGTTCCAAATCGTCAAAATACCAATACGCATCATATTATATGAATAAGGTTCCATTTCACTACTCCATTTGTCCTAAATAAATCCAATTAATTTCATATCCAACTTTTTGTACTATTTTTTTAAACAAAAAAAAAAAAATTAGATGCCGAATTGTTTTTTTGCTAAATATCTGCGATTCATAATAAAGAAACCATGATGATATAGATTTTAGCATATCTTATGGAACCAAATTTGCTATTAAAAATAGAGCTAGGATGAGATCCATTCATATTTCTGCCATCAAGTGATGCTTTTTATGCCATTACTATCATTGTGGTACTTAGTCAAACGAGGAAAAATAGGAATAGCGCTGTGTGAAAAAAAAAAAGAATGAGAAAATGAAAAATATTATAACAAATTATATATGAAAAAAAAAGTTGAAACACAACTCCTATTTTATTATTTTTTTCATCGAATAAAAAAATAAGCAAAATGAAAACTATTTCAACTTACGAGTGAGGTTATTAAGTACCAATTTCGTAAATTAATCATTCCAAGCATAAGTGCAGTACGCAAAAATTTATACGTATTTTTTGGCGATAAATCGACTAATAGACGATTTGAATTTCTCCAACAGTTCGTTTGATCACAAATTACTCGAATTAATTTCCCCGCTCTTAGAAATCCATGATGAGAATCATCATCGATTTCCAATAAAATTACTTGTTTATTAGACTTTTCAATAAAATCTTTATAACGACAGAAAGCTGAAAAGATTTTTTTTAATAGATATAGTTTAGTACCAAAAAGAAACTAAAACTAAGAGCATTTTATCATTTCTTATTAGATTCACTCTAATAGTTTATTGGAATAGGCAAATCTTTCTAGCGAGACATCTGATAATAAAGGATAGGACAGCAGTCGCCAGTACTATGAGAACGATAATTCATCTCCTGCTGGAACTTCGAAAAGAGAACTCATTTCTATGGGCATTCATTAATGCATAAGACTAAGATTGATCTGATAAAACTGATAATGAATTATGAGCAAAGTCTCAAATATTAAAATTTATATATTTAATTAGTTAATTTGATGTGATTTTTTGATATGATTAGTGAAATTTGATAAAATTTGATAAACTACTATTAGATTTTTCGATAACAATCACAGTTCGTTCCCACTGCCAATAATCGAGCACTCGAAAAAGTGCTTTATAATATTGTTGAGTTGGAAATAAATTATAGCCATTTCTATGATAACCACACGGATTTGATTCCCAAAAATAGCTGAGAAATGTTATTCCATAATCGACGCTTAACGCATCGAGAATATTGGAAATTTCCACATTTGGAGGACCAACTAAAATTGTTATGCCAGCTTTCGCTAATTCTTCCACTGAAATATTTAAGAAAATTTTTTTTTTCCAAGAAACACAAAATTTGCATATATCTAATTTAATTCTCATAAATTTTATTACTATTTTTATCATATTTATAATATTTATTATTATTATATTATATATTCATTATTATTACTATTTACTATATTTACTATATGTTTTTTAGTTTTTTAAGAGCCCTCATCATTATTGATTCTCATTATCATTACTGATAGACTCGTTCCGCTGGCTTATCGTACTAGACAAATGTTCCTTGGCAATAAAAATACAGGTGGCACCACCCGAATTTATTATTACTATTTATTATTTATTATTATTACCACTATTATTAACTAATATTTTATCGCTATTATTATTATTGATGTTATCATTATTATTATTAATATTAATATAATTGTTATCAATTTTAAAAATCATTCCAACAAACAAACACTTTAATGATAAAAAATATGGTTCCGAGGAATTTACGAATATTATACTGGCTTGTACGATAGTACAATTTTTTGCGAAAAATTTGAGATTAATAAAACGAAGTGCAGCTTGAAATGCTGCAGCTGCATAGTGGTCCTCATTCTCTGAGAAAATTGCACCTTAAAATGAATTTTTTAAAACATAAATACAAAATGAAAGTCTATAACATTATATGTGGCAGTTGATAAAGGATAAAAGAATTTTAAAATTTCGTTGAGAAAGAGAATTTTTGGTTAGCAAAATTAACAGATTGAATTTTCTCAGAAATATCGCCATTATCAAATTATCAAAAACCGTTATCAGTTTCACATCAAAAGATTTGATAGAATTTGATAAAAATTCAATTAAAAATTTATACCAATTTTAAGCGAAGAAACAATTGTAAAATAAAATAGAAAAATAAATCGTCCTTTGCTTATCATATTTTATATTGAAAATAAAATTTTTAAGACGGACGATTTACAAATGAATTTCGTAAATTGAAATGAAATTTTAGAAGTTTTTAAAAAGCCAAATTTGGCAGTTTTTTTTTGCGAATTACTTCAACTGAAAAACAAATCGAAATTGGCATTTTAATTAATGGAGAAAATTCGTTTTTTTTTTTTTCAGAATCCTCACCATTACTGGTTCAATTCGCTCTGCCGACTTGTCGCATTGGGCAAATATACCAGGGAGACTCTTGGCGAGATAGAAATAGAGGCGAGTCGCCAGCACCAGCCGGATTTTTGTATAGGTTTAATCCTGCGTGGAATCGAACAATAGTATAAGCGCTCCGAATTGAACAACAACCCACTCAGCCAACTCTC
Source organism: Dracunculus medinensis (assembly GCA_900625125.1). Lineage (NCBI taxonomy): Eukaryota > Metazoa > Nematoda > Chromadorea > Rhabditida > Dracunculidae > Dracunculus > Dracunculus medinensis. Next base: position 102,837 of record UYYG01000070.1, on the reverse strand, counting down.
TCCCAAGTGGATAAAGTACTGCGAATTATTAATTCTGATAATCAAATTATAGACGATGGAGAAAGAAAGCATTTTGCAAGAGATTCATTTGAGAAAAAATTACGATGGTTAGATGAGCCCAATTTCATTTCCATTCCATTAGCAATTTTTTAAGCGAAAAAAATCAACCATTCAGATTTAATTTATAAAGGCATCTTTTTTTATTTGAAGTGTGAAGAAATAGCGCAACATTTATATGATTATCACTGATCTGATTATCACTGATTTGAATTTCTTGAATAGTTTTTCAAACTTTAAAACTTGTTTTAGTAACATCAATAAAATCGATTTCCTTACAAGTCCACTTTTTATTTTACTGATAAAATTTTTCTAATAATAGAAAAAATTCAAAGTTGTATTTGTGGCTATAAAGTTATATTTTGGAATAATTTGAATCGTTCCATGTTTTCCAAGGTTTAATTTTTATTATCGCTTTTTTATGCCTTAAGGATAATAACTGCTGCACTATGTGGGTTTGAATGGCTTAGTGTTTTAAACGATAGGACGTAATTCGCATGTAGCATGTTCGAATCTACGATAAGGCGTCATGATGTTATCGCGAGGGACGTAATACTGATAAAAATCAGTGCTGAGAAGAACCGCTTACTGAACGCAAATTTTGCGAAGAATTCAAGAATTCGTGCTAAAATTACCTAAGCGAAGTTATTTTAAGCGAAGTTCTTTTTAAAGAGCTTTCACCATTACTGGTTAAACTCGCCCCACTGGCTTCTCGCATTGGACAAATATGCCAGAGAACCCCTTAGCGATAGAAATATAAGTGAGTCGCAAGCATCTTACCTTTATAAATATATTACAATAAATATGCTAAAGCAAATAACAAACATAAAATTCTCTCTTTCTTATTCAACTTCTTACTTTTTTTACTCAATATTTGCGATATTATAATATTTTTGAGTATAAATTTCTTGGAGAAGATTTAGGAAATCAAAGTATATTTATAAAATATTAATGAAACCAATAATCACTGCAGCACAGTGGGTAGACAATATAAATAATAAGTTCGAATAAAAATAGTAAAACAGTGTGAAATATTTACGTGGTAGCCTAGTATTAGTATATCCAGCACCGTATTTAAATTTTGTGATGCCAGTATGTGTACATTGCAATATTTATTATTAAATAAAGATCATTTTAAAAATAAAATAAACAACATTAGATGCTCTGACCATCTGAAACATCGGTAAATCTCAAATTGGAATTGATAACACTGAAATAAAAAAAAAGAATTTTCCTCTCTCTAACTTATCAGTCAGAAGAAATTGAGAAAAAAAGAAAACCTACAAGATTCATATAACAAAATAATTTCCTTAAAGGCAAACCATGGCCAAGACCTTGCCGTTACAAGCGTATCACTATACCAAAAGAAAATATAATAGCCCCTCTCTTTGTTATATTCTTTAAATAATATTTTAAATCTGAATAAAAATAACAATTGAGCTCAAGTCAGAGAAAATGACTACCATAAGACTTAAAGAAAAGCTTCAAATCCGTGACTCAAATACTTGATGGATTGCCCACTGCACCAATATTAGTTGAAACAAGCTACCACATATATAAATTAAATACATTATGAAGAAAATGAAAATATCAATACAAATTACCAAAACAGTGCAATAGCACAACCAATACATTAAGTGAATTTATAAAACTATAAATTACTACAAGAAAATTGGCTAAATTTATTACAACAATTTCAATGATTCAGTTAACAACTTTTTCACTTTCTTTTGCTTTCTTAACTTTCGGATGGAATCTTTCGAAAATAGAATCTGGTATTCGCTTCAGCATTTCACGAGGGAAAATTCGTAGAAGCTGCCAACCGATATCCAATGACTCGAAAACCGTTCGATTTTCATAATTGCCTACAAATAGGAATATACTAAAAATAAGGGGAAAAAGAAGATATTCATAAAAATTTGTTTAAAATTGCAAATCAGAAATTGCAAACCTTGAGAAATAAATGTTTTCTCGAATTTCGTAAGAAATTCTAAATATTGAATATCTTCTGACGAAAGCGCTTCTTCACCAACGACAGCCTTCATTGCTTGAACATCCTTTCCAATGGCATAACATGCATAAAGTTGATTAGACACATCTGCATGATCTTCTCGCGTCATTCCCTTACCGATTGCTGATTTCATTAAACGCGATAGAGATGGAAGTACATTTATAGGTGGATAGATCTGTCGATTATGAAGTTGCCGATCAACATAAATCTGACCTTCCGTAATATAACCAGTTAAATCCGGAATAGGATGAGTAATATCTAAACATTAAAGTTTTTTAAAATTAAATTTAAATTTCTACCCAAAGTTCTAAACTTAACGGTTACTGATAAATTTCTTATTAAACACCTAGCAAAATTTTGAACCATATTTAAGTTTTTCTACTTTGAAATGACCAATGCCAAAACCGACCATCGTTTGGCATAGATAAAATAGGAATCTGAGTAATTGATCCAACGCGACCCTCAACTCGTCCCGCTCGCTCATAAATTGTTGCCAAGTCAGTATACATGTAACCTGGAAAACCACGTCGCCCAGGTACCTCCTCACGAGCCGCTGAAACCTGAAACATAGGCAAATCATTATTAATATTTTTTGAATTAATTCTCATCCAAATTCAAAAATGAAATCATAAAATAGCTTAAGATAACAAAATAACAAAAAATAAAATAAAATAACAAAAATATCTCAAAACCTCAAAAGTGAAAAACGTCATTGCAAAAAAATTAATAAAAAGTACTTCTCGAAGCGCTTCAGCATATGAAGACATATCTGTTAAAACAACCAACACATGTTTTTCGCATTGATAAGCCAAAAATTCTGCCGCTGTAAGGGCTAGTCGAGGTGTGATAATACGTTCAATACTAAAATATAGTCACTGAAGAAATAAATGTTTCTATAAATTATACTTTATTCTATACTTTATCTTTATATACTATTCTATACATATTTTATTTTCACAGATACAAACATGTATTTTAAAAAAATTTACGTTGGATCATTTGCCAGATTCAAGAACAGGCAAACATTCTCCATGGAGCCATTTTCTTCGAAGTCTTGCTTGAAAAAACGGGCAGTTTCCATATTGACTCCCATAGCAGCAAAAACAATAGCAAAATTATCTTGTTCTCCATGTGGTCGATCTGGTAATGAGACAAGCCCACCTTGTCGTACGATTTGTGCAGCAATCTCAAATAATCAACTACTGCATATACTTTAAGATGTTTAGATGTTTAAATTTCAAAAAGATCCCTTTTTCTCTTTCTGCCCGTAGATTAAATCTTATCAAAGAAGGAACCTAGATAGTATTTGGTACCCAACTGTATTTATGTCCAAGTGATTCTGTGAGATTGAAAAATTGGAACATAGAAAAATGAACTGAGAAATTGTTTATTTTCTATAGACAAAAAATAGAATAAAAATAGATTAAAAATTTAAAAAAAAATATGGTGATAAAATATTTTGGTGATATAGGGAAAAATTGTACTTCATTATGTGGTAAACCAGCTGCTGAAAAGATCGGAATTTTCTGCCCTCGAGCAATCGAATTCATAACATCAATTGCAGAAATCCCAGTTTGAATCATTTCCTCCGGATAAATACGAGAATATGGATTAATAGGTTGTCCTGTGATATCCAAGAAATCCTCTGCCAACACTGGTGGCCCCTAAATTAATTAAAAAATGAAGAGGAAAAAATGAAAAATTACTTTTATTGCAGAAATTAAAATTAACTTAAAACTGAGAACATCAATTTTGCCTTCACATTGATAGATGGATAATCACCTTATCGATTGGTTTGCCAGAGCCATTGAAAATGCGCCCTAACATGTCCTCCGAGACTGGAGTTCGCAAAATATCGCCCGTAAATTCACATATTGTATTTTTGGCATCAATACCAGAAGTTCCTTCGAATACCTTAAATATTTATTGAGAAAATTTTTGGAATGAAGTATGATATGTGTATGATATAAATCAGTATATGCCGATATGGTAAGAACGAGACGAGCACAAACCAATAAAAAATAAATAAAAAAATAAACCTGTACAACAGCCTTATTGCGTGTTATTTCAAGTACTTGACCTGATCTTTTCGTTCCATCCGGAAGAGTCAAATGAACAATTTCGGCATATTGAGGAAATTTAACATCACCAAGAATCACCAAAGGACCGTTGACACCAGTCACCGTTTTATAAGCTAAAAAAGATTGAAAAATTAATAGGAACGACTGATGGTTTCGATATATTCAACTTCAGCTGCGCAGTATGCTTTGGTAAGAATAGTGAAATAAAATAACAATAATAAGAATAGTAATTTAGCTGGATCCTTGTTCTCTTCCTGGATAGAAGCAAATCTATCTGAAGCATGAATGTTGCTGAATAATTATCTCTATTTTTAAATGATACCGTCTGGGTTTAATCCTTGCAGACAATGACGCCAGACAAATCAGAAATTATTAGAAAATGAAATAAATAAATATAAGCAAAAACGTAAAACTTGCATAAACGAGGATTTGTGTTGAAATTGCGAACTTTTGCAGTTTTTTCACCAGTAATCGGCTCATTAACATCGACTGCTATCGCAGGCATTTTATTTCACTTTTCAAATAATGCTGAACAAAATTTAATATTATTAATATTAATAAAATTCAAGTAAAAAATTTTTCGTAATTTTGCCGATAAGAATGCTACTTTTTGAGATTATATTTATATTTAAATTGCCAATGATTTGTGAATTTATTTTACTATTTCCCTATTTTTTATAAATATGTAAATTTCCAATTATTTTAACATATTGCATAAAAAAATTTGGAAATTATTCCTATTTATAAAAAAAAGCAGTAGAAAATAAACACAAACGAGCTACAAATAAACTTCTCGTCAAAAGAAAAAAACCAATATTAAAATACAAGTGCAAATATTAAAATTAATAATGTATAATAATATATAATAAATAATATAATATATAATAAATGGTTTATTACGCCAAGTAATTTAAAATAATCTTCGAATCAACAGAACCATCGTCGGACCTATCAAACCAAAGAATTTCCATGGCTGAAATATAGCTCTATTCTTATTATAAGAATAATACGAGAGAATATAGCGGTAGTTTAAGATAATAAAAAAGAAAAAAGATTTAGATGCCAGCGAAATTTCGAACTCCGACCTTCCAGCTATTCAGCAGTTTTGATTAACCACAAAAAATAAATGAAATGCAAGAACAGACGAAGCTGCCTCTGAAACTGAGAGGTTCTTTCATAGCTTTTTGAGAAGAATAAATCCTGAGGACCCCAAAATTTTCATCTCTAATCAATGCCGAAAATTGCCATACCTTAATAATTAGTAAAGACAAAAGTAAAGACAGTGTTTGATGTAGCAAAGGTAAGCAAATAAGTAAAAATGGAACATTTACCATCTTTTTAACTTCCTTCCCCCTTTTGTTAACTGCTCATTGTAATTCCCTCACTCCATCCTCCACTCCTTTCCAATTTCTTCCCCCCCCCCCTCCTCCTCCCCACACCGCATCCCTTAGGCACACCACGGCACCGATCACTCTTCCTTTTCCAAACATTTACCGAAAAATCAAAAATTGATCTTTAACTCAAAATGAAAAAATCCCTTCAAGAGCCACTGTGCGCTATTTAACAGCTTTATATTTTTCTTATAATAGAAATAACTTTTTCTCCTGAAATCCTTATCCGAAATCCGAATTATCACTCGGAATATTGGCTTCTGCTCTATTTCTGCTCTGTTACCCATCCATCACAAGGCTTGGCTTGATATCATAAATTAACGACATTAGGTAGCGGACACGGTGGATTGCTTTAGGCAAGACTCCTCCAGGATGGATAGATATCTTCCAGATATCTTCCACTCTCGCTGATAGTGTTCCACAAGCGCACAGCACGATTGTGCACACCACACACTAGGTCGATCTTTATTTGGATGACTTCGATGATCCATTGAAGATTTCGTAGGACGGATGGAACTACTTATGACTGGAGCTTTTATTTTAGGAGTGGATGTTGAATTTTGCTTATATATTTTCATACCTGCTAAACCTTCATTATTTTCCCTATTTTTCTACTCCTTGGTTCATCTACGGCAAAAGTGCAGAGGTGCAGTGCTAAGAACTATAAATGTGGATTTGGGGATTGAAAGGCTTAAAGTGGTGAAAAAAGGCCTATGTGATATAGTGGGATTAGTGAGGGATTGGCGTGAAGGGCCAATATAAGGAAAATAACGGGTCCTAAGGGCACTGAAAGGTGGATTTTAAGAGGATTTGAAGAAATTTTTAGTAAATTTTACTTATAAATTACTTATAAATTATAAATATTCTGAAATGAATTATCATGTTTTGTTATCAAAAAATCATTATCAAAAAAGTGAAACTGGTTTCTAATTTTTCCTTAATAAGCTCAAGGGGTGAAATTTTTGCGCTTTCATACTCACCAAATTCCCTTTATTCTTTTAATATCCTCAATTTCCTCTCTTATTCCCTCACTATTTCCAAATTTCAATTTTATTATAAAAGAGTAAAGGTGAATTTAAAGGGTCGCATTGCGCGAAGATAGAGCAATTTAAGAGGATATTAATGAAGTACCATCGGGTATCAGGTTTTTAAAGGAGTACCAATGGGATCTACCAAAAAACGCATAGAGAGAGAAAACGCATAACGATTTCATGGATCCAAGGCTTAGATGATAATAAGTCTACTGGAAATGTTATAGCAATATGCAGGATTTACGAGGATGTTTTTTTTAATTAAGTGTGCTAGGATAGAATAGAATTTTGAAAATGTTATACTATACAACAGATTTTGGGAGAGTTTCCTCTTCTTTTTCTAACACCTCTCACCATTATTGGTTGGACCAGTTGCACTGGCTATAAGGTTAGGATATTTCCAAGCTATTCGATTCAACACCATCGCTGAGAGTAATAGACGCCATTCCTTTTTCCATTGTCTCTCTAATTCCGCAAATATTGCTGATCCTTTGAAATTTACAAGGCTCCGCTGGTTCCGCTGGTTCCGCTGGCTCCGTTGGCTGCTTGTTATACAAGACCAATGAACGATTCTGAACCATAATAATTTGCCATAATGAAATGATCTTGAAAAATTTCTAAAAATTCCCCTTGGAGAAATTTTTTAATCATTTTTTCTTTCTCTTCGTCTAACAGCCGATAGCTGTTTATTTGGCTTAATTCATTAGCTAAGGCGATAAGGATAAGGCGCTTTCTAAATCAGCTTATAATGGGCATTTGACTTTTATTTCATTTATTTCATTTTTCGATTTTTTTTAAAGCAATTATTCAATAAATTTTCAAATTTTGTATATTTATTAAATTTATTAAAAAAATATTTATTTATTAAAAATTGATTGAATTTATTTATTAATTTTTAAAATTTTTATTAAAATATTAAATATTTAATATAAATAAATAAAAATATTAATAAAATAAAATAAATAATATAAAATAAAATAAAATATTAAAATATTTTTCCAATTTTTTTTTATTGCAAAAAATTTTTACAAATATAAATATAAATTAAAGGCAATGAATATTTGCCTTGAAAAGTAAATTGAATGATTTTAGTTAATTATATTATATGGAAAACGAAAATGGATTTTGTTGGTTTGTTATTATTAAATTTTATAAAATATTTTTATTGGAATCAAACGATTGTCATTTTAAACATAAAAATTTCTATTATAAATCTACGACAACGAAATCGTTAAAATGTTAGTTTATTTTAATAAAAATTTTTTTAATATTTTTTAATGTTTTTTAAAAATTTCTAATTTTAATATTCTAATATTTTTAATAATATTTCTTAATATTTAATATTTCTAATAATTCTAATATTTTTCCAATTGATTTCATTTTTTTAAGTTTTCTCTTTTTTTGAAGCAAATATTCATCAAATTTCTAAATTTTGCATTTATTTATTAAAAATTTATTAAATTTATTAATTTGTTAAAAATTTTATAAATTTCTTTTATATAACTTAATTAAATAAATATTAAATAAACAAATAATTAAATAAATATTAAATCATTTAAAATCACAAATTAATTAAAAATGTTAAAAAATATTTACTATTATTATTTAAAAATTAAAAATATTATTAAATATTAAAACTAGTAAAATCAATATTTTAGATAAATAATTATTAATAAATAAATAATAAATAATTATTTAAATTATTTCTATTTAAAATTACTATTTTTTAATAATTATTTAAGGAAATTAAAAGTTATTGTTTATAATAAAACAAGAAAATACGCTGGTCATACGATAGAAATTTCGATTTCACTAAATGATACAATAAGCGAAGTGAAAAAGAAAATTTGTGAGATCACTGAAATTCCCGTACAAGTGCAATATATCATCTTTGGAGGTGAGGTGATTTTTTTCCAAAATTTCAAATAATATAAAACGATATTTTCGGGTATCAGCTGGGATATCAGTTGTAATTTGACCATTAAGTGACTCTGTGGTGAAAGGGTGAGGTCTTTCTAACAGAACGTTCTCGTTCACCTCCGATGCATGTGATGTACTTAGATCGATGCGATAAATATTATTATTAGCGATGGTGTCGGACTGAACGGTTTGCCTTATTTTTTGGTAGGCAGCGCAGCTAATCTAACCAGTAATGCTGAAAGCTATTAGAAGAGGAAGAGGAAGAAACACTTTTTATTATTTACTTATTATTTATTATTATTTATTTATTATTTACAGTTCACCATCTCAACGATGAAAAAACATTGGAATATTATGGAATTCGTGATGGTTATACAATCTATTCAGTGCCAACATTTGTCGAAATACCAGAATTACCAAATTTATAAATCTTTTTAAATCTTTTCTCAGCATCAAGTTATATAAGTATTTTTTATAATTATTATTTGCATCTTCATATTATTTTATTTAATAAAATACTTATTTAATAGAAAAGAATTTGTCGATTTTTTGAATTATTTTTTTATTCATGTGAATACAACTTATTTTTACCAAATATTATATAAAAATTAGATGAAGAAAATATTTTAATAGAATGAATATTCGAAAGAATCCTTACTAATTAAGAAAATTATCGAAATTGGAAAAATCTGAAAAAAAAAAAGAGAAATTCATTTTTCTCGAGTAAATAAAAAATTTTATTAATAATCCATAAATCATAAAATACAGAAAAAAAAAAATATTAAACGGGCACTTCACAATGAAGAAAAAAAGGACGCCGATCCATAAAATAAACACATCTCCTTACTTCATATTTATCAATATTTACCACCATTGATAATATTTCACATATCCAATAACTGAATAATTATTTTATCACGAAACAAATGATAATGTTAAATGATAATGAAAAGATGGCAGAATGAATGGATTTAATAAAATAAATAAATTTTCTAAAGCTTATAATCAAATCTTTTATAATTTATTTCATTCAATCCTGAAACTTGTGGATTTCGCAATTTTGAAAAGAGAGAGATTTCTCATTTGGCTAAATAAATAATTTTATAAATTTCTTTTTTGCAAAATCGGTTTATTTTTTTCTTTTTTGTAAATCAAATTCATATAGGAAATGGCGAAATAGGGAAAGGCTCTAATATTAAAATGTACAGCATATGATAGTTAATTATAATGGCATATGAAAATCAACAAGAACATTTTACAAACTGAATGACTGAATGATTTACCAAAGGCAAATTCGATTCCTCTAGCTTAAAGGAAATAAAATTTTATTATTTAGTACAAGGAAAATCGCTAATCACTAAAACGTTTGAAAACGACTTTGGTAACTTCAAAATATCAAAAAAAAAATACCACTTTTTCTTATCAATTTCAATCAATTTCGATAATTGTTTAATGTTCTAAAATAGAAAGAAAAAAAACTAAAAAAATGAATATTTACCAACCTCTAAACATTTTAACCATTTCTGCTTATGAAAAAATCAAAAATTATTTATCAAGAAGAATAAAATTTCTAAAAATCGAGGCATTTAAACGCATTTTAGAAATTGATTTGTCATCATAGATTTGATTCTACAGCAAATATAATCTCTATTATATATTTCAGATGGCAGAGGTAGATAAGCTGAACTGAGTAAATAAAACATAAAGCCACGATGAAGATAACCGAGAACGATATAATAAGAATATCCGCCATCATTGCTAAAGCCAAATTTAATTTTCTGAAGAAGCCATAAGCTAAATAATTATTAGATCCTATTAGAAAAATTTTAGCATTAATAATCATTTAAAAAATTGAACAAAATAATAAAAAATTGGCTAAAAATGACTAAATAATATTGAAATTGGGGAATTTAAAGATGGTTTATGCTTAAGCAAAAAACGGTAATCGAAGCTATACAATGATCTCCAACCGTGGAAATAAAATAAAAATGCATTAGTTTAGTAGATATCCTATTACATTTAAATTTCAAAATGTTTTATTTAAAATCATTATTATCTAGGAGGTACAGCGGAACGATGCAAATCGCTCCAGACTTTTATCGATTTATCATCCGAAACAGAAACGATCTGAGGCCGATTTGGATGCCAGCTGACAGCATTTACTGTACCACGATGTCCAGATAATCTTGCAACAATTTTTCCCGTTATTTCGTTCCATATCACAATTTGACGATCTAGAAAAATTAAAAATTTAAAAAATAAAAATTTGACGATCGGAAAGAAAAGAGAAAAAGAAGAATAATAGCTTCAAAAAATGCTATCGATATGAAAATATTAAAAATAAATAGAGGAAATTCATAATGTTAAATAGTTGCAACATATAAGAGATGGGGATGATAAAATAAAATTTATACAATTCAACGCTTTACTCACCATAGGTTCCAGTAGCAATAAACGGCAAACCATTCCCCGCAAAACATGCTTGAATACAACAATTATTCTGATAAGCACCATTATACCTTATCAATTGGACCCGAGTGCATAAATCGTATAGATATAAACCATGATCACGCGTACTAATCAGAAGCTTGCGTTCAGTTGAATCGATGGTGAAAGTAATTATTGTCGCTGGCACAACAAAAAGTGTTTCATCATGCGGTGGCTCAAAGAGGTAAGAACGGATCCTAAAATAATTATAAATTTATAAACATTTTGCACCAACAAAATTTATGGTAGCAATGGCCATAGAATAGAAAAGAAAAAAAACCAAAAATGCAAATTATAATATATAACTGAAGTTGAAGCATGCTCAGTATGAAAGGCCTGAAAGGCTAACATAACCTAAATGTCTACGAATAAATGGTTCCATGCTTTATCGATAAAATAATTGCAAAAAGTGAATGTAAAGGAATTAGTGGTGAAGTGGTGTTCGAATTCGGTTATAATACAACGTTGCAGTCGATTTCACAATGGTAGCCGAGTTTTTATATAGGAAAAAAATAAAAAAAAATATAAAATAGAATGATAACATCATTATCAAAAAATAGTTCAATTCAATTCGTTAAATGAGAATTCTAAAATATTCGATGCAATCTTAAAATATAATTTTGGAACAAAATAATCCATCGAAATCTATATCATCAAAAATGAATAAAAATTTCTTACACGAGAAATAGGGAAGATTTACCAATAGTCGAATGTGCCATAGTTAAAATTGAAGAAATACCAACTTTTAAATATGCTGGATTAGTTTCTAATATAATAGCAAATGATAATTACATGGAGAAATTGCAGAGTACAGCCAATGAGAATGAAAGATATCAAGATATATTTGGTTTATCAAATTATCAAATTTCTATCTATAAGGTACGTAGCCACCATGTGAATCAAATCTCACGATATCTCAATAACATGATTACATTCGCAATATAATATTTCCTCTCCAAATATATTTCCAAAAATCATCGCCTATCGACAGATGATATTCTTCTCAAATGACGCATTCCTTATAGAATGCAAAATCTTGTAATAGACCCAAATGTGTAGATCCAACCTGAAGCGACTTGGAGTGATATCGTCAAGAGGATTTTTGAATACACAGGCAGCCCAAATAAGCATAGACGTGACGATGATAATATATGCGATCATTTCCCAGTTCTAGCGACCATAAAGATGATCTCCAAGATAATTTATACCTAGCTTGAATTTGGAATTGAAAAATGAATATAGACATCGATTCTGTAGCTGAATTTTTTATCCTTTTCGGATTCTTTCCTCGTACTATCCTCAGCAACAAATCATTTCCAGAGAGCTTTGAGAGACTTTCATAACCTTCATATAATATACCCAAAATAGGATAAAAGAATACTCAGATGGTTGAAAAAAGAGTGGTCCTTATTCATTAAAAACAAAAAATAAAAATTAGGAATTTACATACAAAACTAAAAAATATACAATATCAAAACTTCGCAAAAAAACAATAAACGGGTGAATGACGTACCTATGCATAAAGAATATGAACGGAAAAAAAGCATTTTCAAGCATTTCCAACTAATGCCAAATTAATCCTGTAAGTATCTCTGAAGTTTCATAAAGAATCGAATACAAACCGATTGTGAGTATCCGCTGCAATAATATCACCTTTCTCATTATTCATACAATGCAAAGCTCGTATTCTATAACCTTCGAATTTTCCAATGACTTCTACATTATCTTGAATGATTGTCTGAAATATTCAAATTGGAATTTTATAATTTTTTTTATAAGAGCACTCACCATTACTGATCGCTCTTCTGACTTGTCGCACTAATATACCAGGCAGCCCCATGCGATAGAAGTAGAGGTGAATCGCCAGCATCACCAGGATTTTATATAGTTAAATAATAGAAAAAAAGTGGAAGATTTTGATTTATCCTTATGCTATAGATAAATATAAAGCAATGTTTAAAAGGGAAAAGATATGAGAGAGCCCAAAAAACTTACCGCTTTCATAAAATGAGATAATTGATCTGCATAAACGATTGAATATTTCGAGTTTGGACAAAATTTTACGATAACTGTTTCGTAATTAGGGCAGTCAACCGAACATAGTGCCTCACCCTTCTGGACGTCATAAACGTCGATTTTAGAAGCAGCTGATGTGCTTGGTGCTACTACCAGTAGCGAGGAATCATGACTCCATACCACGTAATTACAATCATGTTCTTCTGCAAAATTATGGCTAACTGAAATATGACTAATGGTTAATATGGTCGATAAAAAAAATTTCACTACAAACAGTTATGAACTGCAGTGGAAAAAACTTTTTTTCCTTACTTTTACTATTCTCTAACTAAAACTCGGCATTTATTCCAAATTCTAAATTTGGAATATTGGTAATAAACTAACTGATATCAGCAGCAATATGTATATGCATAATAATTTTCCATACCCCAATATTTTTCCACTGCATTCAAATAAATTATATTCGGAGTCTGCAGGTTTCATTCAACCCACAAAAACATCTACGAAAAGCGCTCATGCCATAATGTGTTCACGAAACTTTGCATTTTAACTAATGAGGAAAGGATAAAATAGGAAAAATAGACAAAGAATTAATGAGAAAAAATTTGAGGACCACTGTACAACAAAATTTTTAAGAAATACTCAAATATTAAAGTAAGCCAAAATTAAATCTAAATAAAAATTATTTTTATGGTACTTTGTTTTAAATGTTTTATAAAAGAAAATTTATAAAAAGAAAAATAAAGAAATCCCCTCTTTTGAGATTTCAGACATTAAGTATAAAAAACGAAACGAACCCCCAAGACTTTTAAAAGTTCCAATTTCATGATTCGAAAGGACATTCCATAAAGCAACTGGCCCTGAACGCGCACCGGTAGCTAGATATTTACCACAAGGTGAAAAAGATAAACAAGTCACTTCGCTTGTATGAAAATCGATTTCCTATAATACAATGGAATAAAAACAAAACAAAAGAATGAAAATAACAATAACAATAAATGTAAATATAAAACCTGAGGTGAAAATATAGGAAAACGATTCCAATCACAATTGTGATCCTTTAAGACGAAATCAGGATCTTCCTCTAGTCCTGGATTTTGATGCAAAGGACACGAGTCACATTGTTTTTGCCATGCTAAAAAATGATATTTTTTAGTAATTCTAGCAAATAGTAAATGGTTTAGGGAAATATATAAAAAAATTATCAGATAGGAAAAAAAACCAGTTTTAATCAAAAAATAGACATCGCAACAACAAATCTAACATGGCATTGTGCTTCAAAGCTGAGAATAAAATGGAGAAAAGTTCGTAAAAATTATGTTATTAAAATTATATCGAATATTATGCTATTAAAAAAATTTAATTTTTCTTATTTTAACGTAATTCTAAGCACAGTAAATTTAAAAGATCAAAAATATCCTAAAATTTAAGTGACCGATAATCTATGATTGACGGATTATAATTGAAAGATATTTTAATAATAACAATTCTAATTAAATTAAAAAATAATAAATTTATTAATAAATAATAAATAAATTAATAAATAATAAATAATAAAATAATTTACATGAAAGAAATAATTAATATTAATATCAAAATTAAAATAATATTAAAATATAATATTAATATTAATATTAAAATATAATATTTAATATTAAAATTAACCTTGGCTTATTAATTGCTCCAATCTATTAGGAGGTAACATGAAATCAGTTGGAAACGATGGTTGAAGTTCCACCAATAATTTTTCTCTTTCTTCTTCACTTCGATGTGCACCAGTTTTTTTGTAAATATCATCAGTCTAAAATATCGCAAAAAATTTTTTAAAATTTTTCTTTTTTCATGGTTTTCGTGAAAATATTTTTTCATTAAACTGAACATTATGTCATTTATTTTTATAGAAATTTGAATTTACGACATTGCAATACGGAAATTTTACATAATTTTGCATCAAAATAATAATAAATAATTTGAATCAATCAGATTTGATTTGATTCAAATTCTTGGTGACCCGTTTTAACAATTGTTCCCGAGTAACTAACCTAGAATAAGAATTATTAATCACATGTTTTAAGCCAAGCAACTCACCTGAGGGTTATAAAATAAAAATTTGGCTAAATCATTTCGAAGATTAGAGTATACTTCATCAGATGGAAAATTCGTTGCTAATAATTGCAATGCATCAATTGTCTGTAATTTTCCAAATAAACTCATTCAATAATTTTAACAAATATAACTACAAATAGAAAATTTTAAATTCTTTTCCACTGATATGAGTTCATTAAGCATGAAATCCGAATGGCCACTGAAAAACCAATCTGCATTCACGAGTGACTCGACAATGCAAGAATCTCATCTTAACATTTTAACAGTCCGTATCAAACAATCAAATAATATTTTAAAAATAAAAATCATTAAATTCCCTCATTAAAGATAAATAAATAAATGAAAAAAATAGAAAAAAAAACAATCTGAAAAATAGACTAACTTTTCCATCTGCTATTAAATCAACATATTTTTCGATTAAAAGTCTAACTCGAACTTCCTTAAAACCATCATTATTTACTGAACGAATAGATTCCGTGATTTTATCAAGAATTTTTAATGCGCGAGTCCAATCACCTTTAAGAATATAATTACGAAAACAACTAGCAAGGCCATTTTCGGCACGACATCCACTTTCCGAAACTAATAAAGCAGCTGATTTCCTATAATGATAATAGTGATTAAAAAAATTTTATCAAAAAATTAAAAATACAAAAACTACAAAAATTTAAAAGCATATTTTATTCTCATATTCTAAATAATATATTGGAAAAAAATGAAAAAAAAATTACTGCAAGCCATTTTTCATAAGATATTGAGCAATAACACGAATTGTATTTTTTTGTATTGCTGTTAAACGATTACGGACAGATTGTTCGCTATTTGGTGAATTAACTGACACATTACCTATTGGTGATAATTTTTGTGTTTCTCTCATCGAAGACTCCTGAAAATTGTTTTTCAAAAAAAAAAAACGAATTTTTTTGTTAAAAAAATATAATTCAGTAAATGAGTATGAAATTGAAATGAGTATGAAAAAAAAAAAAAAAACGATTTTAATCTGAAAAAAATAAAAATAGTTGAAAAATTTAAATAAAAATTTAGAAATCATAATTGAAAACATAAACATTTTAGCATAAAAATAAAGCAACATCTTTATTACTATAAAAAATATAAATAATAAAAATAAACTATATAAAAATATAAATAATAATAAATAAAAAATTAACAAATTTACTGCAACTAGGCTAACAATTACCAAGAGTATTTATTATTTTCCTATATTAACCACAAAAAAAAAAAAAAAAAACTAACACTGATTCGCTGACCAACAGACCTTGATGAACCTGGTGATGTTGCAGCTTCCATTGGTCTACAAAAATTAAATTTTAATAATAAACAAGCAATAACATACTATTGGCATTATCTGTGAAAAAGAGTTGTTGTGACCACGGAACTAGAAAAATAAGAAATCGAATAGAAATATCGAAAGTCACTCACCAAAATAGCAAGAAATACACCTAAGACACCCTCCCAGTAGTCTCTGGTAAAAAATTTGAGATTGAGAAAAGAATTATTCCCATATTAATTTGTCGTCTTATATAAAAGGCAGCCTATAAAGAAATCACACACACCTCGTTACATTTTTCTAAAACCACTTAAAATGCAGCAGTTTTTTGCAACAGTCGTCAGCCTAAACCACAGCATTGCTCTATATGTTTGTAAGTTCCAACTTTGCTCGTAGTTTTACTCTTTCCATCACCCTATCATAGAATGGGGCCTAAAGGGCTTTCATTATCCTATTTTTTATTTTTGCTCCTTTTGCGAGTCACCACCTTTTATGAAGCATGGAACTACGTGAAAATATTTAATCATATCATACGAATTTCATTCTTTGATAGAATTATATGATCCATATGATCAACAATTTCTTATATAAATAAATATTATAAATTTTTTATTAAATCTATTGATATTAAAAAAGCGATAAAGAAAGGTGACCTAGATTTTTTAGCTGGTGGACCACCTGCTTCGCGGGGGTCACAACACCGATCTGCTATACTTGACTCCACAATGCCTGCTTTTGAAGAAGTTGTCAGCCGCAACTCCGTTCTCTAAAAAAAAATTTTACCAAAAAAAAACTTTTTTTTTTTTAAGTTATATAAATTCACGTATACGAATAAAAATACGAACATAATAGAGTAGAGAGTAGAAAACGAATATCGATGAAATGCTATGAAAATTGCGCGCAAATACTTATAACTCTTTTTTTTTCTTTTTTGATTATAAATTTAAAAAATTTTTAAGAGATTTTTCATTTCATTTCATTTTTTCTTCTTTTTTTTCATAAAATTTTTATAAATAAATTTAAAAAGTTTATTTAAAAAAATTTGATTTTTTTAATAATAAAAATAAAATATAAAATAAAAAACTATTTCAAAAAAAAAGTTTTCTTTTTTTTTAAAAATAATAAATAAGAATATTGAAATATGGGCGACCTTTTGGTGACCTTTCATATAAAATATCCAGAAAATCGACACAAAAAAAAAAGAAAAGAAAGCGAACACATCGATTATGCGCACCAAATTCATTTCGCAACTCGTCGTTGACCTATTGAACTATTGACCCACGCAAAAACGATCTTTCTCATCGATTAAAATCACGCATAATTCGATTCAATTAAATTTGACTCATATGAAAAATTTTGAAAAATCGATCCACGAACCGATCCAAATGACTTAACAACCGAATGAAGAATATCGAAGAACCGCCGCATCGCACAAATTTCATCGTTATCGTTGTCTCTCTCAGTAAAAATGAAAAAGACGAGAAACCACGAAACAATAAATATTTTTAAAAGATACAATTGATTAGACAAATAAGCATAATGAGAGAATATGAAAATCGAAGAGAGTCTTGAAAATAAAGTTGTTAGATCATATGTGAAACAGCTGATCGCTGTTGTCGGGTTACTTCTTTGATGTATTATGGATGGCCACAAATTATGCTTGTAATATTTATTTCCTAAATAATTTTGGTCATTTTTAAGTTATTTTCAGGTCAGTGTTTTGACCTTTGACCTATTATTTGATGCTTCTTCGCATGGTTTTATTAGCGGTACCACATATTCATTTTTACTTCGTTCAATTATGGATTTTTATAAAAATTTTATATTTCATTTATCTATTTGTTATTGATAACAATAAAAAAAAACACTTAATATATACTGCGCGATTTTATCGATTGATGAAGTGCTTTCGACGAACCAACCAACCGCCAAGTGTGTGTGTCAAATCAATATGTACCACGCATATCAAGTATTCACTGATGAAATAAATACTATATGGATGAATAAATGAATATAAAGAACTCGAATGACCAATAAACCCTTATCAATAAGATTGAACTCTTATCTATAAGATTCTTATCATTATTGCTAAGCGTAAAATTATATCCAATATGCATATATTTTTGCGATTGACTTAACCATGGCTCGTCACCATATATTGCGTTGGTTGAACGAAAATATGGATTGAATTCTAGTACCTACAGACTGGAGCAGATCATTAAATTGTGGCCATCTTGATCTCCATTAGTAATTATTAAATACTAGTAAAATAGTTAATCGAAGCCAGCAAAAGCCAAAAATAGTGCTTATTGTAAAAAGGAATTTTTCTTAAGCTTAGCCAGTAATTAATAATTATCATTTCACTAAATGAATTGCGAATGATAATTAACAATAGTGATAAAAAGTGATAACCAGTAATTATTTTTTATAGGTTTGTTTTTAAAAGATCAACAATATCATTAGTTTCGCATAATAACTTTTAAACATGCGGTTCTTCAGTTGAGATCACCACAGATTCCATAATAATAAAACTTATCATTAAAAGTGAACGGCTCAGCGGTGAACACATTATCTCAACCGTATTAATCAAGCAATGATAAGGAATTAACTACAGTTTTGGTAATTTTGGTAAGGGTGATGCGATAGTGGCCGAGTGGCAAAGGAATGAACAGATCCATAAATAAGTGGGAAAGAAATACTGAAATATTGAATATTGCTATCCTTGGAGTCATATCGTGTCCTATCGTTCGGTTTTTGGCTCGAGTGTTTATTCGACCCTCGAGCTATTTGTTTACATCATTATTGGATGTTGTTTTTGGTTAATTCCATCGCTCACTGGTCTGTTAGCGATTTTTTTCGAATTATCTTGTCCTCTTTTGTTAGTGTCGTCGACTTAATTCTTCTTTTAACAGCTCTCACCATTATTGGTTAGGCTGGCTCCGCTGGCTACAAGGGTAAAACGTCTGCGACGCCATCGCAAGTAGTAAAAAAAGCCATTTCTTTTTCCATCGTTTAAGTCCATATATCGCTGGTCACCCTATACTTCAAAATCTTTCTTGACTGTATCAATCTAGGTCTTGACTGGCCTTCCTCGCTTTTGACACTAACCATTACAGGGTTTAGCAAGTAACGAAATATGCGTCAACTCCTATAGTGGGCGGTGCCCAAACCCTCTGTAATAACATTATTAATACAGGTAATATTTGAGCGAAGATGGATACAATCATGTGCGATTTCATCAGCTCGATGGATCCGTAAAATATACTTTAGACATGAGTGGTCAAAGACTAATAGCTTCTTAATATCCTCCACTCCCACTGGCCATGTTTCGCAGCCATATAGATCAAGCGAATTGTAGCTATATAAACGCGGATTTTCGTCTTTATGGTGATTTTTTTTGACTAATATTCGTCGAATCCTTTTCCACCTATGTATGAATCCATCATTTCTTCGATCTATCGATTTTTTTTCCAGTAATCCATCGATTTATCTTATTGAGTTAGTGTAGTTTATTATTGCTCATTATAGCTTGAATAACGCGTTCGCAATTGGGAAACATGAGTTAACAGATTCGCATACTGATAAGCGGAAGACACCAAAGTGAGATGAATAATAGCTGTGCAAGAGCCAATAGAGTAGGAGTAAGCTAAATAAGAATGGAAATGAACCTTAGAACCTAGTTTCACCTTCTATGTTTGGCGACATCAGCCACCAGCCAGCCCGTAGATTTCTAAATGCCAAAGATAAGGAGACGGATATCTCTCCAATATTTACGTCCATGGTCAAACATAATTTTAAGGTATTCTAAAATTTTTAAAATTGAAAGATAAATATCGGTTCCATGGTACAAAAATGAATTCCAGATGAAGCATCGGGTCCAACTATGTTTCAAGTCCGAAAAGTTTGTCGAGAGACGAATTTTGCCATTTATGGATGACTTGTTCAATTCCATCGAAACGCGGCGAATTCAAAATTACCCTTGAAAATGCCGGTGGTATTGCAATTTTCCCGACTAAAAACGGTAGGATAGTAATTAATGGAGGTGATAAGTGATAATGAAGAGAAACTTTTATCTTATCATCCATTTTATCATTCATTTGAAAATCGTAATAGCAACTGATTACACTAATCGTAATTGATTACATTTAAAATTGAATTTATATTAAATTTATATTGATTTATTAATATATTATATGTTATTATATATTAAATTTATATTGAATTTATATTGTAACTTATTTATTTTAAACCTCGCCTTCGCTGGCTAGCAGGGTTCTTCGTCGCTCACCTCATATTTTATTAGTTTCTAAGGCCTGTGAGGGATGACATCAAAAGCGAGGAAGGCCAGTTAAGATCTGGATTGATACAGTATCGGGAAAGATTTCGAACGGACCAGCGATACACGGACTTAAACGAAGGAAAAGGCATCGGACCGAACAGTTTGGAAACGTCTTATCAGCGGAGATAATGGTGAGAGATAAAGGCAATATTAAAAAAAAGCAAATATCTCCGAATATCGTATTTTATTTAAAATATTTAATGATTATTATAATAATTATTCTTGCCATACGCCACAGCCACTGTATTTTTCGAAATGCAGGAAAAAGAGGCTGGAAAATAAGAAAAAAAATTAGCCAACTGACAGAAAGGTGTAAAGAATAAAAATGATATCCGGATGCTGAGAAAATAAGAGAGTTAGTTACACCCCATCAGAAATTCTCGAGACTGATAAACTAAAATTGCTATGCTAACGAGGTATACATTAGAGGAGAAGAGGTTAAAAAGAGGCTAAATGTTCTATTCTCCATGGAACTTCCTAAGATATATTCTCGACTTCAATGCAGTAGTCTGGTAACAGCAGAGCCACAAACAACAGAAACTATAAAATACTGGAAGAATATATGGGAAAAACAGAAGATTCATAAAACAATACATAGTGGCAATAAATGCAGATAAGGAACAACAGATAGTGAAAGTCATAGCTGGCATTGGCATATCTACAGGAATATTTGCTCGATATATGGCTTAAATCCTTTTAAAACTCAGTGAGGGGATTCCATTGAGAATAATAAAGCGAAGACTTTGGGATTTTCCCACCCAAACATAGAAATAAGTATTGGTCAATATTGTGGTAGTAGATAAAAATGAATCAGAAATCAGCACATAAATGACATGGCGACAGGAACTTCAGGAAGAAAAAAAAATGAGAAGCTAGAGAAATACGAAGGGCTAATAGAAGAACTAGAGATGTAAGCTATAAGAAAATGGCTTCTTGGTATTAGCAGATTCCAGAAACAACATCAGAGACCTCTATCCAGAAGAGCACTATTAGGAATAGCTAAGGCACTGCAGAACCCTCAATTTTCTAATCCGTTAGTATCCGAGATTGAAAATGATCACCCATAGGAATGACGAAATCATTGAAAATCATAAGGGTTCATTCTTACCTTAAGAGTTTCTTCATTTACCTAAGCCTAGTGGAATTACTTTTATTACTTTTGATTTGTCTCAATTGATGAATTTTAAAGGATATATTTTATTTGCGTATAAAAACGTTTTTTTAATAATAATAAATAATTAATTATTTATTAAATTACATTTACATTTATTACATTTTTACTAAAAGCGAAAATTAAAATTTATCAAATCATTGAAATTCCCATACAATTTTTAGAGGTAATTTTTTAATATTACTCCTCCATTTTTTACCTCTTAAAAATAGAATGTCAAAAATTGTTTACAAAATCGGGTAACAATAACGATTGCGAAATGAAAATATACAAGCTGATATAAATGATAAGAATTAATATTTTATCATTTATCAACAACAACAACAATATGAAAATCTCAATTTATATTTAATCGGTTTTATGGAAATTAAAATAAGAAACCGAATGGAAATAATCCGTTTTCGACTTCACAATAATTCGTCTTCACAACATAACCATACAACACGAGGGGTCTTAGACGCTTAGCCGTCCTTACCTTTGCATTCGCATAACTAGTAAAGAAAAATTTATAGTACCCGTGAAGAGTGCTAGGATATGATGCTTTGAATAAAAATATCGTACTAATTTTTTATATTTTTTTATAATTTTAAATATTTTATCATACTTATTTTTTTATTTTTTATAATTTTTTTTTTATTTTTATAATTATTTTATAATCATAATTTTATAATTTTTTATTTTTTATAATTTTAAATATTTTATCGTACTAATTTTTTATATTTTTTTATAATTTTAAATATTTTTATATTTACAACACTACACAAAATCTGCGATCCTGCTCGCTGAACAATTTCCCTTAAGAAATTTGTCTATATTGACTCCTATTGCATCTCAAATAATCATTTATTGAATATACATACATTCCTACTAAAAATCCGTAGTAAAATAGAGAGTGTAAATTTGTTAATCCAAATATAAAACCGGGAATAGCGACAAATAGAAAATGCCTAAGTGATAAGATAGATATAAAGCGATACATATATACATTATTGTTCACCAAAAATAAGAAAACCGCGTATATACCACTTATTCGGTGCTACGGAAATTAAAGCTCATATAGACCATAATGCATGATGATACGTAACAATAACAACAATATGTTATGTTGAAATAGAAAACAATAAATAAATCACAAATAATGGAACAACAAAAAAAAAGGAAAGAATGGATAAATACAATATAGAAACATAAATAAAATATTAATGAACAGACAAAAATCAGAAGCTGAACTTGAAAATTAAATGCTTATTGTGTATCCACATTCAAATCACGTTATTTGCAAAAATATTTAAATTTCGCCGAGTACGAATTTCGAAATCATTTCGTGAATCGATGGATCAAAACCAACAATATCCAACATATTGCAGTCATTCGGATCGGCGATCGTGAAATTTGTGGCTGTCATTGCTAAAACGATTAGCTTCGCATCCGGTATATTCATTTCTTTTCGATAATTGCATAGTGCATCACATGGTTTAACCTAAACATTTTGGGTTAATTATAAAAAAATAAAAATACTTAGAATGTTTAAAAGGAAAATGAGAAAAATTCTATCGGACACTTGGAAAGCATATCTAAACTCTGGGATTGAATAGACAAATATTTTCTTAACATACCGAACCAGCCCATGTTTCATTATCAGTTATGACGATGAAAACATCA
The DNA here is from genome assembly GCA_900625125.1 of Dracunculus medinensis. Classification (NCBI taxonomy): domain Eukaryota; kingdom Metazoa; phylum Nematoda; class Chromadorea; order Rhabditida; family Dracunculidae; genus Dracunculus; species Dracunculus medinensis. The sequence continues at coordinate 79,277 of UYYG01000070.1, read as the reverse complement.
AATTCTTCCTTCTGTTCCAGTGCCCAAATCATGGGAAGAGCACAATCTGTACTACCAAAACCGATCGAAACTAAATTTTCATATTCATTGCCCAAAACCTCGTGCAAAGTCCACTTACTATCGAAATGAACCTCTTTAAATTCGGCAGCAAATACCATCGTTTTCACCTGGAAAACAAAAAAAAACGTTAAGAAAATAGAAAAAAAAGTGAATTTATAAACATTAATATTTAAGATTGAATGATATAGTAAAAAATCACCTTAGGTTCGAATCTCAGCAGCAGATAGCAAAGAGCAACTGCAGCTTGCATACAACTCATGGTAGACGCTGGACCCGCTGGTTGAGTCATACTACCTGATATTCGAATATTTAATAGATGGTACCTGCGTGAATTTTTAAAAAACTTCAATTGTATCCGAAAAACATTTTGATTCTAAATCCTAATGATAAATAAACTAACCGGAAACGTCGAGAGCCACACAGTATCTTTTTTTTGTGGGGCTAACATTGACAAAAGTAAGTTCAAAGCATTCGCTTAATCCGGAGCAAATTTCCGCATTGGGAATACATTCCACTTTCCCCAGGCAATCGCCGCTTCTAAAAGCGTAAGCGGATAGAGCAACAAGCACTGACAAAGGATGAATGCGGGCGTCACGAAGTTTTTGCTGATCGGTCAAGTATGATACTGCCATTGCACAAGAATCCCTGAAATCATTCATTTACCAAAATTGTTTTTTTCTCAAATTTCAAAAACAGGACTCTTCAAAATGCACTGGAGCGAATTCAATCATTACAATGCTTATAAACACACTTCTCGTCGAAGACTCCAACTGCAGTCATTTTTCCGAGGTTTCTTATAAAGGCTGTCATCGGCATATCCTTCAACAAAGCCACCCAAACTTCCTTAAAATTCAGCAGATGAGATGGTACATGTTCGTGCATAAATCCTGAAAACTTTGAAATTTATATACAAAGTCGAAAATGGAAATTTCGCCTGGAAACTTTTTATCATAAAAGCTGGATAAAAAAAAAGAAATCATACCAAATGTTTTTATTAGTTCAACTGCCTCGTTAGGTTCTTTAGTCGTTTTTAGGATAAGACTACTTTTGAGATATTTTATGGCATTTGAAGATTCGATTTTTGGAGCCGTGGGCGATTTACGAGATTCCAAAAAATTTAATTTTTCAAACTTTTTCATTTCTTTCTGCTTCGATTCTTCGGATTTCTCATTCTCAACATTTTCCAGTTTCGGCTTTTTACACCGTCTTTTACGGCGATATTCTAGAATTGCGAAGTTACTGTTAACCAAGAAGTGCGGATGGACATAGTTGGGATTGTCATGCTAGAAGGAATAAAGGAATTGTCAGATGCTGATGATGACCAGCCTAGCCATCTGTATTTCTCTCATCAAACAAATAACTCAAAGAAATTCTCGATAAACTAGGCTTAACCAAAAATGGTGAAGAAATCTATGAAAGTGTAAATTAAAAAAATACCATCTGCAATGGTCTTGAAAATACAATCGAATTCTAGATGCCTCTTGAAGTAATTATGTTCATTTGGAAAGGAAATTTTTGGATGGATATGCGAAAGGCGAAAAAGATCCATATGACAATAACCAGAACGACTGCCATATTTTGTAATATGCATCACCAGTCGTTCAGGATCATAATCATAATACCTATAACAAATTAAAATTACCCAAATAAATAAGCAAACAAATAAACTTAAATAAATCTGAGCGGATGTGGTATTTTTTTTAAGTTGACACAACTTGACACTTATTCAAATTCAAAAAGAAGAAAAAAAAAGCACCATTTTGTAATCATCGCCCGGAAAGCTCGGCTGAATCCTGTTGAATGCTTTTTTGAACCCGTTCTCATCGCGATCACTTTGCAATAATTTAAAAATGTGAACAAATGTGTTGGGATTCGACATACCTGAAAATCCTTAAATGTCAGCACCAAAAATCTCAAATTTCTGCCTAAAAATTATTTGAAACTTTACGAAATAATTTGATTTAAAAATTCATTAAAAATACCTTAAAAATAGTTAAAAATACCTTATGCACTGCATAAAGAGCCACTTTTTGTAACAATCGTTGATATTCCAAATATACTTCTGAAGGAAGCCACTTTTCTTTCATTCGAGTAAATTCAGTTTTTCCTATATCAAATTTTTTTTTTCGCTTCTTCTTGCACCGACGAACAATTTTTGCGTTCGCTTCCATTAATACCTCTTCATCTAGTTCTAAATCATCTATTGTACCATAAAAATCCTCCTCATCCATGCCCGCTTCTTCTGGTATATCAACCACGTCCATATCCATCATTCCTGCTTCAATGTTCTGACTGGTATCCATCTGTTGTTTATCACCCACATCCATGTTCTCTCTTTCATCACCATCAACACTTTTCTTCTCATGGCCTGCTTCATCTCTCATTTCATCACATTCAGTAACCTCAGGAGGAGTCCAATTTTTAGTATTGCATACCTTAATTATAAATAAAATCAAAAAATTCATTAATTTCTCTTCAGCATAACATGCAGTAGAAATTAGAAAACTAAAGAAAATTAAACAGAATTTTCATAATTTAAACAACGCCCTAAACATAAAAATTCAAAATAATTTAAAAAATGAAAAAACAAACTCTATAGCGAGCACATAATGCCAAAGCGAACAAAGTAGATTCCTGTTTTGGTGCACTACCCATTAAAGAAATATACACCAATTCTCGAAGAATAAGAGCTCCTTTACCTGAAAAAAATTCTAAGATAATGAGAGCTCTTAGGGGATTGTTACACCGATGATTGCTAGGAAATGCTGGCAACACAATTTTTCACCAAACGACCACTTAGAAAAAATTGCCTGAAGAAGTTAAATCAGAATAGGTGTATATTGAAGAAAAAAGGTGGAATCTGAACTAAAAAAAAACACTAGAAAAATTATACTATTAAATTTGAAAAACAAAAAGGAAACCTTGTTCGATTAAATCACAAAGATGTTCAGCTCTCTCCAAAGTTAACGTACGTCCTGAAGCATAGTACGTACCCGTTGTACTTCCTAGAATCAAAAATCGACGCACTATGTTCTCATCGTTCGTACGAAAGACGAATCCACCAGCATAATTCTGCACCTAAATAAATATGAAACATAAAAATATGGACCTTAGCATGATATGGACTTAGATCCAGTAACTACACAAAATCACCGATAATTTTCTTTATCCTCTTTTAATATCGCTTTTCATCCCAAAGATAAACTCTTTCTTCCTCGTCTTATCCGCCTCTCTCTACGAAGGGCACGCAAATGGTGCGTGGTGCTCAAATTCGAGGATTTTGAATCGCTCATTTCAACTTTATATTTATTTATACAAAATTCAATAGAGGAATTAAAAATAAAAAAAAAAAAGCAAACTTGGTCGCTACGAGTTTTGATCATTTGACCTGGCAAACATTCACCAATCATTTTACATCCTTGTTTCACCTTTGGCCTGCTTGTCGTCGATCGTGGAACATATTCGCTTTCAACTTTCTTCCCGAGAATTTCGAGTCGATCGATTAATTTGTCGAGATCATCCGATTTTATTTGATCATTTTCATTGATAACGCCTTTTAAAAGTTCTTTTAATGATAATTTTCCCATGGTTTTCTAAAATTTAGTTCATATTTTTCGAACTTTTTTAAATTAAAAAAAATTTTTACGAAAAAAAATCTCAGGTGGGAAAATTTTTTAAAAAACTATCTTTTATGGCTATTATTTTCTAATTTTTCCGTTTTTCTTAAGCTGAAATGACTCAATTTAAATTCATCTTATCAAGCTGAGATGTCTTGCAGTTCCTTCCCCTCCCCCTCTCTTTTGCCGGTCTCTCCTCTCCTCTCCCCGCCTAAACCCCTCTCTTACAACCACAACCACTCTCAATCCACTATCCAATGCCATATGACATAACTAATAATTGCGAAATTGATCGCACGGCAATAAAACCTCCATGGAGACAAATGATTCGTTTTAACAAAGAGAACGACGTTCACTCAAACACAAAAGGTTGTTAACAACGTCAAAATGACACACAATAGTAACAACATGCGTCAATTGCGCGCGACCATCTCTTGACTCCCCCGTACAAAGCCAACGAATAGAATTCATTTATTCCATTCATCCGCAAGGCACTTTCAACCTCTAATTTTTAGGAGAATCTTCTATACAATTTCCCAACGCCTTAGGATCCCTGCAAACATCCTAAATCCTGAAGACACTTCTCAACACAGCGAAAAATCGGCCACCCCTAACAAGCACGAGTCAAACCTCCCCCCCCCCCCCCCCCCCACTCCAACTGTTAAGGAGCCATTCTACCCCAACCGCATCCTCCATCACATCCCATTAGCAACAAAATCAGCTGCAAACTTGTTTATATAGAAAATAATTATTGCACAACAGAGTGAAATATTTCGCAATAACTTGTTCTGATCGATAGAGATTATTTCGCAAAGAATTATTTCTACAAAAAAAAAGCTTTTTTTGGATTCTAAATATTTGACCTTTTGACCTTTCAACCCTCTCTGACCTTTTGGACAGACGTTCGTTCATTTCATTCATAGTGACAAATCGATTTAAGAAAAAAAGAAAAAAAGATAACCTATTTTTAATAAATTAATAAAATTAGCCAATATTAGGAATATTTTCTTCTGCTAGGAGCATCTCAACCAGTTTCGATTCGGTTGACCTTATTGGATATTGGACTGTTTGGATGGCTTTTGCAGAGAGTGGAAAGCTACAGATGAGTCTTATTTGACAGGAGTAAATCTACCATGGTATCAAAATTGGCTGCTGGGGAGCCCACTTGCAACTATTGCCCCTAAGTAATTCTATGGTGAAGATTCAGGTCTCTTTGACGGTGTCCATTTCTTCCGACGCACAGTGATACTTCTAGCCTAATGGTACACGGGAACTTCGTATTTTTTTAATAAACTCTATTTTTTTTACTTTTTCTTTCATTGAGAATAAAATTTTTTCGTCTTTGAAATAGGCTGTTGACAGTTCGTGTTTTGGAAAAGAGCCTGGATGAAGGAGCGCTGGAGGGGTTGACCAATTTTTTAAAAATTCCTGGATAAGAGGGATAGAATTGTTGGAAGAAATTCGTATTTTATGAAAAACCGAAATTAACCGAAATAATTAGGGGATAGAGTGGTTTGCTGTTAGGAGCAGTTGGGAGCGCCGATGCTGAGGTTCGACTCCTCGCAGGAGTAAATCCGTAAAAATACGGATGATACTGGCGACTCACCTGTATTTCTATCGCCAAGCGATTCCCTAGCATATTGCCGAATGCGACGAGCCAGTGGAGTGAATTTAACCAGTAATGGTGAGTACTCTTAGAAAAAAAGTGTAAGGACATGAGTGAGTGAGTGTATATTGGTGCAGATTTTTAATATGTTGAGATGCAATATAGTTCGATTCCCGATATGATTCGGATCGTCCACATTATCGATTCATCTACCAATGGAACTAGGCTAACTAGTTTAATTTGTAGTTATTTCATAATATTGAACTGATCACTAAATGTTAATAATGATGATTAAGAAAAGTGATAGATTGATAAGCTATTTAGGTTGATAAGCAGTAATGACAAGAATCGGATGGTTATTGCTTCGAATGAGAACAGTTCATTAAATTATATTCTTGTTTCTCGATAGGACTTGTCATTGAGAGTGATTCAGGTTTTTGATGATAATCCAGCGATAGTTATATCCACAAGTGGCTATTTAACGAAACGATATCATTGTACTAGCCAATGGAGGCCAATAAAAATTAATTTTGTGGCACTAATTTAGCCAAAAAAAAAAAGAATTGTACTGATTATATATATATAAATATATAATAATGAACCAAAGAAAAAGGCCAAAGGAAATAATAATTCTATCTTTCAGTAGATTTTGTGCAACCTTTTAGAAATCGCTGAGAAATTCACCATAAAAAAGGAAAGCCTAGGATCCACAATCCTATAACGACTACAAAATACGGCCGATGGTACTCTAGGATATCGGGGGATTAAGCTATTTTTTAAGCAGATAAAATCTGGCTCAATTGTATCCATTAATACAAATCTGGCTCGTAAGGCCCTGTCGTACGCAAAACGATATATAATTTATTTGCTGAACTTTTTGATTTTTTTTTTTTTAAGATTTTTCACCATCACTGGTTAAACTCGCTCCGCTGGATTGTCGCACTGGACAAATATGCCAGAGAGTCCTTTGGCGATAGAAATACAGGCGAGTCACTAGCATCATCTGGATTTTTGGACAGATTTACTTCTGCTGGGAATAGAACCTTAGTAGTTGAATCTAATTCTTTGATGGATGCAGTTAAAATATAAATCATAGGTCAATTAATCATGATCAGTCATTTCACGGATACAATCAGCAAGGATTTTGTGTAGACGCCCTAGCGCTATCTATATGCGCTTAGACAATGAGAAAAGTAGCCAGTATTATCGTCATGTCGACTCGAACGACTTAAAAATGCCTCACTTTCATAGCCAGCGGTGTCTACATGGCCTTAATCAATCGCATAATTTTTTTTTTTTTAAGAGCCAAGGCTATGGAACATATATAGAAATGTAGAGGAAAAAAATTAGAGGAATACAGGAATTGACTATCGCTATGCAGAGCATTGCAGAGATTTTATAATTAATATTAAAAATTTATCTTCTAATTTGAAAAATTCATTTTAAGGATCAAATAAATTGAAACTAATTGAAACAAGTGGGAAAATATTTGGGAAAAAATTAGATTTTTTCTCTCTTTTAGTACATTTTTTTTTTTAGAAAGACTAAGCAATTTTTCCTTATTTATTTATTCGTTTTTTTTCCATCTTCTAGATTTTTTTTCATTTTTTAAATCTATAAAATAAGGATAAGAAAGAAAATTATCTTCTCTAATTTTTATCATTCTTTTATCATTTATCATTTAAATCGCTTTATTTATTTTTTCGATCTTTCGAAATGAGTGATAAGCCATGAAATAAAAATAGAATCACTGTAATATGGAATCACCCCTATCATTTTTTTTTAACCAAATGAACCAGTGGAGAAAGGATCTCATTATCAAATCAGTAGAGATGATCAAGAAAAAGTATATGCATATTCTAATGAAAGGGATAATAGGAATAATAAAAGGACTGCTGTACATATTATTCATTGAAATAAGAGTAATAAAATAAAACAACAATTTTAATATCGTAAATTATCGTTTTTATTGAAAAAATTTTTGTCTGAAAAGAAATTGAGAAGAAATTTGAAAATAATCAAAATTACTATCAGTTTATCAGTTATCAGTTATTCAGTTATATCAGTTATTCATAAAAAATGCCTTTATCTAATTTTATAATAATTTTTTAATCGATCGTTTTTCTTTTTCAGTTTTTATAATGGAATTTTTATAACTTTAAAAAATGCCAGATTTTGGTAAATTTTAATTATTTATAAAATAAAATTTATTCTCTTCAATATATACCTTAAAACTTTATTTTTTCAATTAAATAATTGGCCAAATTGGCCAAAAATTTGATCAAAGCGTGTTTCATTTATCATTTCATTCGAATAACATTTCAATTGTTTTAATTTGATAATATTTCATTTAATTTGTGATAATATTTCATTAAATTTTGACAATATTTCATTCATTATTTTTGATAATATTTCATTTATATTTAATTTAAGGAATGAAATGAATAAAACTCGTTTAAAAATAGGTTTTTAAAAAATAGATTTTTCATCAGTGAATATTCGTCATCAATGAATTTTTTCATGAATTTAATTTCATATTTTTAATTTTAAATTAAAAATTATTATAATATAATTAATTTCAAAATTCACCACAAATCTAATTTATAATTTTATAAATAAAAATAATTAAGAAAATTAAAAAAAAATGAAAAAAAACAAATGAAATAAAATTAATCAAAATTAATAAATAATAAACATAAACATAGAATCATTGAAATAAGAGCAATAAAACAAACAACAATTTTGACGATTAACGGTGGTTGTTCGTAGCCATTGTTCAATTCTTCTTCATCGACTCCAGATTCGATCATTTCTAACTGCAATTATCGTCATATTTAAGGTGAAAGAAATAGAACTAGTGGTTTGTTGGTGTTATTTTGGTGCACCACTGTTGAGACTCTATTTCCGCATTGAATAAAATTTGCCTTTTTCTGGATGATACTCGCGATTTATCTATATTTCTATCAACAAGCCACTAGCGGATCCGATAAATCAGCCATATTAGTCTCTAATAAGAATCTATGAGAACGAGAAAAAAAAAAATTCCAGTAGTAGGGGGGATAATTTTTATTAGAACGCGCTAATAGTAGTCGAAAACCCCGTCATAATACTGTCGGTCAGTTTGTGCTCAGTCGATTTCTTTCTCTCGTTTGCTCAAAATTTTTATCAATAATCCATTAGTAAAATTATTTTAAATCATCTTTTCCACTGGTTTAGTTTCTTTCAGACCAAATTGTAATCACTTATAACCGTGGAACTATGTCCAAAATATTCTGCAATTATAGCTACAAATTTTTTTTTTTTTTAAGAGTCCTCACCATTACTGGTTAAACTCGCTTCACTGGCTTGTCGCAGTAAGGTGCCATATACCAGGGAGCCTTTTGGCGATAGAAAATACATGTGAGTCGCCCGTATTATTCTGATTTTTGTACAGGTTTACTCCTGCAGAGAATCGAACCTCAGCATCGGCGCTCCCAATTGAGCAACAACCCACTGAGCCATTCTATCTCTTAATTTATTAAGAGTGTAAGGAGTAACTAGAGGATTATAGGATGGAAGTGAGGATTTTATTAGGTCTAAACCATTAGATAAAATTCCAGAGAGAGTAAGAGGGTATTTATATAAATAAATATTATAAATACAAATATTGAAAGCGAATTTTGGAATTCATTCGTTTTTAGGCAGTTTTTAACAATCTAAAGAAAATTTTAAACCTACCGAAGTTTCCTGTTTGCCATCGGATGAATGATAAATCTTTGGTAAAAAATTTCTAAAAAAAAAATTTTTTTCTCATTATTTTTTATTTATATAAGATTGTGGAATTTTTTGAAAATTCCATGAAATTCAAAATTTAAAATTTTGTAATATTTAAAATTTTAATAAAATTTTTTTCCAATAAAAAAATCGTAATCAAATATAATAAAAAAGATTATAAAAAATATTGTCAATTAGGTTTTTTTTTCGTATTAAAATATTCATTTTATTCAATTAAACTGATTAGTGAAAATTTTGTTTCTAATAATCATTTCTTCGATTCGTCTCGTTCAACTTATTAGTTTATCGGATCAGATAAATTTTTGTTAGGGGATTAATTCTAGGGACATTTATCGATATGATATTGGCTTGCCGATATTAGAGCTAGCACGAACGAATTTTGATTAGGTTACCCCCTGCGAGGAATAGAACGCCAGTATCATTACTTTGAAATGACAACAAAGACCCACTGAGCCAATCTATTCCAATTATTTTTGTTATCGTTTAAAAATTGAATTTATTCAATTTATATTCACTATGATTATTTATAATTTGTATATGATAATAACAATTTTTATTTTTATTATTTACTATTTATTTTATGAAAAATAAAAAAAATTTTAAAAGATATTTTCAACTCGCATTCGTCGTTTAACTCATTTTAAATTATATTAAATTTATCAAAATTTTATATTAAATCTTTTAAAATTTTTGTTTAATAATTTTCGTTAATTTTATTCCATATTTTTAAATTTATATTTATATTTATTTAAATTTATTATTATTATTCGTAATAATTATGTTAATTCTTACTTGTCTGCGTGAAATTCATTAAAATGTGTTTTTAATGATATTTTTGATGGTAATTCGGTATTACGTAGCGCCGATTTTAACATTTTTTCAAATATACTTTTTTTTTTTTCACGTAATAAGTGAATTATTTTTCTTAGCAATGAATGATAATCACTTTAGAGATTAGCCTGAAAAAAAAAACATATAAATATGTTAAATATGAAATTTTTTTGATAATAAATTAATAAAGTACCGAAAAGAAAACTGGCAAATAGCAAAATTTTGTGGTACTTCCCTTTGTTAGAAAAACTGGTTAGTGGTGAAGAAAAAAAAATATAATTTTCTACTTTTACATCGCTTTTTTATTTCATAAAATAATTAATTGTATGGCATTATATTTTTAAATTTAAAGCAATATTTTATACGTTGTTGTTCTCGTTTAGAACGAAAATCTTGGATTTTTACTTTCTGAACAAAGATTAGATGAATTTTTAGATGAATTGATTAGCGCTCTCTAGTTCCAGTTAGACTAGTTCCATTCGTAGGATGAGAAATTTTCATCAGAAAGTCATTTCAGGATAATCTGAGGAAAAAATGAGTCCATTATATAACCTGGATTTCCTTAATAATAGATTTACTCAGCCTTAGAGGAAAGCAAAAGTTTTGGTACTTATCAGTAAAGTTATTTGTTTTAATAGAAAAATATTTTATATTAGAAATTTTATCATAATTTCAACTGTTTTTTCTCTAGAAATAATAATGAAAATGAACATTTCTTGGAAATTTTAGAGAAATTGATAAGAAATGATATGGAAAAATAGATTTTTATTTGAAAGATATTATCAATAAGACAATATTTTGATAGAAATTTGCAAACAAAACGTAAATATGTCATGTTAATAGTATTAATTTTACATTATATCGAACAATTTTGATGCATTAATGGTATCGTTGTAATGTAATGGTATTGGTATTGTTAACATTTGTTAGACATTCGTTCTTCACCATTCATCATATTTAAAAAACATCTCTTATCAGACTATCAGCGCATATATTTCTATATACTATGATGCTTCCATTTAGAAGCGAGAAAGCCCAGTCAAGATATTAATTAATAAGCCAGGGTAGTTTTAGTGATTAGTTTTTAAATATGTAGATAGCTTAACAATAGAAGACGGTGAAAAAGCAATTAAGTTCTTATAAGTACCAAATATGACATCGGTTTTATTTAAATGCCTCAACTTTATAATTAGTGAAACTAATTAGATGCACGCTGTTAGAAGAGTATTCGGTACTACTGCAACTTATAAATTATTATGGACCTAATTTCCTGTGGCATTTTATCAGAATCAAGAATTAATAAGAAGAAAAACATCAATCTTTAATTGAGAAATTAATATTTCTAAAAAAACAAAAAATTATCAAAATCAAAATTATCAAAATCTTATTTATTTATCTTATCAGCTAATTGAAAACTGATTGATAGTTTAGTCAAATGGTGCATAATTCGAGCACTATGATTCCGCTTATGCTTTTTGCACAAAATCGTTAAAAATTTTGAAAACTCTCGGAGCCAAATTATTATTATTATTTTTATTACCAAATATAATTCTCTAAATTTGAAATATAATTCTCTAAATTTCTCATTAATTTAATGTTTTGTAAATATATATTAAATAAATATTCAACTAAATATTCAGAGACAATAAACATATAACTGAACGAAGTGGAAAAATAAGAGAAATTTGGGAAACAGAGAAATATAAATTGTAAAAAAAAAAAATATTAAATGAATTTAAAATAAATGAAAATTTTTTAAAAAAGAATTAATAAAATTTTGAAAAAAAAGTTAAGAAAATATATTTGATTTCCTACCGGTTTTATTTCGTTCAATAAATTTTTTATTATTTAATTCAAAATTTTTTATTAGAAATTTTTTAAAATTATTTTTGATTTTTTTATTGAAATATTATTAAAATATTAATATTAAATATAATTTAAATTATCATTTAAATTATCAAAATTGTAAATTTAATCGGAATTTATTAAGTTATTTGTATAAAGTAATAAATTATTTGAATGAAATTGTTAATTTTTTTTTTAAATTTTTATTTATTTGTTAATTTGGATAATTTTTATAAAATATTATAAAAATTTTTAAATCGATATATGAAAATAATCAAATCAGTTTTAGTTTGCCATCATTTGTATTACGATTATAAGCGGAATCACGCGAAATAACCGGTTTTATTGTCGTTTTTACTTTTTCTTCTAAATGGATAAATATATCAGTGAATTTTAAAATGTATAATATTAATAATAATAATAATAATTGTTATTAAAAATATACGATATTTTTAATAAAAATTATATTTTATGAATAAATTATTTATTTATTTGTAATAGTTGAATGCAAAGCATGGTGAATCGTTCCTTTGTGGATTCATCGTGGATCTTTCAATGAGTTTTTCTCATTGCAATTTGCAAAATTATACTATTTACAATGTATTTTTTAATTTATTTTTTTCTAAGACGCTTATCATTTCTGGTTCTACTAACTTGTCGAAGCGGAAAAATTTTTATCAAAGAATCACTTAGTGATCGAAGTACAGGTGAGTATTGCCAGTATTATAACGGATTGTTGAATGACAGGTTCGGCGTTTTTAATTGAGCAACAACCTACTCTGAAAACACTCCGAAACCCCCCCCCCTTTTTATAAAAATATAGTTGTTTTCGTGTTAAATTTTCGTGTAAAATATAAAATAAATTTAATTTAATTTTTAATGATACAAATAAATATCTCTTTGAGATTCGTCAGTGATTTTCAAGATAATAATAGAGACATGGGAATATGCCAGAAACTTGTGGTACCAGTCATTTTTTAGGTCGGATTAATTGACTTTTACCAAAGAATCTCATGGGAATACAATTGCAGTTGAATACGATTCCTAGTATTGCTCCAGTTTTTTACTTTTTATGTTAGATTTATATTTATCATGAAGTAAAAAATTGTCCGGATCAGTGACACGTATCGTATCGAAGCATATATTAAATTCGACTATTTTACAAGGAATAGAATGGCTTAATTGGTGAATTACTCATTTCCAATCATCATTTACTACTATTCCTAGGCTACTCTTTCGGGCAAAAGAAAATCTGCCTCTATTCGAAAATCCAAGTAGTGCTGGCGATTCACTTATATTATTATCTATCGTCAAGTAACTTCTTGTAGCCAACAAATCGAGCAATCTGAAATTTTTCAGCTTTCTTAGAAAAAAAAAGAACAATTTGCTAAAATTAATTTGATATAATTGTTTGATATAAATTATTTTTTGAAATTTATCATTATTATCATTTTTTATCATTATCTATTTTTTTAAAATCATATTTCATATGCTGCATATTAAAAAAAATTTTAAATATTCAAAAAAGTTTTTATAAATTAAAAAAAAAAGAATAAATCGGATATATATATATATATATTTAATATTTATCAGCTATATCAGCTAATCATTTTAGTTTATAAGAGAATTTTATTTGAATTTTATCAAATTATAAGATAATTTTAAAGAATCTATTTTTTTAAAACTATTCTCAAATAGAAATATGCTAATGGCCAAAATGCATTTTTTTAAAACTATGGTAATAAGAGGCAATTTAAAGCAAACTATACGATGTCGGCCAGTAGCTCGGCCTTTCATTTTTTTTTTTTTTGCAAATTCCCTTCATTTTCAACCTATAATAATAGCCAATGGGGATAGAATGGCTCAGTGGGTTGTTGCTCGATTGGAAGCGCCGATGCTAAGGTTCGATTCCCTGCAGGAGTAAGCAAATCCGAGCGTACAAAAATCCTGTACAAAAATCCGAGTGATGCTGGCGACTCACTGTATTTTCTATCGCCTAAGGACTCTCTGGCATATTTGTCCAGTGCGACAAGCCAGTGGAGCGAGTTTAACCAGTAATGGTGAGGACTCTTTTAAAAAAATGAAAATGGTACACCTACACTAGCACTAGCACTAGCACTAGCACTAGCACAGGATCCTTGCACTACTCTTCACTTATTTGTGTACCTATCTATACGAAGTTCGTATTTTATCTTCGTTTTTCTTTCTATTCTCTAATTTCACTTCGTTCTTTTTATTTATTTATTTTTATTTATTTATTGTATAGAAATATTTGAGCGTTCAATTTATCGAAGACAGTGTATTTGAACGAGGCTTACAATCGCGTTTTTTTGATAAAATTTATTGTTCTAATGCAAAATGGAATGGATATAAAAAAAAGTTTTTATAAGAAACTTAAAACTTATCAAACTTGGACTGTCTGATTTATGTTCTCCCTATCCATATTTTATTGGTGCATTAATGTGGCAAACAACTTTTAAATGTTTATATAAAAATGTATCAATGGGGGATAGAATGGCTCAGTGGGTTGTTGCTCGATTGGAAGCGCCGATGCTGAGGTTCGATTCCCTGCAGGAGTAAGCCTGTACAAAAATCCGAGTGATGCTGCCGACTCACCTGTGTCTTTTATCGCCTAAGGACTCTCTGGCATATTTGTCCAGTGCGACAAGCCAGTGGAGCGAGCTTAACCAGTAATAGTGAGGACTCTTAAAATATATGTTATATATATATATATATATCAGTGGTTCAAATAAGTTTGCAAAGGCAAATTATAGAGTTAAAATAGTGAAATAAAAAGGCCCTGAGCATGTTATTTGCTGAGGTAAGAAGATTACAATTTTGATAAATCATCGATATACTGATATTGCCATATCAAATGAAATCGATGAGGATTAAAAATCAAAAGAAATAGTAATGAAAAATAGCAGTTCCATTCAGGTTGATACATATGATCAACAAATTTTATCAGTGATTATTATCACGTTATGAAGATTTACCAATGAGGAAGAAATACAAAAAAACTTCATTTTTCTATTTGCAAAGATCTGGCCTGAGGCAATATTTTAATGCACTAATGGTACTCAAAAGGAAGTCAAATCATAAACAAGTCGATTGTTGATCTCTAAAAGATGAATAAAGATGAATAAAAATTTTTTTTTGAATAATCTTTAAAAAAATGCCTAAAAAATCCTTTAGCTTATTTGGCAGATATTTTTTATCAGCTAAATAATCCCTTCAAGAGAGTGGAAAAAGCAATATTTATGCATTTAAAAATAGACTAAATCCTGGGAAAAACCATGTTGTAAAAGGAAATTTTGAAATATTTCAAGCTAATGCTTGGACATCTAAGAGTGAAAAAGCATATTAGCAAGGCCTAATGAATCCGCCCTGGAAAAAGTACTGATCATCAATACAAAACTTTCACTTTCCTTCTCTTTCATTTTGGAACTGTACGACTCGGTGAAAGATCCAGATGAGCAATTTTCTGCTTATCCTAATGATCTTAAGGGGAGAAAAGGCCCTTTATATACCCACAATCTGATTGTACATCCAAAAAAAGTTCCGTCGATCTTTTCCCAAATCCTGGATTTTTGTGCGCATTTTTACCATTTATAGCAAAACAGTAATTTTCATAATTATTGTATTTTTAAGCTCAAGCTTGAGCTCAAAAGATCGCTGCCAGTGTAAATAATGCAATCCTTATAAACTGTAAGGTATATGGCACTGAATCGAATGGCTCGAAAGTACTTTTAGTTTGTAGACAGTGGAACCAGCCTAATGGTACCAGCCTAAATTGTATCAGGAAAAAAACGATATTGTTTAGAAATATTATTAATTTTTTTTTTTGGGAGGTAAATGTGAGAGGACTCTTGTACGAACAAATATGATTTTGATTTTTTTCTACTATTTCTTACTTAAACCAGTTTTTTTTCCCTAACAGCGCTCATAACTAGTTCGTAGGCTCATTGCTCATTGCTGACTTATTAGATCAGATCAATTTTACGAGCGAGTCAAATGGCGATAATTATACGAATGAGTCGTTAGTATCCAGTTAGATTTTTGTAAATTTTCCATTTTTTTCCTCTCCCGAAGAGAGGAGAATCTTAGTCTTTGCGGTCTGAAATGCCTTAAACAATTCCTTTTCTAAATCTTCCTTTTCGCTGTTCGATTTCATCATTTGGTGACACTACAGCCAAACGGTCGAACAATGATGCTATATGGTCCAACTAAATCGAATAAAAACTCCTCGGCTATCCTACCCATTTATTTAAAATGACCATTGATTTTGAATACTAAGCAAAAGTTCCACTTAACCGATCTTAGAAAGGGTTTTTTTTTTTTCCAGTGTTTGCCGTTTATAATGCATAGCATAAATTCCTCTTAAATGATTCACCAAAAAAGGTGCGAATTATTTAAATGTCGAACCGTTGAATATATGAAAATATCTCACGCCGAATGTGAACGTAAATTCGGCAACAATGACGCAATTTTCCCTTGTTTTTGTTTTTTAATTTATTCTTATCAGAAATTTTATCACTAAGTTTTTCTTGGAAAGGAATGGTTGCCGCCTAATGTTTAATTTTGTTTTTTAATGTTTTCCGCTAATTTCTAAAATTTATTTAATCATTTTCTGCGCTTTTTTTTAAAAATAACTTTGTTGATAAGAAATTTTTATATTAAAAAAGAATGAATTTATAGAATTTATTTTAAAAAAAACAATAAAAAACTATAAAATTCACTTGAAAAAATTAGCGGAAAAATTTTTATAAAAGTTTTTTTTTCAAATAGTTTCATTTTTTTTTTTTCGAAAATTCAACGAAATTTATTTTTATTAATTTTTGTATTTAGTCATTTATATACAAAATTAAATTTATTGAATTGGATTTAACTGATAACGAAGGAAGAAAATTATCTTATAAAATAGATTTTTTCAATTTTTCCTAATAAAATATTAAAATTTTTCATTTGCAACCAATATAAATTTAATTTTTTTAAATCAAATTTAATTCACTTCCTATAAAGTAAAATTTATATTAAAAATATGAAGAAATTTACTAGAAAAAAAGAATAGATCTTAATTATTGGACTAGTGCTATTCACTCAAATACGCTGCGGGGTTAAGCCATACTATAACGCAGCCTCCGAGATACGAACAATTATGTGCAGTAGGAGTCCATTTATGGACCTTTAGTTAATTATCATTCACCAATTGCTAAAGGATTTCGGGGAAAGGTTCGCATTAGTAAGGCTGCCTAAGGCAGGTATGGACATGCATTTAACCGCTCTTTCTATTGTTTAAATCGTACGATCCACCTAGGGTCGCCGTTCAGATCAATAGATCATCGTCTGAAGCAAATTGAGAAGTTCCCATTTGAGGGCGCACGCGTCTGGCCGAGACGCGCAGCGCGTATCCTTTTTCTTTTTTTCTATATTTCTCTTTCTCTTTTTCTCTCATTTCGCAGGGATTAGCATTCGAAAATTGGCACATAGCCAATTTTTTTAAAAATTTTCAATTTATTGTAGAAGCTATATTTAATGAAAGGTTTATCTTTAAGGAAGGAAGAGGAGGAAATGTGGAGGGGTGATGGTGGTGGAGGATGTAAAGGAAGAAAGGATTATGTAGAACTAGAAAGAGATATTTGGTTGAATGAATGAATGAGGATTAATTGTTTAGGAAAAATGCATGCGATTTATGAGCGTATAACTGAGATTTATCAGAGTGATTCATTTCGATTTCAAAATTCAATTCCAGGTATTGAACTATTTTTTTTTCTGGGTTGAAGACGTTTACTATTAAAAAAGTATCTATCTTTCACCTATAAATCTCTATAAAAGTGAAATATGTATTTTATATAATTTTAAGTATTTTTTTTCGCTTCGAAATTATCGATTCAGGTAAATTTTTAATGAATTTTTTGCATTTCAAAATTATTTTTATTAGAATTCTTTATAAATTATCAAGGAAAAAAAAAGATTGTTTAGTGGAATATTTTTATTATTTTTGATTTGTTAGATTTGATAGATAGAATTTTATTAGAGTTAAGCTATAAGCTATTTGCGAGAAAGTTAATAATGCATAGATATGTATTATATTGTTATTATTATTTTGCTAAGATATTAATATGAAGCATTTCAGTTGGTAGAATGTCAGGAAATGGCAATAAAGTTTTATTAGCAACAACTAATAAATGTTCTACGAATTCAGCTGCAAATTTTGCTGACGATGAAAGAAATCATTTGCAGCAATCTGAAAGCGATAATTTTGAAGTTTTCGATTATAATTTTGCTTCACATTTTGGTTTGTTTTTGTTTTTATTTTTACTTTTTTATTTTTATCTTTCATTTATTTTAATTATTAATTTTTATGCATTATTTCTTGTTAAATTCTCAAAATTTCATATTTATTTAAAAAAATTTTTTAAAATTCTTTTTGTTTGAAAATTCCTATTTTTACTGTATGAAAAATTCCTATTTTTAGTGTATGTTTTTCATTCATTTATATTTTATTATTCTATTTGCATTACAAATTGAATATGATTGTTTATTTCAGATGTGCACAGCCGTTTAATTCCAAATGCTCTACGATCATTTTTAAAAAATTTTGTTAATAATAATATTACTACGAATTGTTTTAGTAACGGTTATTTTTTTTTAATATATATCATTTAATATCATTATAAAAAAGAAATTTAATGGCATTGTTATATTTTGATGTTGATTTATTTTTTTTTTTTGACTGTGTTATTTTCTAATAATATCCACCGTATTTTTTTAATTTCATTGACTGTTAGCATGCGTGAGGCTTTTTCTTCGTAGAATCTCTTTTTTTTTCAAGCAAAGTTTTTAGAAGGTAATGATAATAGCTTAGATTGTTGAGAATCAATCGTTCGGCTGCTGCTTCCAACAGGTGTTTAGGTGTTCTTAGAGAATCCAGGTGATCTTGTTAATTTTTTGTTGCCATGTATCTCCCTGGCAAAAATTTCGATTCGTATAAACAGTTGGATAAATTTGATTAGGAAGAATGAGATCTAGTCTGTTGTCTATTTTTTTCCTTTGAAAATCCTTTAGTTACCCATAATATTTTCTTTTTTCATTTTCTTTTAAGAGTCCTCACCATACTGGTTAAACTCGCTCCACTGGCTTGTCGCATTGAGCAATATGCCAGGGAGTCTCTTGGCGATAGAAGTACAGATGAGTCGCAGTATCACCCGGATTTTTGTACAGGTTTGCTCCTGCGGGGAATCGAACCGCAGCTTCGGCTGCTCCAAATTGAGCAATAGCCCACTGAGCCATCCTATCCCCCACCCATAATATTGTGAAGTTTTTTCTCTTAATTCGGTATAAGTCGAATTGATATGGAAAATTTTAATAAATTATAATAAATTATAATAATAAATTATGGAAAACGAATAATAGTAGGCTTTTTTTAATTTTCATTAAAAAATGAGGGATCTTGAATGGTGCTATAAATTTTTTGTTGTGATTGATGAAATGTATTTTTTCTATGCTTTTTGATAATTTTGCTAATATTTCTGTAGAAAAGCAAACAACAACGGTCGACATTCCAAATTCAGTTGAAATAAATGAAGAGACTGATGAAGACGAAAACGTGCTCGATATTTTGCCAACATCATATTATGACTTCGAAGCAAATGTATAGCTTGATTATTTTTTTTGTGCCATTTGTTTACAAGTAAAATTTCTCATTAAAACGATTAATTTTATCACTCGCGAATACTCATCTATCATATATCAATATTTAACAATTTTTTTCAATTATTTAATTTATAAAAAATATCATTTCTAAGGTTTTATCATCACAGAAAGAATCAAATTTAATCATTGGAACGCCTACGCCTATTGATTTTTCTTCAACGCAGATTGATTTTTCATCAGTTGAAACCTCATTAATCATTCGAGATGATCAACAACCACAGCATTACCATCACCATAACGCAAGTGACAATGGCAGTAATCTTACACAGCATCCTCTTTTAAATATAATGGATTCTCCGCTTGATGCCGACGATCTTGAGGTTACATTTTTTAATTTTAATCTATCTTTTTTCAAACTTTCCACAAAATCTTACTCTTAAAGTTCACATTTATTCTGTTTTTAATGTCTGCGGTAATTGTTAATGCAAAAAAAAAAATGGTACTAAGAGAGCTGATAGTTTTTGTGAGAAGAGTGTCGTCGTTGAAAATTACTACTTAAACCTAAAATTAAAATTGTTATATTAAATTACTTAAACCTGTAATTTTTTTCTTAAATTATGTTTTTTTTTGTCATATAAATAATTTGTTTTTATTTTATCAAAATTTATTAAAGGATAGAAGGAGGGGCAAACATCAGTGGAAATCCAAATTCAGTACCAATTTTTATTGTATAGTTCTTTTATTGTATTGTATAGTTCTTTAAATAGTTTTTTTATTGAAAATTTTCTAATAGATTTCTTGCGTAAGGTATGTAAAAAGAAAATTCTTTCTTATATCATACTTTCTTAAATCATACTTTTCGTTCCACTGATAAAGAATTAGAATTTCCAAATTTATTGAATAAATATAAAAATTTTTTAGGTGGCAATGATAAACGAATCGTATGAAGCTTGTGAACAAGGGAAGATTGAAAAGATCGAGTTAGAAGAGTTTGATGTTGCTAGTTTTGATTGTGGGAATGCAAAACCTTGGTTTATTGATATGAAAAGTATCGAAGACGATAACAGTATTATTGTTGGCCATGATCGATTACCTTATACTTTTGAAATTGGTAATAACAGCAACACGAAAAATTCTGATAAAACAGGATTGTTAGAGAATGGAAGAGAAAATATAATGGAGAAAAATGAGGGGCAAATATTACTGCGTGGCAAGAATCTTTTAAAATCATTTAGTAATTTCACATCTTTATGGAGACCCGAACAATTGAATTTATCAGGTATGTTTTTAAATTTCGATAATAATTTATTAATTTTTTCCTTTATCTCTATATTCTTCTATTCTTCTAATTCTTCTGTCTTAATGTACGATCTTCTAACAGCTCTCACCATTACTGATTAGGCTGCAACAGCTACAAGGATAAGACGCTTCCTAGAGGCGGTCTGATCTTAGTGCAAATAGATCACATCATTTTTTGCATTGAAAACGAAATATAGGCCATTACATACAGATTGCACCTCATATGGTAAATGTGCTGATAGATTAACATCTCAATAAACCGTATATTTTCTCACTATTATTAGTTTCCCTTAATTTTTTTTTTCATTTTCTAATATTTTAATCTTTGTTTTTGTAGATTTTTCAAACGGTTACGATTCTTGTCCAATTAATATGGCCAGTTTTGATTTTGAGCAAATTATTGTGGACAAAAATTCTTTTAGAGGTGCAGTTTTGAATCGTAGTTTTTCCTATTATTTGGGCCAATTTTTTTTATCAATATATAGCTTTAGATTCTCATGAGTCACTGGTGCATCATTCGATTCAGTCAAATTCCATCGATTCGCCTGTTACAAATGAACAATCTGATTGGGATTTTCAATTCAACGAAGTTTCCGATTTATCAGCTACACAAGCAATTCCAATTGATTATCAATCAGCGGTGAATTTTTTGAAATTTTTTCTTTAAATTTTATAGTTTTTACATTTTACAATTAGAAAAGCAGTGGGATTAATAATAGTAATAATAGTCCTAATAGTAATCTTGTGATAGTAGTCTTGCTTGCCATGCAACTGTATTTACTTTTTTTTTATCCACTTTGGATATGCAGTAAGATAAAAGATGTGGGAAGCTGCACAATCAGAATTTTATCATCAGACTTGGGTGATCAAACTGTAGAACCGTAGAAAAAATAAGGAAAAAAATAAAAAATTAAAGAAGTACGAGAAAAAATTTTATGAGAAATAAATGAGCAAATGTGAGCAAATATTCGAAAATGAAAATCAAAAATATCAACTTTGTATAAGTTATAAAAGTATTAATTATTTGTTTGATAGTCTCCATACCAAACAAGTTAATTCAAGGTTAAGATGAATCCTTTCTCAGAAATTAAGTACAGAAGAGCTGACCTCCATTAAAAATAATGTTTTGACATAACTAATTAAAATGATAGCTTCTCTGGAAGGCAGGTCGGGGTCATTAATTTAGGATAATTAATTTAGTAACAAGTTTGGAAAACCCCAAACCTTCCATGAGAACATGGATTTTAAATTGTTTATTGCTTCAGTATTGTAAATCAATCAGCGGTGAAATAAAGGATTTTATTTTCTGATTGTTATTTTTCGAAACTTATCAGACATATTTTGAAAGTGACAGAATAATTCTGGAGGGAGGGATAAAGTTGAGTTCATGTCACTATCAATTATTTTCTCATAAAGGAACTTCAGGCGATGGTTTCAAGTTCTGCAGAAGAACGAATGGATGCTACCGCAGCATTATGTGAGAATTTAGTGGAAAGTCTTTTTGGTGGAAGTGGGAAATTTGAACGTGATTCACCATCATTCGAATCTATGAAAGTAATAATTTGCTATAATTTAAGGTTGATTTTTTCAGGGAATGCCTTTAAGTGGTAGATAACATTTTTCCGAAAGACATTGGAAGATTGTTTTATTTTCCTTTTCCAGGTTTTCCTTTTTTCTTTTTTCATCTCTTGTCATTTTTTCTTTATATTGTTCTTTGTCTTTATCACAGTACTTTTTTCTTTTTTCTCGCCTTTATTGGAGAAAAAGGGAACAGCGATCAAAAACATCTATTCGACATTAGTTTTCATTAGGTTTGGCATTGAATTCGTGTTTCTTAGCGTTTGATGGTTTGGTATTTATCAACGCGGGAAAAGGTGATCGCCAAATCTTCTTATGTTGCGATGTCATTACATACAATGGCATATTATAATCCACATAAGAATTGGTTAGAAAGTTCATGTGTCCTTGTCGCTAAAATTATGTCATATATTATCAGTTTAGTTCAGGTGAATGCGCGTTTAAAAAAAAAGGAAAGAGCTTTCTTCTGTTACTTATCGCCGCAAGCATATCTGAAAATCGAAAAAATGAAGAGAAGAATAAAGTTTTTTTTCAGTTCTACCTCTTACTTTATCCTAAGTACGATACCATTCAAGTAATTATTCAAATTATTCGGTCGAAAAAGAAAGAGTTAACACATAATTATGAAATTTTTTTCGGAAAAATAAGCACTAATTGCAAGTAAATTGATAGGACTATCGATTTTTAAAAATGAATGTTGCTTTTTTTTCCATATTTTGATTTTGAAAATGGCGATTGCACATATGTGTATCGAAAAAAGATGATGGTCGGATATTGCAATGTCTGAGAGATGGGTGGAGGATGAATGGGATGGAGTAATGTTCTCCAGCTAAAGCTGTGGATTGAGCATTTTTTGCAGAACAGATGCAGAATTTTTTCAGCCCATTTGAATCATAATTATGCTTAGTGAAAAAATTATTTCTGATAATAAGATAAATGGACGACACCTGATGAAATTCACCGTTTTTCTTGGTTGAAGCTGAATTTGATTACTAGTTCTCTGAGTAATTACTAAAAAAAATTAGACTAATGTCCCTATAGTTCATTTTTCTTGTCACATTAACAATATATCCAAAAATATTCGCCATATAGATTTGAATTTGCTTTCTGCAAGCTGTTGCAAGTCCTCCAACTTATCAATTTATTGTCAGTTTATCTTCTAAATTTTCCTTTTCATATTACCGAAAAACTGAACGAAATTATTTGGTTTATTTCCTCATGAATGTTTTGGTTTTAAATCGTTAAGCTTCATTATCCTTTTTTATATTCCCTTATTAAGCAGTCCTAGCTGAGATCTTGTGATTTTTAGATATTGTTTTATTTTTATTTTTGTTTATAAATACATAAACGCAATTTGAGAAAAAATTTATTTAAAAAGTTTATTTGGATTACATTTAAAATTTTTCATTTTAATTTTAAAAATAATTTTAAAAAAATTTTGAAATTTTCTTACCTTAAAATTTGATTGAAAAATTGCAATTAAAAGATATTTCACTGTAATAATTTTTCTTATGTTTTACCAGCAGAAATACAAATAGAATTTATTTTTTATCGGAAAAATCTTGATTTGAGCTATCGTAAATCAGTTATCAAATAAGTTATTACATCAGTTTTGATTGTTGTATATTTAAAAATATATATGCGAAATACAAATAAATATTTTTATTATCGATAAAGTAAGATTTAAATTTCTGCAAGTATATATCATTATATTTTTATATTTTCTCCTTTTGTGATTCATCGCGAAAATACTGTGGGCGAAAATTTATTATTTAAATAATGGTTATTTGCAGTATTCTCTACCGTTTAACTTTTCGTTTTTCTTTTTTTAGGGTGGTAATTACGAATCAAATTATTTTCAAGTCATGGCTAATGGATTTACCGGTGAAGCAAAAAATTCTGATATTAACGAGTTATTTTTACCTACTTGTGATGATAGTGCGGAACCAACTACGGATAAAATTGCGGTGGCTATAGTTCTGTCCGAAGAGGATGGTAAAGTTAAAAATCTATTGGATAATCAAGATGAAGTGGATGGTAATGATAAAAGTGAGTGTGATGCAGTGAAGGATTCAACATTTCTTGAGCTACCAGGCTTATCAAAGAATCAAAACGATTTATTACTAGATCATATCAGTGATTCTCCGTACGAAGAAACTAAAAATTTAAAAAATATCGAGAAAAAAATATCGCTTATGCACTCAAAAACTATTGATGAAGATTTTCGTCAAATTTTTGATGATCAAAATAAAGAATGTGGTTCTGGTACTGTCGATTCTTGGGAAGATCTTATAAATGATGAATATGATTCCAAGCTTGATGAAGAAGTTTTTTTTAAATTTTTAAATTTAAGTTTTAAATTCTTTTTTTACGAAAATATGTAAAAATTCCATGTAAGAATTATTTATAATAATTATATAATAATGATATTCACTATTTATTTTAATGTATCTAGATCGAGCAAGCAATGGATCGAATAAAAATTCAAAAACCTTTGGTAGATCGGACGATTGGTGAGGAATGGGATGCATGGAAAAATATTGATTTACCGACACATGTTCTTGAAGCATATTCTATTCCTCGTAGAACAACATTAGAAGATTTGCGAGATGAATTGGCGAAAATTGGTTGTGCTGATGTTTCGCTTCATAAAGTTGATGATGCTCATTGTTTGGTTGTTTTTTCTTGTGAAAATGCAGGTCAGTAAAGTTTTTCCCTTTTCCGATTTTTTTGGAAAGAGAAATTTTTTGCCACTATATTTGCCACTTCTTCAGAAATAATTTTGCTTAAAATTTTAATTTTTCTGAATTTTTTCGATTTTTTTGGCAGTTTTTAATTTACTAGACCATCTTCCATTATTTTTGGTCTTATTGTATTTATTTTTTTTCCCCACTTAACATTTGAACATTTGATCAAACTATTTTTGAATTCTTTTTATTAATATTTTGCTGTTATTAAAGCATTAAAAGCTATGCTTGCTGCAAATCAATTACATTCAAATAAATGGCTTCGATTACGCAAAATGGCAAATGCTTCATTGGTTTCACAAAATGTTGCTCGTAGTAGCGCTTCTAGACTTCGTCCTCATAAACTTCGACCGCGGACAACACCATTTGTCGCTCGTCGTTTGGTTGAAGGTGTACTCGGAAAACGATCAAATGTCTCCGAACATCAGTTAAAGGCAGAACTAAGCTCTCTTAAGCAAGCAAAAGGTGAGTTTTGGTCGAGTTTGTTATAAGCAATTCATTAGAAATATTGGTATTATCGAACTAAATGCTTATGGCTTATTTTTTTAGAAGAGAAGAATGCACAAGCCGCGCTTTGGATGGACCATCCTTAATTTAAAATATGAATAAATTGTTAGTTTTTGATTTAACGGCAGAAAATTTTCGAAAAAAATTGAAATAAATTGAAAATTCAACAACAGTATGGAAAAGAAGCGCCACAAGTGGTTATACTGTCATTTCAATTCGATCATTTTTGTTGTTGATCGATCTATGCCGTTTTTTTAAGTTCTAATTTGCTCACTATTATATTTTCCTTAAGTGGGATTAACTCATCATTGCACTTGAAAAATTTTAGATGAACTTTTTCAGGTCAATTTTCGATTTTTTTTTTTTTTTTTTTTGCATGTATTTCATTGTTAAAAATTTTTACTAACATTCACATTCAGCTTTTCTTGCTCAGCTCATTTAAAGCGGAATAATTGCTCAGTCAGAAGTGTTTTATGTCGATAATTTTCGAGGAACATTCTTTCCGTCAACAATTTTCTTTTATTTTTTGAGGGATTAGTTGAATTTAAGTCTAAATTAAATTAAGCAATATTTCTGATTAGATAATTTTTTCTGATCGTCTATTGCGCATCTGTTATTTTATTTTGACTTTGAGCATTTGAAATTGAAGTCGTTCATTTATAAGTATATGTTTTATTTATGTAAGTTAATAAGCACTTTAAGCACCGGTCGGAAGATTTCATAATTTGTTCCATCTGCGGCCGGAAAATTTTTTTATTCTTTTTGTGTGCCTTTTATGATCGGTTGTAAGTCTCTTTTTTGTTCATTGCATTGCAATCGATATGAATAGTTAAATAAGTTCAAGTTAATTTTCAAGAAGAGAAAGCACGCGATTTTATTCTGAATTAGAAATAAGAAAGCTATGAATATGAAAGGAAGTATTATTGTTTTCATTGCTATTTTTTCAAAAGAAAGCATTCTAATTCTATTATTCTAAAATTGGATGGAAATTTTGGAAGAAAAAAAAAGCAGTTCGAAAGCGGTAAATGCGCTTAAGAAGATGTGGATAAATATGCGATTCGGAAGGTATTACGGATAAGTTTGTCGAAACTGAAGAAAGTGGTGAACTGTTCGTGAAGGTCGTCATCATTGGTAATAAAATAATGGATTTAATCAGTAATTCCATGGTTTATTAGCGTCATCGTCGAAATACCGTCAAATGATGGGTTTCTCTTTGATAATTTCAATTTTCAACTTAATCAATTAGTAAACGATTTTGCCTTAATTTGTTTGATTTATTTGAAGGAAATGAATAATTTGTTTAAAAAAAACGTCTTTTTCTTTTTTTTTGCGTATTTCTTCCTTAACTGATAACTGATGAAGTGATTTTCGTTATCATTTAATAATAGATTTGATTTATTGTTTCTTTTTTGTTTTTTTGAAAAAAAAACAATATCACTCCTCGTAAACTTGAATGAATGAGAATATTTGCAAAAGTATTCATAATTCATGCATTTTTTATGAATAGCTTCTAATCGTTTCTAAATATTTTATTTTTTTAGAATCAAATTCGCTTCAGTTATTTTTCTAACATTTCACTGTTTTTTTTGTTTTCCTCAAACATTTTTTTTATGAATGATTTTTGAATGTTTTTAGGTTTGCGAAATTTTAGCTTTGCTTTTTTTTCCACAAAATCACGGCGTTATCTTTTTTTTGTCGGTTATTATCACTTTTCCTCGTTTTTTTTCCTTTTTTCATTTGCAGTATTTTTTTTGTAACTTGGTCATCGGTGATTAAAATTTATTTTCCGGGTATATATGTTTATTTTTTCCGGGATCGCTTAATACTTATGAAAAAATTTCATGTTGAGTGGAAAAAAAAGGTTTTTTTGCTAAATTTATATAAATCAATTTTTTTTCCTGGCTTTTTTAATATTTATTTTAAAAGATTCATGCTAAGTGGAAAAAAAGAGAAATTTTCTTTCGGAAAATTCGCAGTTATTTAATTCGCAAGAGAACTATTTTTGATTATTATTCGTAGGCACTATTATTGTAGATGATCTACGAAATAGAATTTAGGTCTAACGGCAGATTTATTTCGCCAATGAGTTCAAATAAACTACTCACATTTTTATTATATGTCGTTTATCACAAAATCGAGTTGTTGAACTTATCTGTTGAGAAGATGAAATAGGCTGAATAGACTGGTAATGAGCATTAGATTACGCATAATTTGGTACCAAAGTTATATATATTTGGATGTAATTTAATTTAATGTTCGCTATAAATTTCTTCTGAAATGTTTCGAAAAATTTATTATTACTCAAAAATATTGTCACATTAATATTTTATTCGAAATTGACGATATCTAATAAATGTTTTTTATTTTATTCAGTAGATTAAAAAAATAATCTGTTATGCATTGGTTGGCATTGCCGTAGTTTATATTTTCCCTTATTGCTGTTATTAGTTTTTGTCAGTAATCATTAATCGCTAAGCGCATTAATCAATTTATGTGATTAAAAAAAGGAAAAGGAATAAAAATAAATATTTTTTAATATGAAAAAAATTATTGTGGTTTCATTTTAATCTTTCTTTGTTTTTGTTTCAATATATTTTGTACGTTTTTTTTCATCATTGAAATTTTATTTTGTGATTTTTATCATATTGTTTTTGAAATTAAAAAAATTTTCGATGTTATATTAATAATTTTTTTTTCCTTTAATTATTTTAAGTTTATTTAAATTTGTTAAACATTTTCATTGATTTTTTATTTAAAAAAAATAAAGAATGGAATAAAATGAAAAAAAATTTCGATAAATAGACGGAAAATAAAAGTTTTTTTTTCATTAAAAATCAACAAAGGATTATATTTCGATTTGTAAAAAATTGAAAAATTTTCTATAGTTAAACAGTTGAAGAAAACATTAAATTCGTATTTATGTATGAATCGTTGATAATTGTTAATAAATGTTTTCACAAAATAGTATTCGAAGGAATAGAATTTTTCTTTTAGTTGGGTTTGGTGAAAATTTATCAGTCCTTTGGATCTATGCTGGAGCTGCAGAGGGCCTGTGGAGGATTATTTGAGGAATACTCGCAGTATTTATGACAAGGACACCAACAGATGAAATGAAGAATGAAGAAGCAGCGCTGATGAGGAATTAGTGATTAGCGGTGATGAGTGAGCAATTTAAAGAATGCTGCGTAGTGGTGCGGTGGAATTTCGCAGAAGTTGGTGAATGAAGTTGAATTTTTATTTTCCCTGACCGAATTGTCATTTGTGATCGCCTGAACGGTTCATCAGCATTAACTCCTAGATCGAACTTTCATGGAAAAATAGAAATTCATGTGATAAGTAGTGGAGTGGGAAGTAAATTCGTCATAATTTCTGGAATTTACCCAAACTGTAATCTCTGATGTTTACAGCGACAAATTCATTCATTGATAAAGAATATTTCATTGTATTTAAAAAAAAAATATATGCGGAAAGAAATCAAGAAATTTTCCCAAAAATTTCCTATCTTATCATATCAGATAATATTAATATTCATTTTCAATTTATTTAAGATTTTTTCGCGATAGCGAAAAATTCAGTAAAAAATTGTAAAAATTATTCGAATTAATTTGTAGATACGAAAAAAATTGCGCAAAACAATGGTGATTATTTTTAATTTTTAAAAACTATTAATATTAATAAATATTAATTAATAATAATAATTAATAATAAATTTTGATAGAATTTTTGGTATGAAACCTATCATTTACTAGCAATTCTTTTTTTTTTTGTTGAAAAGAATGTTAATATTTTATCAACAAATCGAGTGAGAATAGAATTCTAATTTATTATTGATTATTTAATTTGCTAATATTATTATTATAATATAATTATTTTAATTTATAATAAATTTTGAAAAAAATACAACATTATTTAATTGAAGGCCTATCATTTATTATCAATTGTTTTTTTTACTGATAATGTTATCAATATTTTATCAATAAATCAATGAGAATAGAATCGACGATTTGTCATTGATTATTGGATGGAATGGTTGTTAATAAATGTTTTCAGTAACAATTTAAATTTTTTTTTTCACTTCCTTCTATATGATTTTGATCGGTCTAACTGAATATTCGCATGAGGGGTGATTGATTCACTAGAAAAGCAATCGCCTGAGGGGAATAAAAGTATAAATTCGATCACTTCGCCATTTCACTTTTAATAGCCAATTTTATTCATCGCAAAAAAAACTTATGAATTTAATTTATGTCGCTTGTTCACCGCTGCTCGAAGCGACAACAAATCTCAATCTCTAATTTGACTCTGACACCTATAATTCACCAATAATACATAAAAAAAACCTACGAAATGCCTGATTAGATTTGTTAGGCTAATTGACTAAAATTAACAATTTTTATTGAGGAATTATTTGAGGAACGAAGTGGAACCAAGTTGTACTTGGAAAGTACCAAACGAAATCATTGAAATCACCGCGTTTTTTTTTTCATATTATTTATTTGCTCCGATCGAATATAAACACCACTCTAAACTACTATTAATTTAAAAATTCAATAGAGTATTCCATACTATTCATTAAAAAATTAAACATTAATCGCCTTAGGCGTTCATTTTTTTACTTGTTTTTTTAAGCATCGACTTGAATATTTTTTATTTCATTTCTTTTTTTTTCGACTAATTTGCTAGAAGAAAAATGATCGTCGATCGACGAATAAAAATATATTAAATGCAATAAATTTTTGTCTTATGACTGAGTAATTTATAAATATTTCAAATGTTTTGATATTTTCGTCTTTTTCCATCTTTCCACTTTATTAATATTTTTCACTAAAAACACCGCTCACCGCATGCATTTGATTAGATTCGTTCCGCTGGACTCGCAGATAAATTTTATCAGAGATTATCATTTGATGATCAAAATATGAGATGAGTCGCTAGTAATCAACTCGAGTCGCGAATTGAAAGTCGCGTAGAGTTGACGCTACAAAATTAGACCAACAACTCATTCTTCTTATTCTTCCCCTATTCTTTATTTTTTCCCCTATATTATTCTTTTTCCCTATATATTATATGTATGTATTATATTATATAGGTTAATTAATTAAGGTCATTACTGTCTATCGTAATTTATCGCAAAAATCTCCTCTTTCCTTGTCCTATCATATTTGTATTAGCAAAAAATTAATAGTCTTAGTGATACGACTAACTATCGTTTCGATTATCATCGCATTCGTTTCCTAGCTAAGTAATAATTTTCATTCGTATTTTGTAATATAAATTTGTTAAATCATCGATGATCTGGAAAAAATAAAAAATCTCACTGATCTGAATAGATTTAAATAAGCAAATAACCTAAATAATAAATAAATAATAATAAATAATATATTTAATATATAAACAAAAAAATAAAATAACTATTTTAAATTGATTTAAATTGAATTGATAAAATTAAACGAAGCAATAATCAACGAGCTTATTTCTCTTTCGATTTATTTCGAATTATTTCTCTTATTTCTAATTTCAATTATTTGTTTAAAAATATTTATAAAAATATTTATCGAAAAAAAAAATTTTTTAAGGTTTTTTTTTCTTGAAAAGAAATTTTTGAGAAAATTTCAAAATTTATACTTGTTTGAAATTTGGCAAATGGTGTTTTTTTTTTCTTTTTGTAAAAATTTTTGATAATATTGTCGAAATATCGAAATTGTTTACATACATACATAGAAAAATAAAAAATAACATATCATATCATATATCATTTATCATTGAACAGTACATATCATTGGTAATGGTTTGATTCGCTTCATCAACTAATTTAGTTTTGAAAAGTTTTTTTTTTTGTCAAAAAAATCGAAATAATAGTTGATATGCAGCGGGTAGATGGATGATGGATTTATATTTTTCTGATAAATTGAAACATATCTATGATATTTGATTTGATATGAGTTGAATTGAGGCCTTTTTACCTATCAAAGAGAACAACGAGAGGAATATAATTTATTTGCTGTGATCTTAGTTTTATCACTTCTTCAATGAATTTATGGTCTATCATGTATTAATATGATTTATTGTATGGAATAAATTCGTTGTTTATTATATTAATGGTACTCATCGATGTCATAAAATAAAATAAAAGTACTTCGTACTTGTATTTATATATAAAATAAAATAAAAGTACTTTTATGTATTTATTTATATATATATATATTTATGTATATATTTATATATATATATGTTAGGAAAAAATATATTTTCTTTGCCCTTCGAAAATTTGTGAATATTTAAATATTCCAATTTTTATTACCCTCAATCGTCCATAAATCCTTGAAATTCTTTTGCTTTTTCTTTTTCAATCACCACAATTAATATTTTCGCGAGATTTATCGTCACCTCGTGACCTCTCGAA
Source organism: Dracunculus medinensis (assembly GCA_900625125.1). Lineage (NCBI taxonomy): Eukaryota > Metazoa > Nematoda > Chromadorea > Rhabditida > Dracunculidae > Dracunculus > Dracunculus medinensis. The sequence goes on along the minus strand of UYYG01000070.1, from coordinate 47,354 downwards.
ATTATTTTCTCATAATGGTCTCGATCGGTTCTCTTTTTATTATACTCTCTGCTCTATCTAATTAGTATCTAATTAGTAACTGCATTAGTAATTCGACCTGGAAATTATTGTAATCTCTCTTAATGGCGCAGCGTTTCACTATTTTATAGTTTTCCAATCACAGCAAACATTCGTGCAATTCTCTTCAATATCTCACCAAATAGCACCGTATTTTTAGGTGAAACCATGGAATCTGATTCTCTCTTATACTATGCTGTTTAAATCGATTAAACCTGGCTATCTTCTAATTTGTTGCTAGGACCTATCATTTCTTTGTTAAGCCCTCTCTTATCTTTGTCCATATTTTCGCCATCGCTTATCCCATTCCCCTCTTTAATAGATAATCTATAATGTTTTTATCCTCTCGTATATTCAATCTTAAAAATAAATAATAGAATAACAAGGAAGCATATTGACTTTGGGGGGGTGGGGGGGAGGGGGGGAATGTTGAGGAGAATTGTGGGGGTTTTAATAAATGGTTGGTGAATATGGTTGGTATATGGTGAATATGGCATGTGACAGTGGCGTTAAATGAATCGAATAGGAATATAACGAGATTTCATGCTATATGCTAGGTTTCAAGAGAATTCTGCTCCTTCATGAGACGAACATTTTATCATATAAATTCTAAAAATCATATAATTATAATCGGTGAACTTTATTAGTTTGTTTTTCAATATTTTTATTAAATATTCAATATTTTTTTTCAATATTCAATATTCAATATTTTTTTCTTTCATTTTTTACTTTTTTTTCATCATTTTTTTAAAGTGATCAACGATCTAATTTAAAAAATTTATATTACAAAACTTATTAATAAATAAATATTTTTAGAAAACAAACAAATTTATTTTATATTATTTTCATATATTAAAAATAAGTGAATAAAAAGAATTTTAAAAAAATTTATTTTGTATTTTTCATTGTATTTTCAACTTTTTATATTTATATTTGTATATATATATATTTTTTATTTTTATATTTAATTAAAAAAGATTTTAATTTTTTAAATTTTAATTTTTTTCTCTAATTTTATTTTATTTCAAATTTTAATTTGTGAAAAAAAACCTTATAATTATTATTATTTTGGATTTACACAACGACATAATAAGAGGCGTGCGATTAATATGTAATAATAATCATACGACTTGCAACCAATCTTCTCTATCTTTCCGAATGAAAAACCTTGTGCGAATGCATATCTGCCTTACCTTAATCTCTAGGTCTCTGGTAGTGGATCCGAGGTTAAGGGTGATCCATACACTCATAAGGGATAAGAAGGACCAATCCATAATTGGAGCACTTGGAACTGTGACTCTTAAATTAGAAAAATGGCTTCAGCAGATTCCACGAATAAGATTAGAGATCCAAAGCAACGAACAGCTACCAATAGCTAAGTTGCTGTACAGAACATTCAATCTCTTAGGCTTTTCTGATAGAGAAAAGGATGAATGTAACAGGAAGTGAGGAAAGGGCCTTTTTTGCAATATTAAAACTATAATTTTTTTATAAATCAAAAAAATTTCATTCTTTTTTTTTTTATTAATTTGACATGTGACAGCATTGATATTCTTAAAAAATTAAAACTTCAATCATCATCATTCTGATATTATTTGAACATTGCCCATATATTTAAATTTTCTTTAATTTAATTTTCATATAAATTAATTTTAGTGGATTTATAATTTTAGTTAATTGATTGAAATAAGTAATTTCTTAAATTTTAGTAAATTTAAATTCAAATACAAAGTTATAATAATTAATAATCATTTAAACAATTAAAAATATTAAAAAAATAATTGTAAATTAAAAATATTTGTAAATTTTAAAAAATGGGTAAATAAATAAGTACGATTTATGATAAATTTTATTTTTTATTTTAATTAAATTTATTTATTTAAATTAAATTTATTTTATTTACTATTATTTATTTATTTTATTTTATTTTTAATATTAAAATCCGGTTTTAATTTAATTTTTTCCAATATTTACTACAATTATTATTTATAAAACCATTATATATTATGTTAATTTATATATATTTATATATTTTTTATTTAATATTAAAATTTTATTCGTAGTAGTGAAACAGAATGTGTAGAGTTATATTAAAATTCTCAAACTGAATTCGCTGAATTTACTTAAAAATATGTGATATAATGGGATTTACATCTTTATTTTCTTCTGTTTCTGCACCATCGTCTTGCACCATTGCTAATTTAATATTTAGTCCACTGGTGACTAGATTATCTTCTAATCCGCTTCATTAACGATTAGATATTTTTTCTCAATGAAATTAAAAATTATCTTTAACTGTAAAATGAAAGAAAACTCTTGATTACAGTACCTAAATAAATGTTCGACGTTCACCATTTTTTGATGGAGCTCGATTCACTTATCATTACGATGAGAAATTGCAGGGAAGTCATTTGGTAAATTGGCCGCTAACACCACTCAACAATGCTTATCACTCTATCACCACTGTTTTCATACTTATCTTTTAAAAAATGTTTTTAATGCTTTTTAAAAAATTATTTGCCATTAAGAATCCATTGCTTTTCATTATATTATTAAAATGTTATTATTAAAATTAAAATTAAATTATTAAAATTAAATTAAATTAATGTATTAAAATTAAAAAGAGAAAAAACCAATTTCACAAAACCAAATCACTTTAAATATATTTTCATTTATTTATATATAAAAATATTGTATGTTTATAAATTTTATAAAATAAATTTTTTTTTGATGTTTCCTCACCATTACTGGTTGGACTCACTCCGTTGATTTGTCACACCAAACAAATATGTTTAGGGATCTTCTTGGTGATGAAATACAGGTGAGTCTTTAGTATCATTTTTATGCAAGTTTATTCTTGCGGGGAATGTAACCTTAATAAAAAATACACTGAACCATTCTATTCTCCAAATAGATAAATATCATTTATTTTAAATATAATTTAATTATTATTTGCGTTGAAAAAAGGAACTAATATTGAGAATTCTTGTTTGCACAAAATCTTCTATTATTTCTTTGAACGATAGATTAATAGAAAATCCTCGAGATCTTTTCTTCTTTGATGCTTTAATTTTATTTCTTATTAGATGGATTATTGCTGTAGGATTCTTTCACTAAAACACTATTATTATTACTATTATTATTAATATTTATTATTATAATATTTTATTATTGTTAATATTGTCAATTATTGCTATTATTAATTATTATTATTATTGATTAGCCGGAGGTCAGCCTAATGACCAGCCTGAAATTATCGTACTTTGGGATATATTGTGTGGAGATTTAGCTCTCTGAAAAAAAATTTATTGCTGCGAATGGTACAAGGAAAGAAAAAAAGGATGATTTGCAACACCACGGTGGATAGATTTATTTATTTACAGAATCGATGATTTCTTGCAAAATCAAATTAGGGACAAATTCTGTTGGAGATTATTTGTCTACATGATCATTAGGAGTCGGAAATAAAATAACTTAGTATCACATTATTATCATTACTATTATCACTAAAAATTATCATTGCTAGTATCATTTATTATTATCGTTAAATCTAAATCGTAAAAATAATCTTTGAAATTGCAAACGATTTATTTAATTTATATATTTTGTTATTGCAGCAGCATAACAAATTATGTTGACAAATAATCATTCCAATGATATTTATCAGCAAAAATTTCATATATTTTTATTTCGTCTAATGGAAATATATTTATTAATATTTTTACGATTTATGGTTTTTTTTTTTTAAAATATAATCAATTTTCTTATTATATTTACATATCGTTCGTCTGTTAATGATTATCATTTCTTGTTTAGTTAGTATGATCTAATGGCTGTTAATATGATAATAAATATAAATGAGTGGTCAGCCAGCATCACTTTGATTTTTTAAGTGCTGTAGTTTAATGCTGGTGCCTGTGGCGGATCAGAGAGGTATAATTCCAACCGTGACGATAAAATAAGCATTAATTATTCGATTATCCTACCTTCTTAATTCTATTAAGTACCAGTTGTTTTTGTCTTTTTACCATATTATCGAATTTCATGAAATTCAATAATTTAAATATTTATTCTCTTTATAATGTAATATAATATGCTTTATAATATAATTATTATATTATTAATAAAACATTGATAGATTTCTGTAGTAGTGCAGCAACAATTTGCTATAGTAGTGTATTGTCTAGCGGTTGGAAGCAATAAAACTATAGGTACAACTACACTATGGCAATCCTATTTGGATAAAACTATGGCAAATGAAGCTATAGCCATCCTATTTCTTTCTTTAAAAATCTTTAAGACTTTATAAGTCACAAAATATGTTTTCAAATGTCGTTATAAAATTCAATCATGCTCCAGTAGTTTTTCTTCAACAACAGATTATAACTAAAATTAAATTACGATCATACAAGCAGAACCTATATAGAATCTGCGACTCTGGTTCACAGGCATGTTCAAGCCTGGCCATATCGCTGATTCCTCTCTGAATTGGCATCCCTAAAATAGGTTTTTTAATGCCTTAGACTTGAGCTTGAGAAACTTTTTATGAGACATTTCCTTATATTTGTATATCATTAATGAATTTCATATCTTCAAATTACAAATTACAAAAAAATTTTTATAATAACGAATCGTTTAGTTAGCAAAGCGCTTACATGATGAAATATCGTCATATTTCTGCAATAATTATCAACGTTCTACTTTTTATTTTATTCATTCCAAAATCGTTTATCATCAATTTCATTATCATCAATCACTTCTATCTTCTTCTTCTTCTTCTAACAGCATTTATTTACCATTTGTAATTTGGTTGCAATAAGACTCACTTTTATAGAATCTTTTAAAATTCATCACGTGTCATCCTAGCATTCTGGAAATCCTTATGAAATATTTTGCAAAAAAAGAAAAAAACGATACTTATTATTGAGATTTTTTTTTTGAAAAAAGAGACTAAAATCATTAAAATAATTATAATAAATTTTCGATTTTAGTGGCAATTTTTTATTTTTATAATCAATTATATAAATAAAATAATTTTATTTTTTATTTTTATTTATATTTTAATTTTAATATTTTTAATATTTTTGTATATTATAATATTTAAAATAATTTTAATAATTTTAATAATAAAATATTTTGATATAATATTTAATATTTTTAATATTTTTTTATATTATAATATTTAAAATAAAATATTTTGAATATTTTGAATTTTTTTTTTTACTAAAAAAATTATTCATTAAAATTTGACAGAATATAGTAAAATTCATAATGCTTACTAATGCTTTTTGATTTGATGTAATTCGCTATTTGCAAAGATTTTCAAGCATTAGATGATTTTCAAGCATTAGAAATGGATGGTAATCATAAGAATGTGACCGCTGAGATGGTTTTGCTCCAACCAACTAAGATTTTAGAGTCATTCATTCCACGAATTCGTATGTGTAAATGAGTATTATCTTGAACATCCATAGTATTTTTCGATGAACAACTACTAGTTTTCGGAGGAGTGCACATCCAGTAATTCGTTATTGTTAAAGCGAATAGTGCAATAATTTTTTGATCATATTGACAAGAAATTCATTAGTGAGCAATAGAAGTCCATCAACGAAATTCTTTCTTCTTTTTTTTTTTCTAAATTTTAGTGGTGATTGTTGTTGAAAAGTTCTCTCGACGTCAAACATCTATTCTTAAGACGTAAAATCATGAGAGAAGCTACTATTAGAATATATTCGTGTGGAACTTGTTTCAGTTTCCAGGCTTTTCCTGGAATAAACCTGTGGTTTCATTGGATCCTTCTATTTTTCATTTTTCATGCATATTTTAAGCTTTTTTTTTTAATATCTTTTACTGTTTACCATTACTATCGTAAATTTTTACTGTTTAAGCATTCGAGCATAATTTTTTTTTCGTTTTTTCACTTTTTTTCTAGTACTCTGAATAGTAACGAACCAAAGTGGCCAAGAAATAAAAATATTCCATTAGTTTCCTGGAGAAAATGAAATGGTTCGTGATGGAAGAAAAATAACTAGTTGAATAACCATAACAATTTATCATTTCGAATTCTCATTTCATTTCATTCCTTGGATTGGCTTTCGAAAAAAAAATGTAAATTTTTTGAATATATGTGGCCATAGGAATAAGCGAGGTCCACAAAGTGAAGAAAATGTGAAATTTTGTGTTTCATTTATTAAGAAGTGGAGAAAAATTGTAACCAAATGTGCAAATACATTTATTTGTTCACGACAAGATACAACGCAATCTTAAATATTTACCTAAATATTGAATATATTCATTGAGGGACTATAAAAATGCTTCATACACCATTTCGATGATAGTACCATTAAGATAACAGTGATTATATCGACTCAGGATCAATAAGACCGAGCATTCAGCATATTTCCACAGATTGTGTTAAATTGTAGATTGTAGCAAGTAACTTGAGCCAGCTTTTAAATATTTTATGAATCTAATAGTTTAATTCTTCATTTGCACCATTAATTACCAGAACAAATTACATTAGAAGGCGATCTTATTGCTCTATTAAACAAAATTAAACAATACTGTTCACAATGTTCGCAACTTCTTTTAATAACTCGTACCATTACTGGTTAGACTGGCTCAAATATCTACAAGAATAAGACGCTTCCAAGCAGCGCGGTCTGATGCCATCGATAGTATTAGGAGCTATTCCTTTTTCCATCCTCTAAATCCATATATTGCTGGTTCACCTATACGTTTAAAATCTTTTCTGACTGTATCAGTCCAGGTTTTGATTGGCCCATCTCGCTTTTGATGCCAACCATCACATGATTTAGCAAGTAACGAAATATACGTCAACTCATGTGGTGAACGACGGAGAACGCATATTAACCAGCGAACGCTCTGATGATGTGGTATTTGAGCGAAGGTGAATACGATCATGTGAGATTTTATCCACTCAGCGAACCCATAAAATGGACCCTAGACATGAATGGTCAAAGGCAGATAATTTCTTAATATCCTCCACTTTCATTGGCCATATCTCGCAGCCATAAAGCAAGATTGAACGAATCGCGGTTATATAGATTCGGGCTTTCGTTTTTATGGTGATTCCACAATAGCTCCATAAAGGTTTCGTCAACCTGAAGAATGCATTTCTCGCTATTATAATCCGGGCAATATCGTCTTTTGCATGGCCATTTGTAGTGTGAACCCAAGGTATTTAAAATTAGGCACTTCCTCAACAGGCAATGAATTTATAAAAGGACGAAAAGACTTGCGTTTATTTATTTACATTGATTCTAATCCGATTCTCGCTGTTTAGCATTATTCGCATTTCAGCATATCAGCGAATGTCCGCAAAAAGGACTATCATTCATCATCAGCACATTCAAAATCTGTGATACTATGTCCTGGACTAATTTGTACACCTCTTGAATGCTGAAAAGTCTATCACATTATCCAGTTTATCTCATAGCGAATATTGTAAGAGAAAGGATATAGCCTTGGCAGAAACTATTTCTGAGGATTCTGTCTATTCCTCATATAGAAAGACCTACGCCTACCGTCTTCCATCACCCTCCAATGCGCCGCTCTATCAATTGAATCAAAGGCAGCCGCAAAGTCGATAAAACACGTGACAGTGGGTTGCAAATATTTGAAGTGATGTTCCAACACCCTTCTTAACGTGAATATCTGGTCAGCACAACTGCGCCCTGGTCTGAAACCAGCTTGATTAGGGCGCATCGTGCTGTATCGTACTTCCATAAGTCTGCTGAGTAGGAGGGAAGCAAAAATTTTTGCTGAAACGTCTAATAGGCTGATTCCTCGATAATTGTTACAGTATGTCCTATCACCTTTCTTGAGAATTGGGAGCAGAATTGCTTTGATCTGGTAATATTTCTTTTTCCCATACCAGAGAGTATATTTATTGAAGGTGTGTTATGAAGGATGATGGACAACATTTGAAGAGTCAGCGCGAAGACCATCTTCTCCTAGAGCCTTATTGATAAAGTTGGAGTAGACAATCGAGATATTGATCGAGATGTTGCGGAACTTACCTTTAAAACGGATATAAGCCATACGGTTGCTTACCTGTTTCCTCTCAATCAAAGTTGAATGGCCCTTGTCACACATAGCAATCGCTACGCCATTTCGTCCCGAGTTATCCGAAGCACACAAATGGTATAGCAAGTATCTCCGCTCGGAATCAGTACTAGTAATTACTCCAGGCTCGAAATGAAAAAGACGGATCTCCGACAAGCAAGTGGTATCCAAATGATATTTAGAAAGGGTGTGGGCAGTAATCGCTTGACTTGCAACGTCTATAAGCGTTCTGACGTTCCACGGTGATACGACTCGCCACGCCTGCAGATTTTGGTAGGTTTCAAGCAATTACCCTGGTTTGTGAGCACATTTTATTTATGAGCCTTGGGATCGCTTTATGCCCGGATTTATCGCATGCTAGGAGTATCATGCGCGTCGGGAGACGCGGAAGCCGTATCAAGAATATCTTGCTTTTTCACCATAGAGTCACTTGAGGATAGAGTTACTGGTAAGTCCCCAGCAACCACCCAGATTTTTGACATAATAGGTTTTTTTCCTATCAAAGACTTAATGTTATATTATTTTATAATATTTTATAATATTATTGTAAATTTTGTGTATACATTTTTTGTTTTTCATATGTGGGAAAAAAACTTAGCTTGTTCATAACTCTATATAAAATTATTGCACCTTAAGGGCTAAAGGATAGTTTCAATATAAAATGTTTTCATGATAAAGATATGAAATAATTTGATGTTTGATGCTAGTAAAAATCTATTTCTTTTATTTCTTTGCAATGCTATAAACTTAAACGCATGGATATTACCCTATTGCATCTTTGGTTAAATAAATAAATAAATGATTGATAAAAATTGTTTTTTATAGTAATATCCTTTCTACATTTTAATGATAGCAATTAATTAATATTATTAATAATAATAATTATAATCATAATGATAACAATGGTGATAATAATAATCTTAAAATGCTAATAAATAATAATTCATAATAATTAATAATATTAAAAAGCAAAAATAAATATGATTATGATTATACATAAAATTTATTTTATGTAAATTTATAAATTTTATAAATTTATAATCAAAATTAAAATAATTAAAAAATTTATATATTATTCATATAAAATAATAAAAAATAAAACAATTCTAGTATAATAATGCTAATAACAATAATAATATTGATAATAACAAAAATAATAAAGATTATTATTGGAAAATCATTTGTTTAAACTGGTAATTTTTTAAGATAGCTTCTTTATCAAAATTATAAAGGAAGCGAAAACACATATATATATAAACATATGTACAAACATACATTCCTAAGGCATTCCTTTAGACTATTAACATTTAAAATTATGAGGACAAATGATTTTACCTTCAGTTAGGCTATCAGTTTATTGAAATCATTAAACATTTTCATTTCTATTATTTTATTATTTTATTTTTTATTAAATATTAAAATATATAATCCTAAAAAATGAAAAATAAAAATATTGAAAATCCCATAAAAAATTTTTTGAAAAAAATTTCGTAAATAAAAAGTTATATTTTTTTTTTCATTTCGAAATATTTTTAATTGCTTTGTTAATTTATAATTTTTTTGTAAGTAACTGTTCTAATTGTTATAATTACTTCATCTTTTATTATTTTTATAAATACCAATTGCACAGTTACATTGTTATTGTTATTACTATTTTAATTATTATTTTATTATAGCATTATCGTTACTTTTATCATTTATTACTATTTTATTTTTAAAAATTGTGATTGAAATTATGATAAGCAAATGATTATCGCTTAAGATTATTATTTATTATTATTGTCATTATTATTATTATTATATTATTATCATTATTAGTATTAGTATTTGTTATTAACATACGCTATTAATTCATTTTAAATAAAAAGAAATAAAAATAAATTATATATTAAATTATAAATAATTATAAATTATTATTAAATTGTATTATTATAAATTATAATTATAAATTACAATAAATTATAAATAAATAAAACTTAAAGAATGAAGAAAATTGAAGTTTGAAAGAGTATCTAAATCAGTGCAGTGATAAACAACAGTCGCAAGCGGCATTCATAACTTTTCGCAGCAAATACTCGGCGAAAATACGCTTAAAACGAATATTATTGTTGTTATGAAAGCGCTCACCATTTTTCATTAGACACAATCCGCTGCATGAGACAAATTTCTTCATGGATCCACTTGGCAATAGAAGTACCAGTGAGCCACCAAAATTAGTACTCCAAAATACCTATCTCTCACCTCTCACTGGAACCAACAATTTACCTAGCAATTCTCTTCTCTTCTTCAATTCATATTGTTGTGAATAGTATAAAATAACCGTAATTCAGTTTGAACCACTGAACCATATATTATATATTTCTAATTTAATTTAATTCAATATAAAATAATAGTATAAAATATAAAATAATATAAAATAAAAAATAAATTTTTTTATTCTTCCAACTTTTAAATAATTTTTTATGCAAAATTAGGCATTTTACTACGAAATAATAATTAATGCCTATCACCAATTAAATTATTTTTGTTTGAATTTTCCATATTCACCCGAATTATCACCATTTACTGTTTATTTGTTCTCGTTCTTTGTATTTCAATAAATAAATCAAGTTTATTCTCTTTATATTTCCAGTTTTTAATAGTTTATATATCGTTTTATACGATAATAGAATCGATAATAATAATAATAAACATGTTCAAATAAATATATATTATATCACTGATAAAATTTTAACATTAAAACTTACATACTATTGTTATTATTATCATTAATATTATTATTGTTATTATTACTATTATTATTAGTATTACCACTTTTACTTTTATCACTGTTGTTATTATTTATTATTTTGTTATTAGTATTATTATTACTATTATTATCATTATTACTATTATTTTCATTACTACTATTATTATAATTAATATTATTATAATTATTTTCATTACTACTATTATTATAATTAATATTATTATAATTAATAATTAATTATAATAATTATTGAAAAAGCAAATCGCTAAGTTAAAAAGAATGAATGAACGGAAGAATCGTAGAAGAAAGAAGGAAGAAATTTTGGTTAGTTGGGTTGCTATCGGTTTGTTATCTCATTTATTTCCTCGAAACGAAAGGCCGTATTTTTCTCATTTCTAATACTAATACTACGAAATCAATAAGAATAAATGCTTTTTCTTCGATGTTTCTCTAAAATGCTTTTTTATTATAGCAATTATTTTTACTATTTTTAGACAAATTTTTTTTAAAATAGAAAGTAGAAAATTAAAATTCTCACCTAAATTTCATTTGTTTTTTTTAACTGATAATTCAATGATAATCAAATCGAGAAATCTTATCAATTTATTTACTATTTCCAATTTAGGTAAGAAATTGTCATCAGAGAATCACCACTATGGATCACTAATTTTCATCAATTTATTTTCAGTGTTATCAATTTTTGCATTGAAGAAGAACGAGAAATCAAACTCAACTCGATCATTTTCTCACTTCATTTTATCCTACTATAACAGAAATCTTCTTACTAGGGGAAATCGTTGAAGAAATACGAGCATTGAGGGGGAGGGAAAAATTAAAAGGTTCTGAAGAGTCATTAAGGGAATATGGTCAGTTCCGAGCAAATATTAATGGATATGCCGAAATTGAACAATTTATTTTATTGCTAATAAGTTCTCCAAATTGCAAACCAACATAAATGTAAATCATTTGGTGTAATGTGATGAAATTTAAAGTTTTCTAATTTTAATAATTCTTAAGAAATTATTCTAAAATAATTCAAAATTAAAAATTAAATTAATTTTAAATTTAAATTAATTTTAAAATGATTTAAGAATATTTTACAATTTTTATTTACTATTTTACAATAAAACAATTTTTAAACAATTTTATTTTATTTTATTTTATTTATTATAATTAAAAATAATTAAATAATCATTATTAATCTCATGTAAAAAAAAAAATTTTTCACATTTTTTTTTCTATTTTGATTAATATTTTCCTACTTTTCTTGTATTATTTCTTGTATTATTTCTTAATTAATTAATTTTGAACTTCTATTTATTTCTCTATTTATTTCTTAGTTCTTCAAAAATAGGCGTAAATCATTTAATTGCCTATTGCTTATTTAATAAAATAGTAAAATATATAAATAAATTTAATAAAGAAGTAAAATATGTGAATAAATTTCTCCGATCCAATGCCTCATTTAAAATTAATTAAGCATAAAGTTAATTCGCTGTTGTCGAAAAATCGTCGTAAAATCGTCGTCGCTTTTTATCAAATCCTTCTTATCTTATTTGTTAAAATATCAAATATCAAATACATTGTTTTAAAACTTCTTTATCATTTTTACAGTTTTTTTCATTTCTTTTATTTTTATTATTATATTTATATTTTTATATTTTCGTATTTTATCTTATGTTGTATTATATTATATTTTATATTTTTTATTAAATTTTTAAAAAATCGTATTCTTAAAATTGAATCTTAAAATCAAATCTTAAAATCGAAATGAAATTTATTATTAACTATTTATTCTAATTACAATTATTATATTATTATTATTGCCTATTATTATTAAATTAGCTTATATGAATTAATAAACATCGTAAATTTTAATCAAAAATTCTATATTAATTCTATATGTTTATGAATTAAAATATCGAGAAAACTAAGTAAAATTATCGTTTTCCAAAACTTTTTCCCATTTAGAAACCAGTTCATAAATTCTTTTCTTTGAAAAAGCTTGCGTCATTTCGAAAATTCGAAAAATATTTTTCAAGGCCATTTTCTTTACAAAATTTTGAAAAAGACCTAATTTTTCTTACAGCTAATTAATGCATTATAGAATTTTGTACAAATGGAGAGAAATCAAAAGGAGAGAGGAATTTTAGTTTTGCGAATATGGTATTTTTTGGAACAACATACGACATCTTTTTCTTTTATATTAATTGTCTTAGACCATTTTCATGAAATTTATTCTACAAAACGAGAGAGAGTTGTTGTCGTATTAATTTCGTATTTTATGGTCAGTTCTCAGGTCTCTAATCATTCGTGTTTAGGGAATAAACTGGCTCAGTGGGTTGTTGCTCAATTGGGAGTGCCGATGCTGAGGTTCGATTCCCTGTAGGAGTAAAACTGTACAAAAATACGGGTGATGCGACTCATATTTCATTACTTTTAATTTTTCCAATTTAAATTTCCAGTTTAGAAGATTTAGATAATATAGCCTTTACAAAATTGTCATTGGTTTTGTTTTCGCTGATATGTCGCCTCGCATCTGAATTATCGCTCATCTTCGCTATTTCGTCGTTTAACCGATGTTTTTCTTTTATCATGTTTTAGTGATTTAATAATGGTGCTTTATTGGAACATATGATTGTATTGTTTTAATTAACCTTCAATTAGAATGGCTCAGTAGGTTTCTGCTCAATTGGGATTGGGAGCGCCGATGCTGAGATTCGATTCCCTGCAGAAATAAACCTGTACAAAGATCCTGGTGATGCTGGCGACTCACCTGTATTTCTATCGCCAAGGAATTCCCTAGCATATTGCCCAATTGCCACAAGGCACTGCAGCGAGTTTAACCAGTAATGGTGAGGACTCTTAAAAAAAAATCATTCTTATTTGGAGGATAATAGTTTCGCTAAATTTTAGTAATCTTTTATACTCGTCTTGTTTATTTGATAATTACTAGCATTTACGATTGGAATTTTCGTAAAGCGATCCCATCATCTCATAACCAATCACCAAAATCACCAATTATATCACCAATTATTTTTTGTCGTATCCAAAATGTCGATTCTTTTTATTGTCTAAAAAAATTTCATGCATAGATTTATGCTCTTTGAAATGTATAATGCGCGTGGTGAATTTATTTCGAGTCAAACACCATCTTTTTATTTGATTTGTGAAGAAGAATAATGCAGGTGGTGAAATATTTTTTCACCTGTGCTTTTTTAGCGATTTCAATTTTCGATTTTTATTTTGAATTTCATCTTGGAAGGCCTTGGAAAACCTTCATTTGATTTCTAAGAGCGGCCTTAATTAGGATCACTTCTTCAGTTGTTTATTTTTTTATGCATTCACCATTTTTCACCAATTTTTCACCACTTTAAAATTTCGGCCATTTCTAATCATTTTTTTTTATTTCGGAATACACAGTACTTCGTTTATCTAACTTCATTCTTGCATTATTGCTTTTTTTTTTTTTAGTAAATTCTTAGAATATCCGAATGCCTAATCAACGATCAGTTAGTAATTTATATGTTATTAAATTGCTAGGATGAATTTTCATTAAATAAACTCTCTAAATATCATATTATTATTAATGGGAGATGGCGGAGGAGGGGAATTTTGCCAATTAAGAAATTCCCTTCCCTTCGAAAAAAAAGAAATATTATCATTAGTGATCTAATATTATTAAAAATTTTTTATAGCAGTAAAAATTCGAATTCAATTAAAATTAAAACTAGCGAAATTGATGTGAAAAATCGGTAATTTTACTGATAGTCGTTTTAAAAAAAAATTAATTTTTTATGAATTTTTTTTAAAAATCTTCTATGAGAAAGCCACAAGAAATCTATTTCGAAAAAAAAGACTATTTGACTATTTTTTATTCACTTTCATTGATAAAATTTTTGATATGATGAATAATTGATAAGATAATGGGAATTATTGATACTTTGGTAATGGTGATAATGGGAATATTGAGATTTTTTTAAAATGCGTTTATTCATTAAAATTTATTAGAATAAAATACATTATAAAATATAAAATAAGAATCTTATAATTGTGAAATTTGTAAAATTCGAGTTATGCTGTTGAATGGTGACGAATAGTTTTTTGGGAGATCCTCATCGTAGATCGCTGAATTTTTCTTTATTTCTTCCAAATTTTGCAATAATTTTTTTTATAATTTTTTAAAATCATTATCACATTTTAAATATTTTTGAAATAAAATTTAGAAAATCTTTTTTTTACAATTATATAATTTTCTTTTTTTGTTATTTTTTATAAAAAAAAATTATTTCGATTTTCAATTTATTTATTTAATTATCGTTTTTTTCCTAGACGCTAAATGATTTATGAAATGTGTTTATTAGCTTTTCTTTTTTTTTTTCATCGAAATTGAAAAATTCTATTTTTAATAATTTTATTTGATTAAAGCAATTTTAAATTTTCTTATTTTCTTGTGCTTATTTATTTCGTTTTAATTTCATTTCATTTTAAATTCATTTTCACTAAGTAATAATTTTATTCTTCGTCTAATGATAATTTTATTTATCTAATATCTTTATTTTTATTCAAATAGTAATTTTACTTATAGCTATAGTAATTTTAATATTAACCAGTAACTAATAATTTTACTAGTAGTGATATAATTTTAACAATAACTTTGCTAATAGTAATAGTAATTTTAAATTGTAAATTTGCTAGCAATTTTGATAATAATTTTAATTTACTTCAGTATTTTAATATAAACAGTAATTTTAGTAGTAACTTTGCAAGAAGTAATAGTAATTGTATTAATAGTAATTTTTTAATAATAACCTTACTAATAATATTAACAATAATAACCTTAACCTTACTAATAGTGATATATTTTTAACAATAATTTTGCTGATAACATTAACAATAGTTTTAACAGTAAGTTTACTAGTAGTAACAATAGTTTTAACAGTGATTTTAATAATAATAGTAATCTTAGTGGTAAACTTGCTATTAGTAATATATTTTTATCAGTAATTTTACTGAAAGTAATAGGAGCTTTAACAGTAAGTTTGCTGGTAGTAACAATAATTTTAATTTTACTGATAGTAATAGTAATTTTAATAGTAACTTTACTTGTAATAATAGTAATAATTTTAGTAATAATCTTTCTGTTAACAATTAATTTTTCTTCTTCTATAATAAGAGACCTTATTTTTAAATTTTTAATTTTTAATTATTGAAAATAAAAGAGAAGAAATTAATCGATTCGAAATGAATTAATGAAAAAATCATCTTATTTTGAATATTTTTTTCGTTCGGTTGTTTTTTTTAAAAAGCGTTCTTTGCTTTTCTTTTTTCTTAAATATCTAAAGGAATATTTTCTTTTAAGCGATTCAAAGAGGAATTTTTTATCAACAAATTATCAATCATTCGTGATAATTCGTGCAAAAATGATCGAAGAATTAGAGGTTATTTTTTGCATCTAATTCGATTTAATTTTTTCAGTTTTTTTATTTTCAATGATAAAATCAAAAAATAAAATAAAATATAAAAAACATAGAAAAAATATAAAGAAAAAATTTCTAACTTTTTTTCTATTTATTTTGAAGATTAGCTTTAAATTTTGAAATTTTTTATTTTTTTTAATATTTTAATATTTTTAATTTTTAATATTTTGTAAAATTTTTATTAAAATTAAAATTACTAAAAATTTATTCATTGAATTTCTTTTTTATGTGAATTCCTAATAGTACTAATTGAATATTGTACAATAAAATAAAAAATTTGTCGATTTTTACGAAAATTTTTTAGTCTATTAGCACATTTACTACTTTAATATTAGAATTATTAGAAATCAGTTGGAAGAGATTTTGAACTTGTAGCTTAGACCTTGCGATATATTAAACGATGAGGAATATATCTGCTGCTATCTCAGATTTGGCATCACACCGAGCTGCTTACCTTTAGAGCCAACCGAGCTAATCAACTAAATCAAAATCTAATTATAATAAACTCGTTAATTGTGGGACTAAATGATTTATCCACTTATCGGTTATCATTTGCTAATGATAAAGTGATTATCAGATTATCATTATTGTCAATATTATTTAAAAGGTTTTATGTAAAATGGAATTTTTTTTTGCAGGTAATATCTGTACAAACAACACGTTGTGGCTTTATTCATGTTTATATACAAGGAAATCTAGAAAATCGTAATGGCAAAACAATGGTTATGACTGTACATGATGTTGGAACGAATTGTAAATTTTTTCTCTTAAAATTTAAAAAAAAAGAAAAAATGAAAATCATTTTATAAATTTCTCATTTAAAAAAAGAATTTAATTTTCCTAATTTTTATTTGAAAAATTTTTTTATGAAAATTCCTCTTCTTCAAATTTTAAAACAAAAAATTTTTTAAAGAAGAATTTTATTTCAAAATTTTTTTTCTAATTTTGATTTTTTCTAAAATAATTTTTCAAATTTTTTTTTTTGTCTCTTCTTTTTTTTGCATTTTTTATTTCGTTAAATTAACACGAATTTTTCTTGTTGATTTATCTAACAATAAATAGAAGAAAATTTTCGCTAAATTTACTAAATTTTTTTAAAATAAATTTTCGTTTTCACAATAATGAAGAAATAAATGCAAAACAAGAGGCTCTAGCAATACTTAAAATACGATTATTTTTTTATTATCTAAAATCTTATAGATAAAGCGTTTGTTCGCTTCTGCAATCATCCATCGATGGCGGATGTTAAAGCCAAATCCATATTCATTCATGTTTGCATACCAGGGCAAGAAGATAATGCGCCCGATTACATTGGCGAGTGAGTATTTATTAGCAAGCTTGGCTGGTTTTCAATAAATAAATAAAATATTAGTGACATGGAATGTTCGATCTTCTTCAGTGGAGTAGAGGAAGTGGGGGGGGGGGGGGGGGGGGGGGGGGGGGGGCGAGTGAGAGGGAGAGGAAAAAAAGAGGAAAATCTTTTATTAGGAACCATGAAAATATTGACGATTGCTAAAGATTCACTTTTTGAACCCTCTGAAAAATTTGTAATTTATGATTTTAAGAGAATAAATAATTTTATTTGTATAGCTTAAAAAATTTCTGATAGAATTGAATAGCGCTAAATTATTTATTTTATTGGCACATATTTCATAAAATTTATATATATTTAATATAATTACTAAATAATGATGAATGAACAAAATGAGATTTTTTTAAAATTTTATAGCCAAAATTTTTTTTAAAATTTAGAAAAAAAATATGTTAATATTTATAATATTTATGATAATTTTACGATTTAATATTTATAATGTTTAATATTTATAATAATTTTTTAATAATTTATTAATATTTATAATATCCATCTATAATATTATAATTTTTTAATTTATTAATATTTATAATATTCATAATATTTAATAATTTATTTATAATATTCATCTATAATATTGTAATTTTTTAATAATTTATTAATATTTATAATATTCATCTATAATATTGTAATTTTACATTTTAATGTTTATAATATTTTTTTAATATTTAATATTTGCATTTTTTAATATTTTCTTAATAATATTATTAATGTTTATAATATTTATGATGATTTTATAATTTAATATTTATAATAATATTTTTTTCATTATTTATAATATTTAATATTTTTAATAATTTTAATAATTTTAGCTTTCCAACGCTTGACCAAATCGGTGAAGATTTAGTGTGCGTACTCGACAAACTTGATGTAAAGACTTGTATTGCATTTGGTGAGGGAGCTGGAGCAAATATCATATGCCGTTTTGCTGTATTTTTTTCTAATTTTTTTTCTCAACTATTAATTAAAGTTTTATTAATTATCATGAATTTTCAAGAAAATAAGGAGCTGTTGCTCATGATATTCTCATTAGCAACCATTATCATTATCATTTTTTTCGCAGGAGAAAGAGAAAGAACTGAAGCACTGAAACTATTCAGAATTCAGTGCTTATAATTTCCTTTTAAAAATTTCCTCAATTTTCTTCCTAAAGAAAATTCTAATTTTCTACAGTTCTGATTTAATGAATACGTTATCAGCTATTGTTAATGATAGAATGCGCAAAATATGCAAATAAATATAAAAATATTATTAAATATATTATTAAAAATAGTATTTTAGGCAAAAATAAATGAATAAATAATAATTTATAAATTTTTATTTTTTAATTTTGTATAATTTTTAATAAATTTAATATTAATATTTATTAATTGAATATAATTTTAAAAAAACATTAATTTTAATATAAATATTTATTTTTATTTCTTTAAAGATGTCATCACCGAATCGTATTATGGGAATTTGCCTTGTCCATTGTACGTCAACAACTGCTGGAATTATTGAATATTGCAAAGATAAAGTATAGAAATTTATTTTTTATTTTTTGTCGTTTTAAATACATAGTATTTGTTGATTTAAAATTTTTATTGAATTTAATAATAAATGAAATTTTTGAAGTGAAAATTTTTCAAAACCAGTTAACTCGTTTTTAAATTATTTGATATATCGCTAAGCATTTAAATTGGTATTTTTTCTTGTGCATTTAAAAAAAAAGAAAAAAAAATTTTTCGGAAAAAAAATTCGTCGACAATTTGTCGACGAATTTGCTATTTTTGTTATTTCGAATTGTGTTTAAATATATTAAATTATCGTAAATGAAGAGATAAATCAAATAAATTATAATAAAAAATTTATTTTAGCTTATCAATATGCGTCTCGAATCAGGCGTAATGTCTCAAGGCGCATGGGATTACTTAGCCATGCATAAATTTGGATCGGTAATTTGCATATTTCCTTATCATTACTCTTATCATTATATAATTATCATTATATTACATTATCATTCTATTCTACGGACCCACCGAGCAGATAAAATAGCACATGATTGTTTCCATTATCAACCTTCGCTCAAATACCATCTGCATTAATAATATTATCGCAGAGCGTCGCCTTCGTTGGTTAGGGTACATTCTGCGTCGTCCACCACAGGAGTTGACGCATATTTCGTTACTTGCTAAACTGTGTGATGGATGGCATCAAAAGCGAGATTAAGCCAAGTAAGACCTGGACTGATACAGTCAGGGAAGATTTTGAACGTATAGGTGGAGAGGAGAAGCAATATATGGACTTAGACGATGTAAAAAGGAATGGCTTCTATTACTATAGCGATGGCGTCGGACCGGGTAGCTTGGAGACATCTTACCCTTCTAGCCAGCGGACCAGCCTAACTGGCAATGGTGAGAGCTGTTAGAAGAAGAAGATATCATTATCATTATATACTTTCTTATCATTACACATTTTTTCTTATCATTTCTTATCACTTATTTTTTTTATCTTATTTATGTCGTTATAAAACTTTAAAAAAATATATAATAAAATTTTTTTCGTTTAAAGTTAAATTTAAGTCAAATTTAATGATTAAATTTAAAGATTTAATGGTGTATTATCCATTATAAATTTTTACAACCTTTTTTGAATTTATTTTAGAGCATATATTTTATTTTTTTTGAAAAAAAGAAACGGAATATCGATTCTGATTTATTCTTCTCTGATAAAAAATGAAGTGATTTTTCAGAGTGATAAAAAAGAAAAGCAAGCATATATCGAAGAATTAAAGAGTTGCTTAAATCCTAAGAATCTCAGCAAATATTTATTTAGTTTTTGCAAAAGGAGCGATATATCATCACTACTTGGAAGCAAACTTGAAAAGTTTGTTCTATCTGATAAAAAATGAAGTGATTTTTTAGAGTGATAAAAAAGAAAAGCAAGCATATATCGAAGAATCAAAGAGTTGCTCAGATCCTATCTTCTACCTTATTTCAGTTTTTAGAAATTCAGTTTTTATCTATTTGTTATTTATCGATATTTTTATCACAAAAAAAAAATTAGATTTCAATTTTATAGTATGGATGCATTACTCGTAACTGGAGCTCGAGCTTCGCATCTTCACACCGTTTATACGACTCATAAGTCGATGAATAAAAGGAAGACAACTCTTCTCGTTGTTGACAATGTTAGCGATGTTATGGCAGAAGCTGTATGTATTTTTATTTTTTTTTTTATATAATTTTAATTTATTATCTTTAAAAAATTATAAAAATGTTAAATTATCGGTGCAGTTGACTTATATGCTTGCCTGAAGGGAAGCGCATTTTTTATTTTTTAAAAATAATAAATCTATTATTTAAAGTGAAAAGTGGATAGCTGATAGCTCATGTATTCCACATGTAACTTCATCCTAAATTGATTTTCTAGCTGAAGAATTCCATAATCCAATAGTATTACCAATAAACTACAAACCATTGATATCGTTTTATTTTAATGTTATCAAATATCAAATATGATAATAACAATAAAAATTGGACTTGCTACATAATTTAATAATTGTTTTGAGCCATTTATTTATTTAAATTATAATTATCATAAAAATTAAATATTATATAATTATTATAAATAATTTTTATTAAGCCAGAGAAATTGGCTCGTTCATTAATACTTTTGTGCAAAGGATGTGGTGTTATGTCAGGTGTTGCGATACCCGGAATGGAACGTCAACGAACATTAAGCAGGTTCGATGAATTTTTCCGATTTTCCATATCGATTAACTAATGGACTTTATCGAATTCCTATCATGCTTATTATTATTAAAAAATAGATTTTCGTTTTTTATTTTTGAAATTATTGAAATTTTAAATTTCATTAGGAATTAAAATTTAAATTGAATTCGAAAAACTTTACTCGGAAGAGATTTAATTTCTTTTTTTTTTAAATAACTTTTAATAGAAGCTTTTCATAATTTCCTTCAATTTTGGCAAGAAAATAAAGAAATAAAAATTTAAAATTTTTATATTGCATGCTATTTTTTTTATTTTAAATAACTTTATGATGAGGAGGGATTGAAAATTCCTATGGCCGCATCGCTTTGAAATATCTTACGCTTGTAGTCAATGCAGCCAACCTGTAACCAGTAATGGTGAGAGCTGTTAGAAGAAGAAGAAGAAAGAAACCTATTGGCAAGACTGATAAGACCATTTCTCTTTAACTATGATTACATCGAATTATTAAAGAGGCCTATGGCAAGACTGATAAGACCATTTCTCTTTAACTATGATTACATCGCATTATCAAGGGATTTAAGAGATTATTAAGCGAAACATAGAATAGTTAGGCTGCGAATGAGTTAAATTCTTGTCTCTTAATAGGAATAAACTTATTATTAATAATAAACCTAGGAATACATCTTTCTCACATTTTATGTGGTTCCACTTATATAGGTCGATAAGCGACTCGTACAACTCGTTTTCATTTTGCATTAACCATAAAAAAATCATTGGCATGATTTTAGTTCAATGGAAGAAGCCGATCGGCCGCGTCGTCTATCAGTGACAACTCCAAGTGCACCTGTTATTCAATAATGAAGATTTTTCATAAAACCTCGTCATCGTCTTTTTTTTTTTTATTTTTATAAAACAATTATTATTAAGAAAATAAAAATCACAGGTATTTCTAATGAATTGCTCAGTAGTATTCGAAAAAAAAAAAAAAACAATTAAATCATTAATTTGGAGAAAGGATTTAATTTTTTTTTTCCGCACGATAAATATAAAATTTTGCTTTAAAACTATTTTTTATTTAAATTATTTTAATAAAAAAATTTAGAAATTAAATAACGATTATTTGAAAATCTTTCTCCAAACTTTAAAGGCAATAAAAGCAATTTGCTTTTAAATAATTAAATTTTTAATGGTTTTTGCCATTTTATTTTCAATTTTATTATTATTTTTATTTTATTATTATTTTCAATTTATTTCGAATTTTATTTAAATGAAAAATGAAAAAATTTTGATTTTATTTATAGCACTTGAAAAGTTCGATTTATAGAAACTTTTCTAAAATTAATGATCCAATAATTCTTTTTTTCTTAATTTTTTCTCAAAAATTAATTAAGGAGGAAAAAAGAAAAAGAATAGAGAAGAAAGAGGAAGATAAGAGGAGGCCGAAGGATTGAGAAGCTGTCGCATTCAAAACATTAGAAACCCATTTATAGAAGGGATAAATTTGTTTTGGTATAATAGAATCATTGGGATGGCTTAAAAGGAAACGGGGAGGGAGAGCCTCTTGCCGTTGCAAAGAAACGAGAGCGCGTATACCTGAAATTATAGCTTAATAATTTATAACTTTTGATAGTACCAATAGGCCAATAGTACCACTTGGAGAAGTACCCATTCATGCTTTTCTTTCTTTTTTCTTGCAAATAAAAATAAAAACCAAAATAATAAAATAAAAAAAGAAAATTGAGGCTTAATTGAGGCTTTATGGTTATGGTTCCTTCATAAGATTCTTCTAATTTTTAATTTAAAATTTGTTCGTTTTTGTTAATTTTTCTTACGATCAACTAATTTTTCTTTAATTTAAGAATTTATCATTTTGTAAATTCTTATGGAATTATTAAATGCAAAGGACCTCAGTTACATACATTTGGTGTAATGTTTTTTTCTTTTTTTTTATACTAATTATTTTTATTTATTAATTAATTATAGAAAAGATAAAAGATTCCAATAAATGTTGAAAATAAATATTTTTCTTGAAAAAAAATATCATTTTTTAACCAAAAGTATCATTTTAATTTAATCGTTTCATAAAATTGAATATATTTAAAATTTTTTTAAAAAAAAACATTTTACATATTTTTCAACTACATTGCACCATATTGTATATTTTTAGTACTATCTCATTTTATTTTTCATCCTGTTTTATCCATTTTCTGTGATTTTTTTTTCTGTTTTTGATAAAATATTTATTTTAAAAATTACAATTATGATTTATGCAAATGGAAATTTTTCCAGTATTCGACTTAATTATTAATTATTTAAAAGAAAGTAGGATTTTAGTATAAAAAGTCGAAAAAGAGATAAAAGTAATGTGAAGCTTTAAACTCTATTAATATCCTCAAAAATCCATTTTCTGAACTTATTGCACCAACTTCTTAGATATCAAAAAAAATTACCTTTTTATCGGTGACAGCAGCAGTAGGACAGGAATTTTCATAAATGAGATCGATTATCCTTTTATACTAAAAAACCCTTAAAATCCTTTTATAAATTCTGAACCAAAATAACATAAAAAAAATACATAAACATAAACATAATCATCTACGTCAATAATGTTATTTTATACCTCAAAACGAGAAAACAATGATAGTATGCTCATTAAAGAGGAGCAGCATTGAGATCAGCATCAAATGAAGGTGCACGAGGTTCAATTGATTCTTTGTTGGTCCAATAAATAAATTCCATAATGAGAAAACATAAGGTACAAAAAAATAATCCCACCAAAAAAACAACAAAATCGGGGACAGAAGGATATGAAGTGAGAAATAAGACCAGTTCCGGCGGTGACCACACACTTTCCACCCATGTGGAATAAAAATCCGATTGAATTTCATAACCTAAAAACTTTCAATATTTTTTCAGGGACTTCAAAATAAAATTTCCGAAAATAATGAATTAGAGATCTCATGATGAGAGATATGAAATTATGAGAGATATGAAAAAATAATATGACAAAATTAATTTTCGCAACTAGGAATGCGAAAAATGTATTATTCATGTATTATTAAAATGTAAAAAATGCGAAATAAATTGCAGAAGAACCATTATCGAAAGCAGGCGATATGGCTCGCGTTTGGTATATGGCGGTTCGATAGCAAATTGTTAAATTTATAGTGGGATCAGTCTGCCAAGTAAAGCGATAGACCTCGAATAAATTTAAATTAAATATTGATGCTTGAATGAATTTTGAAAATTTGAAAAATTTTCCAGAAAGTATGCATTCATTCTTTATTTACGAAGATCACATGCAAAAATTACTTTAAAAATTAATTAAAATTCCAGAAAGTATGCATTCATTCTTTATTTGCAGAATATTAAGTTTATTATTAAATTAAATTAAATTATTATATTAGAATAAATTATAATTGGAAAATTCAAAAAAAAACCTGCTGGTGCTTATTAAGATCATTACACTGAGCATAATCTGTTACATTGACAACATCCTTGAAACCAAGGCAATGAATAAGAAGAGCTTCGATCAACAAACGAATAAGCGATGGATAAATATGACTACTAGAAATGTAGGTCGACTTTGCTGAATTTAAAATAGAAATAGAGCATGCAAACTACAAACGTTGGTTTTCCAATGAATAATATTAAATGAATAAAATTGAGAATTAAGCATTTCTCACTTCCTTCCTCGGGTTTAATCCTTCGATTTTTGAGAATTTGTACGAAAAAGTCACAAGAATACCAATCAGGCGATGTAATGAAACAATCAAAAAGAGTATCAACCTATAAAAGAGGAAATATGATCAATTAGATGAATTCAGAAAATCAGAAAAAAAATATCAGAAAATCAGATAAATGACCTAAATCGCTAAATTTATTTTGGAAAATTTTGAATATATTTTTTAAAATAATTATAGAAAGTTCCCTTAATTTTCCAAATTTATTGAATTTGTTGAGAAAAAAAATTAAAAAAAAAGAATAAAACCACAATAATTAATATTAAAAATTTACGAATTTTTCATCAATTTTATAACCGAAAGATGAATTCGGTCGGCTACCGTAAATAAATTCAATTATTGCACCCAAAGCAATTGTTGCAGACGCGAAAATTTCTTTTCTTATTTTTTCGCTATTATTTCCAAATACATTCTGGTCAGCGAATGAATTTATTCGTCTAAAACGCAAATTTTAAAAAATAATAAAACGATGTAGAATTACAACCTCTATAAAATATTACCGATATGAATATTTGTTGTCGAAAGGAGAAATGATAAAGCCAGAGATGTTACGATTTTCTTTTAAAAATGTTTGATATGATGATGGAGGTATCTGCGAATCTTTTGTATTATTGGCAATCGAAAGAGCAGGATAATCAGGAAAAAATTCTGATAATAGTTTATTGGCGGAGCCGATGAGTTTATCAATCTGATAATAATTTAAATCAAAAAAAATTGAAAATAAAAGTAAAACTAAGAAACATCATTCAAAAGGAAATACTGATAAGGAATATTATATTAATATAAAATTTTTGATGCAGATATACCATCTTTCTCTTATTTGTATAAACTTCACCGTCGACATGTGCAAAAAGGCCATTTTCTGAGCCATGGAGCTGTTGTATCTAAAAAAAAAATTAAAGGAAGATTGAATAAATTTATTGAATAAAATGAAAAAGTAGAAGAAAAGGATAAACAAAAAGGAATATTATAAATAGCCCACACCTCGACGAAAACTTCGATATCATTAATTCCAATAGAAGAAAGTTTTGGAAGAGCAAATTCGTCTAATTTCACTGGAAAATTCTTGCTGATCATATCAGCGACTGCGCGACTGCTTCCGATATATCCCAAAGATTCCTAAACATCAAGTATTTTTCCCTGCATATTAACTTAACTAAAGAAAAAAAAAATTTTTGATAACAGAAAAGCAAAAAAAAATTTTTCTAAAAAAAGAATGAAGAAAATTACTCCATGAAAAAATGAAAACATCACTGCGCGTTTCGATGAATTCCCAGCATTTATGAATTCCTTTGGATCATCACCAATAGCCTTTGCTACAGCCAATAAGCTGATTAATGAGGTTAAAACGGAAATATCGCCAACAGCAGATTCTGTCATCATACTAAATGAATCCATCTGCAGAAAAAAATAATTATTATACTATACTGTTCAGTAACAAATGATTATTAAATTAATTGATATTAGTAGTGTTAAAATCTTATTAATCTCCATTTGCCCAACTACATTTGAAAAGCTCAAAATGTTAAAAATTAAAAATCAAGGAAAAAATTAAATGTAACAACTATAAAAATATAAATAAATAGAAATATACAAAAATAGAACATAAATAAAAAAATATATACAAATATATAAAAAAAAATGCGGATTTATTTTTTTATTCATATATTTTGTTTATCTCACCATTTGGGGCTAGAATGGCTCAGTGGGCTGTTGCTCAATTAGGAGCGCCGATGCTGAGGTTGTATTCTGCACAGGAGTAAACCTGTCCAAAAATCCGGGTAATGCTGGCGACACACCTTCTGTACTTCTATATCGCCAAGGGACTCCCTGGCATATTTGTCCAATGCGACAAGCCAGCACAGCCAATTTAATCAAGGACTCTTTAAAAAAAAGTGCAAACATAGAACAAAAAAAACTGTGGATCCATAGCTAAGTTTAATCAATGATTTCTATAAGAGATAAAAAAGAATTTCTTAATTATGTGAGTATTGTATAGAGCGTTAATAGAATTTGGAGGAGTGAATGCAAATGTCCAGAAAATAAAGAGGATTAGAAAACATAATAAGAACTCACAGAATTCAGAACTGTTAAGGGGTTAAAGACGTATAACTGAATTTGAAAGAAAGGGGGTTAGAAGGGATAAAAAAATTTTGCTAATATAGCCAAATTCTTTTCTCCAGCTGATCGAACTCCTGCTTATAAAACAGCTGAAATGCATTGAAATGGAATGATGTGTTGTATAAAACAATATAAAGTTGGAACAAGAAGAAGAAAATGAGAAATCAAACATCCAAAAAGTCCAGGTAGATTTAAAAATATTTCTTTTTTGATATTTTAAACTTGTTAATCTCCATTTGCCCAACTACATTTGAAAAGCTCAAAATGTTAAAAATTAAAAATTAAATCAAGGAAAAAATTAAATGTAACAACTACAAAAATATAAATAAATAGAAATATACAAAAGATTTCTATTTCCCATTCCTCTAAGCAAAATTTTCTGATTTTTATTATTTTATAATTTCATTCTTTTGAAGACGAAATGGTTTCTCGATTAAGACTCATAACAATGAAGTCAGTCAAGAAGCATGAATAAAAAAAAAAATCAGACAAAGTAGATTTCAAAATCAAAGTATAACAGTAGTTGCGAAACATTGTTCCAGACAGTTTTTTGCTCACATATTTTATACTAATATTGCAAATTATTAAGATCCGAAATTGCGATAAGAAGACTTCAACTTTAATTCCAATAATGAAACAAGAATATTGGTTACTAATACTAATACCATACTATACTATAATATAATGTATACTATAATATTAATACTATACTATAATATTTAAAAAATTAATATTCAAAAAACTAAGAATATTAATATTTAAAAAAAATGC
Organism: Dracunculus medinensis; assembly: GCA_900625125.1. Taxonomy (NCBI): domain Eukaryota; kingdom Metazoa; phylum Nematoda; class Chromadorea; order Rhabditida; family Dracunculidae; genus Dracunculus; species Dracunculus medinensis. Next base: position 19,257 of record UYYG01000070.1, on the reverse strand, counting down.
CTATTGTCATGACAAAAATTAATCAGATATCTCAAATCAAGTGCCTAATAAGTAATATTTTAAAATATTTAAATATTTTCAAACGTTTCAAATATTTTTTAATATTAAAAAAATTACCCTTGCAGCAAGTATGAAAATTTTAAATTGCTTTTCACTGTCAGAATATTTAATTGGCGGTGGCATTATAGAAAAAACATTTTTATCCTCTAGTGGATCACATAATGCTATACTGAAATACTTATCATTTTATAAGTTTCTGCATGAAAAAATTTCGTAAATAGAAATACATACATACATATATGTATATAAGTCATTTGAGGTGTTCAATGTTCAATGTGGTTTCTAATATTTAAAAAAAAAAGGAATGAAATTCTCATTGGAATGAAATATAATAAAGTGCAAAATCGAACAAAGAAAGAGGAATAAAGAAAAACGGAAACCCCATCATGTTTAACCCACATATTCTACGGAAACAAGAAGATGGTCAAAGTGTGACACTAACAGATCTGACGAATGAATTGCAGTTTTCGATTTCCTGATTTAAATTTTTTACTCAAAAAAACAAAAAGAAAAAAGAAAAGGAATATATTATCATAACAAAATATTATAAAACGGTGAACTGCAAAGGAGGCGATAAAAAAACTTACTTGGATTCTGAAAAACTATAGAAAAAGTCTTGTCGACGCATACATATCTTAGCATTACCAGCTGCGCGCATAAAAAGTTTCAATCGTGCTGAACAAAGCGGCATACCTTTTAAGCTACCTTTCTTATTGAAAGCTTCATAACACTGTAAATCTATTAACCATAAATGACGTTAAGTATAAAATTACTTTATAATTATTATTATCATTCCAGCAATTTTTCTTTATTCCAACAATATTATATTCCAACATACTATTCATTAAAATCATCTTTTTTCCTTTCAACAATAAATAACAATTGCCTCAACAATTTTGCTAGCATCATTAATTATTGGGATGAAATGTTCTCTATAGGGAAAAATAAGAGGTACAAATTAATCGCCGAATTTGTACCTCTTAGAGATTTAGTTCTACCAAGGAATATAAATCGAACTCACGCTATCTCTCTTCGCTGAACCAAAAAGCAATGAAAATATTTTGAGAACAACTTTAAATTCCACAGAAATTTTTTTTTAAATTTCTTTTTTTTTGAGATTAGTGAGATCTAAATTTTTTTGAATTTTAGCCATTTTGAAGCGAACCTTTTTTCTTATTATTTCTATTTCTGTGAGATTTTCGATTAGAAAAATTGGCTTTTGCCAGTCAATAAAGCGAATTCCTTCTGATAAAATAGCACCATCACGATTCCACTGATTACAGCTTCCATTATATAAACCTTAAACTAGTTTTTTTAATTTAAACAATTCTTAATATTAATGAAATTGAGAAAAATGCAAAAAAAGGATAGTATTTAATAATGAATATTAATTGAAGAAAAATATTAATAAAATTTTAATTTGCAAAATGGAAAAATTTAAATTCAAATTGCAAAAAAAAATCAATTTAAGAAAATGAAATGCACCAAAGCGGTCATTTGGACAAGCAGAATCTTCTGAATAAGGAAAATTTATTATGGTCCTATTCGCTAATTCATTTAACAATAATACTCCTTGGATTCTTTGGTTTTTTAGAAATCGTACAACATCCCTGAAATAAATTAAATTTATAAAAAAATAGATTAAATATCATAGTTTAGTGTAGTCAAGAATATTTTTGGTATTTTTTGATAAATAACTCTTACATTCTTCTCTCTCCTATAACTCCTCGAAACATTGTGGTATTACCAATTGAAATAAAAAAAATGATAAAAAAATTTTTCAAAAAAAGTCAATATTTTAAAAAAATATGCAAAATAAAAAGAAATAAATTAAGAAAAAATGAAAAAAGTATTTTCAAAAATAATTGTTGCAATAACCATACAAAATTCAATTTGAAATTTGAATTAAACAATTTATATAGCTTATAAAATAAAAAAAAAGAAGAATAAAATTAAACTAAAATAGAAATATTTGCCTTTCAAGAAGATGAGTATCTATTGCGATAACGAATTCAGTTGATGAATCATACAACGAATAAAGTTCAGCAAATTGTTTTTTGTTAGAAATATAGACAACAACACCAATGTTTCCTTCTTCTTTTGCTAAAAAAAATTCCAATTAATATACAATATAAGCAATATTAGAAGATAAATAAATTTTAGAGAAATTCCAAGAAAATTTGAAATGATGATAAAGTGATAAATTTAAGTGTATTATTTTTTTAAAATTTTTCTCCCATCTAAAATGAAAAATAGACGAAATTTTTCAAAGATAATCTATAAAATCCTTTATTTATAAAATCTTATTCTTTTCTTTTTCTTTTTCTTCTAAAAGCATTAGTTTAGCTAATCTGACTATTAGAATGATAGTTTAGATAATCCTTTCACCACAGAGACGATTTATAGGCAGTCCTTTCACCATAGAAATCGAGACAGTACCTAACATACACTCGACTATCACTTTTAATAACAACTATTTATGAATATTAAGAGACACGAATCGTATTGATAGCAATATTTTTCGCTCGCCGTAATCATCATCAACTGTTTTTTATTTTAAAAATAGTCAAAAAAACTGATTCAAAAAATTTTAAAAAGAAAAAAATAAACCTACATTGACATCCAACTTGATTGGTCGCATTCAATAAACGAAAACAGTATTGTTTGCCTCCATCCAATTGTAAATAAATCTGATCGGATAACCTTTCACATAGTATTAAATTAATTACTGAAAAAAGAAATATTACTTGGATTAATGTTTGTTATATTGGTGATTAGTCTATAAATTTAACACACATTTCCAGAATATTCTTCTAGTACCAATTCTTAAATAAAAAAGAAAAAAGTTCCATTCTTAGAGCAATCAATGAAAAATTAGCCAAATTTTAAATGTCATTAGAAGAATATAAAGAAAAAAAAATATTTATAATTAATATTATATTTATAATATTTATAATTTTCAAATTTCACTTAATATTTATATATATATATATATATTTTATTTATTTATAATAATTTTGTATATATTTGCTTTTGAAAGAAATTCTATTTTTTATAAAATTTATAGAATTTTGATAAACTATTTCATAATTGTAAATTTTTACGGCTTTTCATGTATTTTATAAATTTTTCATAAAAATGAAATTCCTTTTTATAAAATTTATTTTTTTTTTTCATGAGATAATGCCTTTTTCTACTTTATTTATTTTATTTATAAATTTTTATACTATTTGCCATAAATATTTACTTTTGATTATTTCCTTAAATAACGTGCGCGATGTGCTTTTTTCCTAGTTCCCCTCCTCCTATTCACCCTTCCCCCTCGTTTTTTATTGCTTTCTTGTTTTTTCTCTCTTACTGTCTCTCTTAATTCTTTTATCTCTGCATTCATACTCATCGCCGCATATTTCATCGCAAATAATTTGTCCTATCGGTCGCGCAATCTCTCTATACTCTATAATCTTTAATCCACTCTCTTATCGTCGAACAACAAAAATTATAAAAAACTGGTAAAAATGGAAAATTTCGCAAAAATATAAATATACGCACCTGAAAAACCAAAAATAAGAGGAACATAATACATTTCTTTGTATAAGAAAAGATTTATTCATATAATTCATCGCAATAAAAAATACAGATTTCTAACTTTCGTTTCATGACCCAATCTTTTAAAATCATGAACTATGGCCTAAACTGGGGTGAGAAGGAGGGGGGCGCTTCGGGGAGATATTAATGCAAATGGAAGGAGGATGTAATCAAGGGAGGCTCGTTTGAGATTCACATACAAGATATGCCTTAGGCAATAATAGTTAACGGTAGATAACTTTCTGATATCGTTTATTTTCATTGGCTAGAATCTTATTATGCCCAGTATGGCCGCTTATATATACGAATCATCTCTTACGAACATTTGTTTTAAGGGCTGATTTCGCGACGAATCCAAAGAAAGAACTTATCACTTAGCCGCAGGCTGGTACCTTTTATCTTTTTGCTTGACCTTTTGATAAGAGAATGGGCATGAAGAAATTTAAAGTCCATAATCACCATTTTTTGAAATTATTCTGAATTAATCCTTTAATCTGCTATTTGTCAGTATTGGTACTATGAAAATGTCTGAATGACTATGGTTAGATAAGAAAGTTTAAGGCAATATTTATAATAAGGGATAAAAACGATGCAAAAAATGGATTTCACGGAATATTAAGGTAGAATTATTAAGAATTACGAGGATTGATAAAATATTACTGCTTGCGAGTTTAAAAATTGCATCAGTGGTTTAGACAAATCAAGAAAAATCAAGAAAATCAAATCAAGAAAAAAAGATAGCTCAGTGGATCGTTGCTCAATTCGGACCGTCGATACTGAAGTTCTGTCTTTTGCAGCAAATTTGAACTGCCCTTCAAAGATCCGCATGATGTTGGCGATTCACCTCTATTTCTATCGCCAATTGTATCCTTGAGGAAATTCATATCTTCCGAGATAAGCCAGCGCCAGCTGAATTAAATTCTAATGATGATGACCTGATTCTTGGAAAAAAATGAGCATTTATCGATGCTTGACGGCTAATGTCAACGACCAACTTAGAACAGCAACATTTAATAGTTTCGTGTGATAAAAATCTAAAAGTAAACTATTGAACCTAATTTAACCAATCTAATCCACCTTACCTACTATGCTAATTCTGTATACGATAAGATACAAGAAAGAGATGAACATTGACCATTGTAATTTAGTTCTTCGTCTTCTAATAGCTATCACCATTATCGGTTAGGCTGGCTCCGTTGGCTACACAAGTAAAACGTTGTAATTTAGTTCAAAATTTAATTTAAATGAAATTAAATTAATTAAAATTTTATTTCCATTAGAATTTTACTACATCATATTTATTATGATTTTCAAATTAATTTAATTTCATTTAATTTTATTAATTTATTTATTTACATTATATTTTATTTATTAATTAATTAATCATTGCAAAAATGAAAAAAGTAATAGTTTATTCAATAGGCATATAAATAATAATATATAAATAATAATATTGTAAATATAAATAATATTATAAATATATTCATATTTATGAGGTGCTTTGGAGTCGAAAAAATTTTAGCAAAAAATTCATTAAATATAGGCTTACAAAATGCAAAATGTATTTTTTTGACCTCAAATAGTTAAAGCAATTCCAACTTCATTTTATTAAATTTAATTTACGATTAAAAATGAAATCTAAAAAGGTGCTGAAAATTTATTTAATTTTAATTTTAGTTAAAAATAGCAAAAAATAAAAAATATTTTCATTTTAATTTATTAAGAAAAAAGTAATAAACATATTAAATAATATTAAACATCATATTAAAAATTATTTTAATATTATCATTTCACAAGTAATCGTATTTCTTTCACAACTGGAATGAAGATCTTTTATTTTGATCGGCTGTAAAGCAAAAGTGATGACGGGTGAAGAAAAAAGGAAAAAATGCACCTTATCAGCAATTTACTACAGAGATGAACACTCTGAGATTCGTGAACTTTATAAAATTCGCCGCAAAAGCGATCCCAAATACATGTGGGAAGTGTAAAACGAAAGGATTTAGCTGCCTTGGTGGTCATCGCTTTCTATTAGTTTTTAGTCCTAAGCTTTAATTCCATGAATGAAAAGGGAATCAGAAAAGCTCAATTTTTTTCGTTTCAATCTCGATACAAATATTGGGTCGAAAAAGTTGCAACTGATGTAGAATTGCCGATGTACTCATTTACATATAGTCACTGTAATGGACCAAATGCCGATATAATATGTTCAGAAAACAACAAACAATTGTGGGCCGTTCTTCCGTTTGGACCCTGCAGGTAGTAGCGATGTCATAAAAAATTGCAAAAAGAAATGTGAAAAAAGAATTGCGCTTACCAGCTGATTTTTGATAATCCTAGCATAAGTTTCTGAATTAAATGGCCCTTAGGCAAATTATCTTCGACTAAGACTACCAATATATTTCACTTAATGCTTATTCATTTAAAAAAGTATTACTTTGATTCATACATATATACTAAAACCTAATCAAAATCGTTTCTATTGTGGTACAACAGCTTCGTCGTCAACGATATAGCTTATGCGCCTATCTTTAAAAAAGATTAGTTAATATCATTTGTTATAGATATTATTTTAAAAGTTTAACATCATGCAGGAAGTGTGAAATCTCGATTTTTACCATTCGATTGTAGTTATTTCGAATTGTATTATATTATATATTATTTTGTAATTTCCTCTTTATTTCATTTTTAAATTATTTATTTTATTTTATTATTTTTTTTGTCATTAATATTTATTATTTGTTATTTTAACTGTTGTTATTAATACAAGCATATGGCGTTTGCGCTCTGTTTGGCTTTTCAACAAATAAATAAATAAATAAGTAAATTTATACCGACTTACACCGTCATTGTCGAGAAAATTCCCAAATCTGCAATATCCTCGACTATGGCATTTGTATAAGCCAGGTTTCCACATTAATTAGTCGTCACTGCTTATTTTTTAAAATCAAATTTTCTTTTATATTTCTACCTGATTATCTACTTATTTGGGATATTGAAATAAATATTTTGGTCTTATTAGTTACATGCATAAGCGTTGAAATCTACTACTTTCAATTTTTCATATCAATGAATTAATAAGAAGGTGATAATCATCCATTATTTCTTTCATGCTTATTCTCTGGCTTTTACCATAGCCAAAAAATTTGTCGATATCCATAAGAATAAAAGTTGCGATGGGTAGTTGGTGCCACAAGGATTTTTTTAAATTAGAAATTCAAGTGCATTGGTGGCTTTGTGGCAAATTATCTGTTACCGAAAATAAGATGGGCTAATCACGACCTGGACTGGCTGGCACAGCCAGGGGAGATTTTGAGCACATAGCTGAACCAGCAGTACATGGATTCGCACAACTTTTTATTGAAATAAAGCGTTTAATAATGATTTTATTGCGTGGTACATATTTATAACAGCTAAGACGAAATTTAAAAATGAAAGAAAACTTAAATAGCTCACATTGCCATAATTGAGAAAAATTTTAGGCGAACCAAAAACCAGTAAACCAATTTTATTAATAATATTAATAAAATAATTTTATTTTATTAATTAAATAATAAAATATCAAAATAAAATTTAAGAGAACAAAAGCAGCAGAGATAAGCAAATTTACTAATTTGTATTCATCCACAACAATTGTTTTAAGGTTTGTCAATAGGCAAAACAAAATTATTATATGAAATTATGAAATATAATTGTAAATTATTAAATAAAATAGGCAAAATAAAATTATTATATGAAATTATGAAATATAATTGTAAATTATTAAATAAATAAAATAGGCAAAATAAAATTATTATTATAATAATATTTCATCACAATATTTTAATTTCTTTACTAATAATTAATATTTTGCTAAATTTCATTCCTTGAAGGCATATTTAGGTGCTATTTAATTTGCTTGGATATAGTTAGCAGCAAAATTACGTTCCATATTATTTTGTGAAAATTTTTTTCGCAAATTATTATTTCTGTAGAAAAAATTTTGCAAAATTGCTAATTGCTAATTAAAATTATTTAAAATTGTAAAATTTTGAAAAATTTTTTACACCACTTTATGAACGTTAAAATCGTTAAAAATTGTTTCTTAAATGGTTAAAACGGTATTAATAAATTTCAGTGATTTTTTATAATTTTTAATTTATTTTTATTTTAATTTTAATTTTTTTGGATTCCATCAAGAATTTGATCGAAATTATTGATCGAAATCGAAAAATTATTCGCCCACTTATAAACGATCGATGATTAATTTAACTATAATTGATCTGAATTGATTTGATAATAAAGCAATATTATTTATTTATTTTTATTTTTATTTATCATTTTTCTACCACTAAAGTTTCAGAAGGATGGCTTGCTTACCGCAATTAACGAATTTCTGCGATTTAAGAGGAAATAAACTCCCCCCCCCCCCCCCTCCCCCCAAAAAAAAAGAAAAAAAAAGAATTAGATGAAAGGCGATTATTCTTGGAATTCTTTTTATTTATTTTAATACTTTTATAATATTTAATATTTTTAAATAATTATATATTTATAAAAGTAAATTATTTATCTTTTACAAAACGTAAAAACGTAAAAATAATTATAGGAAAAAGCTCTTTTTAAACTAAATAAACCACTAAGATTTATTATCACTGCTATTATCACTGCTTTAAAAATTCAAAAAGAAAAAAAAATTTGAATGAATGTAAAATGAAAGGCATTTGTGAATTTTAATTTTAAAAAATTATTGTAAAATTATTGTATTTATTGTATTTATTTATTAATTATTATTATTGATAAATTATTAAAATAATTTTAATTTTAACAATTTTTAAATAATTTTAAATTTCAATAAATTTTATTAAAAAACTATAATTTTGGCTTAAAATATTATATTTCGCTTGATTTAGCCATTTCTTCTCCCTCAACTTATCGATAACTTTTTACTTTTTATACTTCTGTGTATCACAAGTCGTCATAATCTCGTAAATAGAAGGGAGGAAAAATCGTGGATAATTTTGTGCTTTTAAATTTTCTTTTTCAATAAATTTTGTCTTGAAGCGATCTTCTGCAATTTAAATTTGTTTTTATTCAAATTTTTATTCGTTCTATGGTACTTTATTGTTTTGCCGTGGGGAATTTTTTTTGTTTTTTGTGAGCATTTTTATTCTTTTTATTTGAATTAACGACTCCATCGATATTAATTATTATCGGATTATTTGTGTTATTTATAATAGATTTTACTTACAATAAAATTTATTATATTATTACATTATTTGCAGTTATATTATTTCTTCTGATTAATAGTTTTATTCAATTCTTTTGGTGAATTCTGTGAAAATACAATTAGTTTATTTAAATATAAAATAATAAATAATTTGCGAATAATAATAAATAATAATAACAGTAAAGAATATTAAAAACAAGTGCCATGTTTTTCTTTTCATCACTTTTATAATCTTTTTTCCTATTATTTTGAAATTTCAGTCCAAAAGAATTGAAAGAAATACATTAAACTTTGTAAAATTGCCATATGTTTTTTTCGCTATTATGTCGATTTGTATTCGCTTCGTCGCTATTTTGTCGCTCCATTTGAGCGAAATTTTTTTAATAAAATTTCCTTGATAATAATTTCGATAATTTAATATTAGATGCTACTGCACCATATTTATTAACTCTAAAATATTTTTTCATAAAGTAAGATAGTTTTTTCTTTTTAAATGCTCAAGGGAATGCCACAGCCCATAACGTGGGTATTGATTCTTCATTTGCAACTTATACTTTTATATACTTATATACTTTTGTCAAAAGCCTATTAGAACAGATCAGATCCAAAGTAAATGTGCGTGCTGCGAAGATTAACGTTAAGCAAAGCCGTACAATTCCTTTTCATTCATCATCAAATTATCACTAATCATCTATATGCTGAAGAAAATGCTGATTCAATAAATTGGAAATTCAATGAAAATTTCGCACACATATTTCATTCCAGGCTTCGCGGATTTAAGACCTGTGGTACTTGGCTACAAGTTCATGGTGTTGCATTTTAAAACATTTCCCTTGGGATGAAATTAATGAAATTATTTTAAAAAACTGATAAATAAATAAAAATTAGCAAAAATTTACTTTTAAATTTCTAAAAATTATGTCAAATTACAAGGAAAAAATGGAGAAAAAAAATGTATTTATTTATTCGAGTGAAATGCGATATTTTAATATTCGAAAAAAAAGGTGAATAAAAATATTTTTCAACAATTTTATTTATTTATAAATAAAAATATGACCCCAATTGTAAGAATCATTATAGATTATTGAAAATAAATTAAAAAATGGCTTCTTTTTTGGTTTGTTTGTTCGTGTTCATTGAAGTCATTTTGGTTCTAATTTGAGGGTTGTTGGTTTGTCTTGATGGATTTTACTTAGTGAGATTTATCATCATGTTAGGACTCCTTTAGTTATGTTGTTGCGCGTGAATTTTCTGATTGGTGAGGGTAGTAAGTAAGCTTTATTGGTAGTAGGTTTTGGTTCTTTCATGTTTAATTTTAGTTATTTTTTGTTTTTCTTTTATAAGATGATGGTGTTGGTGTTGGAGTTTTATTTTTGTAATTTTGTTGTATGAGGTGGTGGGTTTGTTGTGGGTATCCTTAACGTTTTGGAGGTGTTTGTTGTTGGGACTTTAGTGTATTTGCATGGATTATTTGGTTAAGTTGAAAGTTCTTTTGTTTGATTATAGGGTTGATTTGGCCATTTTTAGTTTGCATTGTTCTGGAGTGAGTTCTACTTTGGGAGGTATTTATTTTATGGTTGCTGTTTAAAATATGCGTAGTGCTTCTATTTATTTGCAACATTTATATTTGTCTTTGTTTATTTGGACTGATTTTTATTGCTGTTTTCCTTTTGATTTTGCCTGTTTCGGCTGGGACTATTACTATGTTGTTGATGTATCGTAATTTTAATACTTTTTTTGATTCTAATAGTGGTGATAATCCTTTAACTTATCAGCGTTTGTTTTGGTTTTTTGGTTATCCTGAGGTTCATATTTTGATTTTACCTTCTTTTGATATTGTTAGTCAAAATAGTTTATATTTGACTGGTAGTAAGGAGGCTTTTGGTTCTTTAGGTATGATTTATGCCATTTTAAGAATTGCTTTAATTGGTAGTGTAGTTTGAGCTCATCATATATACATTGCTGGTATGGATTTCGTGCCTATTTTTCTGCTGCTGCTACTATGGTTATTGCTATTTCTACTGGTGTTAAGGTTTTTAGCTGGTTAGCTACTTTGCATGGTGTGCGGATAGTTTTTCAGCCTGTCGGTTTTAAGTTTTATTTTTTTATTTACTATAGCTGGTTGTACTGGTGCGATCCAATTCTAGTTTAGATGTTGTTTTACATTTTACTTACTATGTTGCAGTTAGTCATTTTTATTATCAGAATAGGGACTGTTTTTAGTATTTTTTGTGCTGTTTATGCTGTTAGTTTTTTTTGATGGACTTTTTTGATTGGTTTTATGATAAAATTTTTATGAGAGTGGCTTCTTTTATGGTTTTTGTGGTGCCAATTTGATTTTTTTTTTTTATTTTTTTGATTTGCACGCATTTCCTCATAAATTTCTTGATTATCCAGATATTTATTCTTTTTGAAATGTCATTTCTTCTTATTGTTTTATTTCTGGTATTTCTTTTTGTATATTATTACTGTAATAATATTGGTTTAAAGAGGGGTTATATAATGGTTTTTTCTCATAGTTATCAGGAGGAGGTTTATTATAGGGATAATTGTAAGAGTTTTAGTTCTTTTATATTTTTTATTGCAAACAGAAAGGTTTTTGTGGAGTTTAGCGAATTAGAATAGAGGTAAATCTTGACGATTCGTTTGGGATTTTAGTATAATTTTAGTTTAATATGTTTGATTTCCAATCTTACGGTTGTTGGTTGATAAATTTATATACTTTTATTTATGTATTTATATAATTCATAAGTTTATTTCAATAGTTTGAAAAAATAATGCAAAAATACAAAAGAAATAATTCGGTGATTTAGATTTAAGGGCGACAATGGCCACAAGTGAATCGACATACTCTGCTCATTACTTTCCCATATTCACCGATGAAGCAATATTTGGCATTTTCTCGGCATCGAGAATCTGAATCGAAACATGTTGGCGATTGAGTCGTTCGATTATTCTCTAAAAATTACAGATTTCATAGCAACAGATTTTAATGATGCGAGCAATCTATGGCAAACATATCGAAAAAGAATCTGGCGAACAATCTCTTAAATTGCATGTCTTTTTGCAAGATTTCTTCATGAAATCTGTGTTACAAGCTGGATCGCCAAGAAGTCTTATCGCGCAATGCTCGTCTTGATCTGGACAAACTCCAAGTGCACCTGGTTTATCGCAGAGTCCACACGTATGTGGGCATTTTCTTAATGCAATATCGCTCAATCGCTGATCTGTGCACAAATTGCCACCGTTGTTCAAATGTCGACAAGCATCATCCGCTTCTCCTGCTGAAAAAAAGGTCAAGAAAAACTTTATTGGCCTGCAAAGATCTTTCTAAATGTTGAAAACAAATTTACCATTTGAACAATCAAACTGCTTCGTTTTACAACAAAATGCGCAATGACTCGCACATTCGCGAAGTGCGAGGCTTTTTAAGGCAGCGTTTTCACAGAATTGACTAACTAAATAATTTGTCCCTCTGAAAATAAATAGTAGTAGGTATTTCCTAAGATTTTTTTTTATGTAAGACAATGAGACGTGCAATAATAAATTTTCCTTTTTTTCAGAAACTGGATAATGCACATCGATTTAAAGTCCCTTACGGATTGGCTTGCGCTGCCAATGTTGCAGCTATCTCCCCAGCATTATCGCCATTTTTGAATATTTCGTTACATACACGGTCATCTCGATTTTTGCAGAGCTGTGGATGAACAGATGGTCGCTGAAACATTCCAACGGCAACAGCGCACGTTACTATTTGCACGCCACCACTATTCACAGTATGGGTAAGAGAAATAAAGAAAAAGACGAGGGGCAGCATTTCTGACTTGCAGATTTTTTTCGAACTGCATTCATATTTTCATCGCGGGGTTTTTATGCCAATATCAGCGTGAAATTAAACAGTTATTTCCTCTACTTTCTTATAACAAAATAATTGAATCTGTAAAATTATATTTATTCATATGCCAAATTCTTTTAATGTTTAATATTTTATTTAATTAAATTCTTTTAATATTTAATATTTTTAATATTTAATATTTTTGATCGAAAATCCACCGGAAATAATCAGAATTTATTGTTTTTACGGTTGTTTACGGATGCAAATTCTCATATATTTTTATTTATTTATTTAAAGACTCTAAATAAAGATTTCAATATTTTAAAGGGTTTAAATATTGCTCTACTATGGGAATCCAATTTTATCGGCAATAATCAATTATGTATGCAAAATTTAAAAAATTGCTATCTCAACCATTATCCACGTAAGTAATTATTCAAAAATTAATTAATCATTCCACTGAAATCAGTTCTGTTAAAATGAATCTATAAAACGAACTAAAAGTCAGCGGAAGTCTCCTCGCAAAATTTGTTCTTTTTTAGCCTTAAGGAAAGTGAAATTTATTACAAAATTTATTTTATCACATATAAAATTTATCAAATATTTTATCAAATTTTATAGAATTTTAAAATTAACAATAAAATAAAATTTTAAAAAACGTTATGGAAGCGCTGGCTAATTTTTTTACAAATTTTTTTATTTTATATTACAAAATTTTTTTTGCAATTATCTTCAAATAAATAGTTAATATCTCTGCCCTCCAGGCATAAATCTCGGCTAATTTTAGCGATTTTAAATTCCATCAGATGAATTAAAATGTTTGATACAAATGACATCATCTGCTTGCACGAAGAAGTTGCTTTAAGGCGAAATCATTGCTATATAAATTGTAAAATATAGATAATCTATAATTTATAATAATATAAATAATATATATCTAATAATCTAAAAATAATAAATATAATAATTTATAGTAATAAAAATATAAATATAAATAATCTCTAAATTATATTTATGCGGAGAATTGTGGGAGATGTGGGGGAATATCGGAATAGAGGACGGTTTCTGGATTCTCGGGATTTTCTCTTTCGATGTGGGAATTTTTCAATAATTTTTATTATTATTTAGTTTACGAGATATAACGCAAGTGTAGAAAATAAGTCAACGTATATATCGCTTCTTTTCCTTTGAGTTAATCCGCTTGAGTTCTTGTGAGGGAAGAAGATACATTGCCGTGATTTTTTCAAAATTAGGGATTATAGCATTTCTTTAATTATTTTTTAATTATTGCGAAATGGTCATTCTTAACTAATTCTGAGCAATTTTTTTTGATAGTCCTCACCATTGCTGGTTAAACTCGCTCAATATGGATCTCTATGGGTATTGAGCATTAACAATCCGTGTAGTCAATGTAGTTTCCCTTTTCATCTTCAAATGCTTTAATGGATAGCTTCAAAACGCTGTTATTTTCTCAACTTCCAATAGTAATGTGTCATAATTACAGGTATATCCATTGCTAAATGATCTCCCAGGTGAGGTTTTTCCCATAAGCCAGCAGATTCTACTAATTCCTGAATGTGAATTAGGATGCACGTTATATACGATGGTATTCTCGACATGAAACTACGATTCTCGATAGTAATTTTCCACTGAGGCAGTGATTTTTCGACAATTTTTCGGAAATATTGCGCTTCAATATTCTACAATTTCATCTCGAAATTTGGTTAGTGCTTCACAACTGCTTATAAAACAGGCAATGCTAATAGAGCACCTATTACGACCAATGCGCCAATTAAAGATGGTAAGAAAACAGGGATGAAGTGTGGGTTATTGGGATAATGCATGTTACTCCGCGTATAAAATTTTTTATGCGCCCTTGCCATCATTGGTTAAACTCGATAGCTCTATAAGACAAATATGTAAAGGAGTCCAATGGCGACAGAAATTAATTAATTCTGCTTATTTTTTGGTCAAATAAACTGCATATCGTTTTTGTAAATGCATTGGATATGAGATTCTTCATGAGGAATTTTTCTTGAGAATTTTAGATAATAAATCCTCATTGAATCTTATATGCTTTCAATTTACGCAATGAAAAGGTTATTTTCTGAAAATTTATCAGATTTTCAAGTATTTATTCCTTTAATTTATCAGTTTTTAGGTATTCTGAAAATTGCTCATTTCCTTTGCAGTCGATGTTATTATTGTGAAATTCCAGTATTTCTGTGGTGAAGTAACTACGATAAGAATAACAGCGGATTCATTCGTCAGTTCCTTTCTTCATGTTTCCCTTCAATGATTAATTTGTTTTCATGAATATTCATGGAGAGTTCCATTAGATGAAATTGTGCCATTTCGACAGATATTTTCTTATTTAAAGTAGTTCAATGCGCGAATTTGTTTTTAATCCAAATTTATTTATTTTATTCATATTTGTTTCATGCTAAAAACCAGTGAGTGAGCTTAAACGGGACTCTTAAAAAAGAAAAGTTTTCCGTGAGACCTGTCAAAGATGAAAGGGTAAAGGATAATCTACGTTGCAAGAAATATTTTATTCCAATTAATCGAAGGGATTTCCGTTTGGGATTTTTATTATTTTTTAAATATCTTCTCTTCAAGAAAAAAACTCTTCAAAGAGTTATTCAAATTTAAAACACCTTTCGCTTCATATTTTTTCACCATTTCTGTTATTTTCCAAAAACATTATGCTAATGAATATTTTCCTGTTGAAATATATTTTTAAATAAATAATTCAGTGTGCGAATTTGCATTTAATCTAAATTTATTTAATATTTGTTGTCATAAAAAAGATTGTGAAAACTTGAGAAATTGCAAATGATGCTAAAAATAAAAAATATCACTTTTGTAAACATTAACTGCAAAATAAATTAATTAAACCAATATGATGCATTCGTGTGGGTTCAGCAAAGCAGCATTATTGATTAAATTATCAAAATGTTATCAAAAAAATATCGCTTAAGTGATGCGAAAAAATAGCGGCAATCTGAAATATAGAACGACATGTTAGCGTTGATAGGTTTATAACAATTTTCATAATGCTTAATTCATCTAAATTGGAAATTTTAATCGGAAATCTCAGTAAAGAATCACGTCCCGAGAATCGTGCGGATCGTCGATGATTCTCAATGCTTTTTAATGGTTCTTTTCTTTCCTTCCAGAAATATCTATGTATTTTTTGAAAATCATTTCGTACAGTAGTTCAAAGTGATGGCGCAGGCAACTGGTAACTGAAGAAAATAATTTCTCGTAAAAACTCGCTTTTTTTACTCGCATCACTGCAATCATACTTGAGTGCTTCACAATATAACCCATATCCATGTGGCTATAGCCGTTTGGCCAACTTCCTTAAAGACATTTTTACTTTAATTTGGTCTTCCAGAAGAGAGCTTTGAAAAACAAAGCGAATGCATGGTGTTTTATTTATTTTTATGCATAAAAGTTAAAAAATAACGCTTGTGGCAATGGGAACGAACGCAATAATGCCTAAAGCAATGTTGAGATTCATTTCGCATTCATTAGTGAATGATTAGAGAAATTTAGCGAAAACAACAATTATTTTATAAATTTTAAATTTATTGTTAGTAATTAATTAATTTCTAAATTCTGCATAAATTTTCTAAATATTTTTCTTCGTGAACCGAGGAAATCGAATATTTTACTATTTCGGAAAATCGTGGATGACCAAATGACCAAAATGATGCAATGTGAAGTGAAAGCGAACATCTTAAAATTATTATTGGTAATATGTTCGTTTTTATTGTTAGCGGTTTTATTCAATTACAATTTACAAAAATTATTTAAAGTACCAAAGATTTCATATAAAATTTTTGAAACTCTCTTCACAAAGATTAAATCAAATTAGGCAATTAGTAGTAGTTCAATCGAATAAAATCCAAAATTTTCACAAATACATTGCATCAATCGACATTCATCCAATATAGAAAATTTCATATTTAATAAAAAATTTATTTAATTCATATTTGATAAAGAATATATTTTTAGATTTTCCATTATTGATAGATTTTAGATTTTAGTAATAAAATGCAAATAAGTGCTTAGCGAGTGCTCGGCTAGAAGGCAGGTTTGAGTTTTGAATTTCTTAATTTTAGCGTTTAATTAAATTTGATATTCGTAGCTTTAATAATGATATAATTTATCATATTATTACGAAAGAGAAATAAAGCATGCATTATGGCCTCTTCAAACGTTATCAAATACCCTCGCAGCAAGGTTTAAAATACCCTCGCAGCAAGGGTTCAAGGTTTAGGTTCACGTCGTCGTTTTAGTTTAACGCTTTAACATTTCTATGCATTCATTGCGAAATACCTTAAGAAAACGAGTTGAATCAAATCTATTTTGGAACCAACAGCACTTAAAATTATGAATTTCGAAACTTTTGAACAGGAAATTCGATTACAAACCGTTTTATTTTATATTACCGTTAATAAACGACTCGAAAATAAGGAAAATAATACCTGCTGGACTGATAAAAATTAGTAAAATTTTAATTCTTAACTCTTTTATTCTTTTTTTAGCTATTGTAAAAAGACTATTTGATCAGACGAAATATCCAAAAAAAGGGAAATATAATTTAAAATAATGAGGTTATCAATCAATGGAAGAATACAAAGACTTGTATTAAGAGATGAAGAGTTCTCAAAAAATTTTAATGATATTTTAATTTTCAAATTTTAATTTTAATTATTTTAGCTATAATTTAAAATTTTAATTTCAATTATTCAAGTGATAAGATTAAAATTATATATTCATCTGGAAGCTCTATCAATTAAAAAATTCACAATTCGCAGGACAAAAGAACATATTCCATCGCAATCAAAAACTGATGATTTTATGATTTTTCAACAATTTTTTCACAATAGCTAATCTTCTCGATATTCTTTTCGATTGTGCAACAGAATCTAACATCGAACAATAAAGTAAATAAAATTGAATCGAACGAACCTGAATTTCAAATAATTATGAAAAATTTTTATAATTATTATTTAATTATTATATTATATATTATATATTAATTAGTATTTACAACAAATTGTAAATAGTTTCATTTCGTTCTCTTTTGAACTCTTTTCGGCAATATTTTCAAATGAATTGATATTTTAATCATGAATAGCTAATAAATATAGAAATTAAGGAAATTATAAACGATTGTAAAATTTATTATTCTCACTGTAGAGTTGTCCTCACCTATTCCCACTGCAGGAGGACCTCAATAGAACAGCTAGCTGGCTATATGACAGGCAAATTACCCTTTCTTTTGAAAAATGTGACGTTCTTCATAGCAATTCTAAAGGATTCGATTTTCTTAATCTTTTTGTTAATGGTATTGTAATCACAAGAAACTCACGCATTTCTTGCCTTGGAAGAATCATGGATGAAAATCTCGATTTCGATTATCACTGCAGAATTACTGTAGAGATATCCTCAAAGGAATCAAATTTTTATTAAAATTTTGGAAAATTTTTTACATCAATTTAAAATGTTAAAATCATTTAAAATTGTGTTCTTTGAATGATTAAAACGGTGTTAATTTATTTAATTAATTTCAGTGATAAATTTCAACTTCAGTGAAATAATTTTTTTAAATTTCACCGAGCATTTGGCCGGAAATTTCACATTTCGGAAATTTCATTTCATTTTAAATTTTAATTTAGAAATTTTATTAAAAAACTATAAATTTTGGCTTTTACAGGATTACCACTTGATTTTTCGTAAACATTTTGCTGAAAACACTCTCTATATTTCGCTTGATTTTGTCATTTCTCCGCTCTCAACTTATCGATAACTTTTCATACTTTTAAGTCATAACTCTCGTAAATACAAGGGGAAAAAAAATCGTGGATAATTTTATGCTTTTAAATTTTCCTTTTCAATATATTTTCTCTTGGAGCGATATTCTTCAATTTAAAATTTCAAATTTTTGTTCTTCCTATGGTACTTCATTGTTTTGCCGAGAGGAGTTTTTAAATTTTTTTATTTTTTTGTCATTTTCATTATTTTTATTTGAAGTAACGGTTTCATCGACATTAATTATTATCAGTTTATTTGCAATACAATAGATTACAATAGATTTTTACAATAGATTTTAATTGCAGTAAAGTTTATTAAGTATGTAACGTATAGTACATTTATTTTGGATTTGATGTGTTCTTATAGGCCCTTGACAAAAGTATATAAGTAGCACGAATAAGTATACAAAAGTATATGAAAAATTAATACCCTTGTTATGGGCTGTAACATTCCCCTGTGCATTAAAAGTGAAAAAATCTTACTTTACAAATAAATACTATGTTAATAAATACTATGTTAATGGTGCAGTAAAGCATCTAGTATTAAATTATCGAAACATTACTAAGGAAATTTTGTTAAAAAAATTTCGCTCAAATTGAGCGACAAAATAGCGAAGAAGCGAATATAAATCGACATAATAGCGAGAAAAAACATATGGCAATTTTAAAAAGTTTAATATTCTTCTTTCAATTCTTTTGAACTGAAATTTCAAAATAATAGGAAAAAAGATTATAAAAGTGAT
>UYYG01000031.1:0-260827 GCA_900625125.1 Dracunculus medinensis | reverse complement strand
TTGAAATGGACAATTAGAAATTTTTTGTGCAAAATACGAACAATAAATGAGATTTTAGACTTTAAAGAAATAGAAATACTGCAAAATCATTTTCTTTTGTGGAAGTGCGGATATTCCCTATGGTTTCAAACCGATACCACCTGTGAATGAATGATTCTTAGTATCCTCAAACATATTTCCTACCTCTACCTCATAAATGTTCTGGAAGTGCTGGAATGCGGTTTCAATTGTTTGATCCCTCTCCTCCTTATCCTTCTGCTTCTACTTCATAACTCTTTAAAGAAAATAGGATTTTATTAGGATTATTGAAATAATATAGAATTTTCATGAACGTTTAGCTTGAAGAAAATTGATAAAAGTGATTTTTATGCAATGGTCGATAAATATGATAAGTGATAATGAGCATAGTGATAGCTTAAATCACGATACAACTGGCAGCGAACAATTCTTGGGAAATATAGAACGTTCATCAGCGTAGCGAAGATCAGATTCGAGAAATTCTCATTTTTTAAACCTCTATGAAAGATCGGTTAATAAGTTCTAAAATTCCATCTCGATGAGGATTTTGTGATAATTTTCAGTGAAATTTGTCCCTTTACTCTAAAAAATAGGAGGAAGAGAATCGCAGCATGGGCGCACCAAATATTGTAACAACCACTAAGCTATTCGACCATCGTTTCAGAGTTCGAGTTAATTATTAAGGATAATGTGGAGAGCAACAACCGAACATGCTTTGTACCTTACTTTTTCCAAAAGCTCGTACAAAACTGATTTTTTAGCTAAACCCTCAATACAATCGAAGGAAACAATATCTCTTTTAAGCGATATAAAAAATGTCAAAACCAATTGCATAATATAAAAAAAAAATTTGTCATAGCTCAGTTATCGCTCTTATGTCGCTATAAGTTTTCCGTTTCCATTTTCGCTATTTTGTCGCTCGATTCAAACGACCGATTAATTGTGCTTATCCTTTCGTCCGATAATGTTCCCTCACTGAACCATAGCAAAAAAACATTTTTTTAATGTGATTAACATATTTTACAACAGATTGATGATACCATTGTTGCAAAAAGTTGTCTTTATTTTTGATTAATTTTTTTTTATTTTTCATTTCATTCCTTCATCATTACAAATTTGTTTCAAGTGCATACTTATATAATTGAATGCATATTTACAATGTAATTGGTTATAATTGTATGTTCATTTAAAATTTAAGTAGAAATTTTCATATTTAAAAATTTTGCTAAATTAAATAATCAGAAGAATATTGGCAAATGTAAATTACATCGTCGAAAAGGAAATCTATTAGTCGAAAGGATACCAACTTTTAGAATTTCAGCACGAAAATTTTTTGGAACATGAAAAAAATGATCTGTCGGCGACTTATTTAATTAACATTAATCTTAAAGTCAATTTTTTTCCAAGGAAATATACGAAACGCAATGATTTGTTGTTCTGTAATTGTTTTGATGTAAAATTATATACTTTTAGGCTTTGATTTGAGCTTGGACTTGCCCTTATGCTTGGGTTTCGCCTAGGCCAGGTGTTAGGATCAAGCAAATGTTTAGACCGAGACTTAGGCGAAGGCCAACGTTTAATCTGAGGATTGCCCAAAGTTCCGGCTTTGGCCAAGGCTTAGGATTAATCGAAAGACTACTCCTAGGCATAGGCCAATGATTCTGAGGCTTGGCCTAGGATTTGGCCATGGCCAAGGATTAAACCAAGAACTAGTCCTAGGCGTAGCCCAATGATTGTGAGGCTTGGCCAAGGCTTAAAATTGGACCAGGACTTAATCTTAGGCATCGGTAAAGCTCAACGCTTATTTCGAGGCTTTGCTAAGGATTTGACTTCTACCAAGACTTAGAGCAAGGCATATTCTTTAGCTTAGACGGTTTATGTAGAATCATCTTAATAGAGGATAATGGTCCGAGGGAATGTGAGTTTGAGCAAGATTTTTCATAATATAAATATAATTGATAAAAAAAATCAATAAAATTTAATTGATTATAGGAAATAACCGAGAAAGCAATGGTTTCGCATAAAATGAGAACAATAATTTTCACTGAACATTAGTATATTCTAAATGGATGAAGCCCAAATTTTTTCATGTCTCTTTTATGCTTTCTTCTTGAAGGGTCACCATTAGTAGTTAAATCCGCTTCGCTGGCTTCCTACGTTCAACGAATATTCCAAATAGTGCATTGATTGTCAATAGTGATAGATATGAGTCGTCAGCATCAATCACTCGAATTTTTCCAATAAGGTTTTCCCAATGGGGAATAGAACCTCAGCATAGGCACTCCAATCTGAGCAACAACCACTGAGACATTCGATGTCCTCTTTAGTATTTGAAAATTGCATTAATTATATTGTTTTTATTAAGATTAAATATGATAAAGCAATGGTTTCTATTATACCACAGCAGCTTTCACGGACGATTAATGCACCTTACAAGAATGCAAGAACTCCATTTTTTCCCATATCTCTATAATATTCTCTTTTTCATGAATCTACACCATTTATAGTTAAGCTCGCTTCGCTGGCTAGCTACACTGAACGAATATTCCAAGGAGTCCATTAAGGATGGAAGTAGCGTTTCTCGAATTCTTCAACAAGATTATCCTAACGAGGAAGAGAACTGCAGCATGGGCGAATATAACAACAACTACCAAGCTATTCGACCATCGTTTCAGAATTCGAGTTAATTTTTAACGATAATGTGGAGAGCAACAACCCAACATGGTTTGTACCTTACATTTTCCAAAACTCCTACAAAACCGATTTTTTAGGTAAAGCCTCAATGCAATCGAAGGAAACATTACCTGTTTTAAGCGACATGGAAAATATCAAAACCAATTGCATAAAAAAAAAATTTGTCATAGGTCATTTGTCGCTATTATGTCGCTATAGGGTTTTCGCTATTTTGTCGCTCGATTTGAACGACGGATTGATTGTGCCTTATCCTTTTCACCGATAATGGTTCCTCACTGAACCATAGCAAAAAAACACCATATTAATGTGATTAACATCTTTGCTTCGGTCCTTCTTTAAAATTTGCAAATGATTTTCTTTTAATATTGTGTTTTAATATTTTTTGTGAACTTGCTGAACTCAAAAATAGAATTTCCTTCTGAGAGGAGCATTTATTGTCGCTGCTTTGATGGGCTATGCTTTCTCACAACGATTATATCATTATAAAACTGGGGTGTGGTATTGTTAATCGAGACTTACGAAGACCTGGTTCACTTGCAAAAAATTTTTGTTATAGTAATTAGCCAGTAAAATGGACCTAACGTGGGAGATGGTGAACGATAATTACTTTTTTGCTTATTTTTCACTCTTTACAAAAACATATTTGATATTTGATTTTTGCTAATGGTAATTGGATTTGGATTTTCCTTGTCCAGATTTTATTTTTCATTGTCATAAATCAGATGTAAAAATTCATAGATTCAAAAGCTTCGCAGGGAATTTGTGGAAGTGCAGCTATTCTATATGGTTTCAAACCAATATCTCTTCCAGTGATCCTTGTTATCCTCCCACTGCAGCATCTCAAATATACCTCTATCTACCTGTATCTCATGAGTATTCTGAAAGTGATGGAATGCCACAGTTTCAATTGTTTGATTCCTCGTCCCCTCACCATCCTTCTATTTCTTCTTCATATCTTCCTCAAGTCCACTACTGTATATATCATTTTCCATTACTTCTGCTACATTATTAATGCTTCATTAAAGCCTCATTTGGCACTTCTCAGTCAGTTCATCTCCTCACTTCCTTTATGATTGTTTTTATTCTTACTGATGATATCACGTGCTACATTAATGCTTGCTTAATTTTTTTCATTCTATTTTTACATCACATCAAAATATTTGTCAACAATTGTCCATCCTTCTGGTCGCAAGGATCAATTTTTTCTTTTAAAGAACTCTGTTCTTTGTGGTGTAATATTTATAGTGGTGTTGTCTGCTAAACGACGGTTAAATTTATTTAAAAAAATTGTTTTCTTTATCAAAATTGCTTGATGTATAATGCAATAGATGTAATTTAATCGAATAAATTTTTAATATCGAATAAATAAACTGTGGGAGAACCATAATCTTATTTTTATAAAAAACCACCATTCCTAGTGGAAATTAGGTGAGTATTTTGCGCTTGTAATTTGCGGTTAGGCTAGTTCCGCTGGAAATTTTATTCCTTTGGGCAACATGAGATGGAAGAATTAGTGGCTCACTAGCACCACTCGAGTTTTTGAACAGTTTTGCTCGTATATGAAATTAAGCCTATGCTGGTACTGATATTTTTTTAAACAATTTGCCGATGATAGTTTGCCTAGATATCGAACTGTTCAAAGAGAGTCAGTCAGGTCAGCTAACTTCAAGAAAGACGCGATTTCAAGACGACTCCAGTTATTTCACTGGAGTTTACAAATTTTGCTCTAGGATTTTCCACTTTTTCATTTTTTTCCTTTAGATAAAATTTAAATAATTTTAAATTGTTTTAATTGGATTAATCTTGTTTAGTTCGTTACCTTGTGTGATTCTTTAATGAAAAAAGAATGCATCAGGAGACTACTCAATCGCCATTGCCAGATTGGCGAAAGGGTCCTCGCAAAAAAGGTCCACTCAGTTAACATCCCACATGAAAATGAATGGCACAAAGCAGTGCGAATCAAAACAGACTTTGGGTCCTTCTATGCAGATAATTCCTTTTTCAATGATATTGTGTATTTTTCTCATTGAATTCACAAAAAATGGGTTTTTTTTTCTTCTAAAAGATTGCCTTTTATTTGGCTAGCTTCACCGTCTAAGAACAAACCTGTCATTAAAAAATCCGCGTACTCTTATTAGCTCTATTGTCTGATCGTTTTTTTTTAGAGATGTGGTTCACTGGCAAAAAGATTCTCTTTATGTTAAGTTGCTAGTGAAAAGGAACCTAGCCTGAGGGATAACTATGAGGAGCGATAACAGTTCGCTTATTAAAGGATATGACATGCTAGAATAAGGAAGTCCGATTACTATTAGCAAAATTCCATACAAAATGTTGTTTTATAACCTTCGGACCCTTCAGACTTTCCTTTTCTAGCATATTGCATCAGACGTAAAAATTTTCAGATTCAAAAAATTCGCAGAATAGTTATGGAAGTGCAGATGCTCCCCGTAGTTTCAGACTGTTTCCACCTGCCAATGATCTAATTGTTCTCCAATTACAGTGTCTCTTGCATATCGTCTACGTATTCTAAAAATGTTGGAATACAACAGCTTCAGTTGTTTGATCCATTATTCTTGATTTTTAATGATGTCTTGCTAAGTCAATTAATTTAATTTGTACTTAATTTATCTGTTCATAGACTTTAATTTTGTTTTAGAATAGAATTATAAATGCAGAGGTATAAAGTTCTAAATTCTAAGAGACCATTTTCTAAGAAGCAAACAGCGATCACTCTCATATTGCTTCTTTTTCTTGCAAAATTTTTTATTAGAAAATTGTTCCACATTTGTCCACCGATGTTGGTCCGACAACCAATTTTTCTTTTACAAAATCCTTATTTCTTTGTGATTTTATATTTATGACGCGTTTGTCTGATATGGAAATATTATACTATAATATAGTTGATTTATTTTGGTGATATAACTGTATTAATTCCACAAAAGCACATTGTACAAAAATGGGTCCTAAAAAAAAATGCATAATTTTTTAGCTAATGAGGAAGCCATCTTTCTTATTTGTGTTGAGAAAGTTAGTCAAAAAACTGTAACATTTCTGTTTATTCTATTTTCTTATATAAATCTCCTTAAGTTCTAAAAAGCTTTTTTCATTTTTTCCAATTTGCTTATTTTTCTAAAATTATTTCTAAATTTTTCATATTAATTTCATGCTATTAATTTTCATATTTTCATATTAAATGATCAGTTTTTAATTATATAAATTTTTTCGCAAAATACAATGAAAGAAATAAAAAGGTGAAAAAAATAAGCTAAAAAATCTCTTTTTTCGGGATTTTTTTTCATTCATGAGAAATACAGTATATGATATACGAAGCATGCAGAAAATTGATTATTTTAATGCAATCGCTGTTAATTATGATAAGTGGTGGTAGCAAGCGGTAGTAAGTGGTAGTGATAATTATGGCAAATGATATTAAGGGTGATAGTTTTAATCACGATACAATGGATTCTCGACGAATATCGAGCATTCATCAGCATAGCGAAGATAAGAATCGCTATACTGTCTGTAATATCGTTGAGGTTCTCTGAAAGATTTATTATTTATTGAGACTTTCTAAAATTATTTTTCAATAATGATTTTGTGATTGCCTATCGTGTCAATGTTCAATTGGGAAATTAATTCCAATTAATTACTGATCTGCTTCTGTTCCATTTGAATATTTTAGGAAACCCTCTGGAGCTTATTTGCTATTCTATACAAGAATTTAGAAGAAATATTTCAGTAAAAAAATTTTCAACAAAAACCTGTAAAGGAAATCGGTCGATCGATCATCCTCATATGAATATGGGTTGGCATAATAAGGTACATATGCAACTGTTTCTATAAATGGACTGACTGGTTTCCCATCATGCACCGATAACCATCGACTTTTCTTTATGATTTTCTTCATCGGAATACTTCCACTATTTATGCTAGGACTTGTTGGTGAAAAATAAGCGGAATGAAGGCTTCGATCGTTTGAAGCTAATGAATGAGGTGATGGCACTTGCTCTGCAATATTTGATCAAATTTGATATGATAGAATTTTGAAAAATTTTGAAATAGAATATGAAATATATGATAGAATTTTTTTTCTTCACTGATAGGATTTTATTTTCTATTAACGCTTATACAAGCGTTAATAGAAAATTTTTGTTATTCACGAGCTTTGATTAAAACTTACAACAGAATTTATTTCCAGGTTTTAGCAGGGTTTTCCAAATTTCCTAACAAGAAAAAAGCGATAGTTGAAAAAAGAAAAGTGAAATAAGTATTATGCACCATTAAAAGATGAAATACTTCTGGAAGTTGGTGAATTAATACCAAAATTTCTAGTAATATCAATTCGTGGTATAGTTAGTGGAAGAGCATCAAAAGGTTGTATAAATTTGGGATGGCGAATATCATCTATTGGCATAACTGGAGTGACTGGCCGAACTGGAGTAACTGTTCGTACTGGTTCTTTCGGCTGTAATTTTTTCATTATATTTGTCGCTAAAATTCTTTATTTTCTAAATAGGTCTTATTCACTGAGCAAATCTTTTTCTTCAGCACATTTAGAGATTTTAATAGCAAAAAACAACTTTTCATAGGATAATTTTGTACTTTTATTAATTATTAAAAATTTCTTATAATTTTATAATTTTTAACTTTAATTTTTTATGAATCTGTGATAAATGGAATAATCTAATTTAAACAAAAAATTTAGTGAATAAAAGATATAAAAGATTAATATATAATAAAATTTTAAGGGGAGAAAGTCAGAGTTGCATTTATAGAATAGAATTTTAATGGAAATAATATGCGACATCGAATAAGATTTCAATTTAGGGTAACCTAAAGTAAATTTAGGTGATTTTACGGGAAATTTGACATCCACTTATACTAAACGCTTTGCGAATTATTGTATTTGTATACGTTTAATATATCGAACAAACCATTTGGCTGAATGTGTATTATTTTTATATTATAAAATTCCTTTAAACCAAAATTTTTTAAAGATAATTCGATATATAAAAATGAAAGCAATGAATACACGAAACTGATCATCTTCTCACTAAAACTTTTAACTCAAATTTATAAAAATTTAGGAAAATAAATATTTTAGAAACGTTTTCTGATGTTGAATATTTGTTGAGTAAATACTAAACATTATTTATTCATTGGCTATTGTAAATATTGTGCATCCTTTTCTTTCCTTCACTCATTCTTTCCTTTCCATCCTTTTCCTTTCCTTCCTTATTTTTATTTTATATTTTTATTTAAGAAAGTCTTTAGTCGATATTTGTTGAAAGAAAGAATTTCAACTTATTATTCAATGAAAAAGTTGTTGAGAGTATCGAACATTGAAAGCAATTTTAAGTGGCAGTAACAATTTTTATAACAAAATTGATACCAAATTTTTTTCAAAAAGATTTTGAGAAAATTCCTTAGCAAAAAAAAGAATAACTTAAAAAAATAACTTTAAACTAATTGCATAACAAATTGCTTTATTCTAAGAATTATATGAATGGTTAATTGATAAGTTAGATTCGTTATATTTTTTTATCATGGATAGCTCATAGAATATATCTTAAATCCACCTTCGCTTGTGCATTAAAAATATCGACAATACAAAGTATAGATTTTGCTAATTAGGACGCAGACATGGCCTTAGACGCTCATCACAGGAATTATCGCACATCTCCTAAACACGCGTCAAAAGCAACGAAGATTGAATTCGGACTCGAAGCCCGATATGTTCAGGTGAAATTTTGAATACATAGACTGTTCAGCGATGCAGACGGTGGACATTGGATGATATCGGCATCTCTTTGGGAGACTTAGAGATGTTTTATATTATCATCAATTGTCTTAAGTCATCAATTGAGCGAGGCAAACTAACAGTAGTGCGAATATTTGATGCAGTGTTGTTGCATTCACTGAACAAGCTAACATCAAAGTGTAAAACTAACATCTTTTTCAACCCTCAAAAGTCTTCCATTTTCATCTTGTCCATAAATTCTTCGTTCTGTATAAATATTCCGAGAATATCGTTCTAATGGCTGCAAATATCAAACGATAGTATAAAACTGCATTAAAAATATGCATGAAATATTAATAATATGTTGTCTAATTGTCTCAAATATTTTATGTTTGCTCTATCATCCCATATTATTGAATTAATACTTTTTTTTAAATGAAATTCATCAATTTTTATTCTGTTTTGTAAGAGCTAAGAGCATCTACCATTTCTAGTTAAATGAAAGCCACTTGGCTTGTTGGGTTAAAGAAATTTTGCAAAGGAGTCACTTGGCGACAAAAGTACAGGTGAATCACAACGAACATGTGGAATTTTAAAAAATACATCTATTTCTGCCAAGAGTAAAACCTTATTATCAGCTCTCCGAAATAAGAGCAGCTATGCACTGAGCCATCCTATCTCTCTTATTAATTTTTTGCACAGATTAAATAATTTTCACTTAATTTTGTCAGTTTTTATTTAGGAAAATTTATGACAAGTGCCTTAATTCAAAAATTACGTCAAATTATCACCGATTTAAATAGGAAAATTCGAAATTTATAATGAATTAGCTTGAAGCTATAATTAAGATTTTTTAATGATAATTTAATGATAGTTATTATATATAGCACCTCGTTTGTAGCCAAAACAGGATTTTGTGTATTGTACGAAGATTTAAGTATATTTTGGTTGCCATAATTCCTGAATCGCTGAAAATTCATTTTTATGTTAGTGACTGGCTGAATTATTTTACCTTTGTTCCTTAAAATCAGTACTTCTTAACCTAGCTTGCAGTCATCTTCATGTTTATTAAACGCTATTCAAGAACAGATCCCCGGCCTGCCAACCAGCAGCTTTTCATTTGCCAAGAACCTTGTTTGCAACATCTTGTATTTACAATATATAATCATATCTGGGCTTTATAGGACATAAAATTTTTAGGATTTTGTCGAAAAATTAGTAACATATGGACTTCATAAATAATGTAAATGTAGTAATACTTGTAATCTTTTTAAAAAGAACTAATTTTCTTTCTGAAGAACACCTTGCAAATAATTTTGTTATGGCAAGTTAAAAAATTTAGGAAAACATTCTACTTATTATGCCCAATGGAACCAGGCAACTCAATCACTAATACGCACTTTTAGAAGAGGAAATGAGAATGTAGAAAACAGATTAATAACTGCCATCTAAATCAACATTCAATATAAATATTTAGTATGACTTTAAAACCATTATTGTAGAACTCTTTTGGTACTTTAAAAATATTTTCTATCAGAAATTGATTAAAGTATACAATCGTAAGGGTGAAATTAATAAGAAAGTGAAAGTATAAAAAGCATCAAAATATCTCACCGCAGCGGTGACCTTACTCATGGGTGCTATTGCCATTTACTTCAATAACTCAAATGATTACCTTCTTATTTCTGGCATTTGATCGTACGAATAATGGTTTACGGTGGTCATTGGCTGTTTTAGATGTGTTATCCAAATTGGTCAATGATCGCGATTTTCTTTTTGAAATCATCTAAAAAATCTCCTCCTCACAAAAGAAGTTTTTCTTCTACTAAAATTCATTTATTTTCTGCGCATTAATATTATTGGAAGAGTTAGGGAGCCACTTGATGATGGAAATCATGTGGTTCGCCAGCACCACTCGGATTTTCGACAAATTGCTGCTGGCTTACTCGTGCCAAACTCCACCATCTGTGCTCCAAAATTGCAACAACAACCCATTGAGCCATTCATCAATACTATGGTAAAATTGATTAACTAATAACAGATAAAACAAGGACAAAGCTCATAAGTGAAATTGTTCTGTTAAAAGAATTGATAACGGATAATAGAATTTGTTGTTGAAAAAACACTAAAATGATTAGGCATTAAATAAAAAAAAAGAAACATTCAACTGGAAATATTAATTTAATGTTTTTTCAAAAAATTATGAAAGGTCAAAAGGTTAATTTAATGGAGTGATTAGGTACAATAAAATTTTTATCGATACGTCTTTGTTATAACTAAAGCAAACATTGAATTATTAAAAAAAAGTATCGAAGATTTTCTGTTTGCTTTCCGTATTTACGAAAAAAAACAATGGAAAGCAAAAATTTAAGCCTATGCATATTGAATATTATATTAATAAAAAAGGTAATATATGGTAATAATGATGAAGATTATAATAATAATGGTGATAATAAATGATAATAAATGATCGACAAAGAATTAATATAGGCAATAATTCAAAAAAATAAAATGTCTGCTATAAATAAATAAAGAAAAAAATGGGCCTTTAAAAATTTTCTAATAATAAATAAAATAATCGATTATTAGAAAACAGTAAATATAAAAAAATATTTATTTATAAAATCGACAATTCATTTAATTAAGCGGATGACATATTCACAAACAAACTAATTTCATTAGCAAACTAAACCAAAATTTCACTAAAAGATTTTTTTATAATTTTAGATTTAAAAAAAGACTTACTATTCATGGATGGCTGTATTTTCTAAAAATTTTTTACCCGAATTTTTTATTAATCAATTTTCCTATTGTAAAGAATCATTAGCGAAGAAGGTAGAGGATGGCCTTTAAACAACCATCCTGATTTTGGTGGATTTACGCTTGCAAGAATCATACGACTATACGATATTCCTCCTTTTGCAACATTTCATGCTAAATACTAAATATTGCACTGTCAGGTTATCTGGCATAACGATTATTTCATTATTATTATCATTATAGGAGAGTTAAAACAAACAATGTTATGTTATATGCTGCACGTTATGTCAATATTTTGTATGCTAAATTACGAAAATTTTGCCAGAGATGCGAGAGATTTGAAGGAAGAGAGTATAGGGGATCACAAGCACTACTCGGATTTTTTCAGTGATAAGCTAATTCTTAATCGGAGACAACTTTAGTTCGAACTTTAATACTCTAAACTATAACCTCAGCAGTAATCACTCGACTATTCTGCACCCATTGATTTTTAGCATTCCCATTTATTTTTATGTGGAATGAAATTAAATGACTCCATTTTGTATGTCAAAAAAAAAGAATTTATTTCAATTTTATTCATTTTTTAAATCAAGAAAAACAAAATATTCCAGGTAATTAAATATATAAAAAAGGCGAACAAAACAATCTTTTTATAATAAAAATTATAATATTTCTGTTTTCAACGAGAATTTTTAATTTTAATATTTTGTTTTCAAGGAGAATTTTTCTTATTTTTTCAAATTGATATAAAAATTTGAACCATTCAAAAGATGGAACTAAATAAATGAATAATTGTTTCAAAAAAAGACCGCATAAAAATAAGTACACAAGGTAAATGAAACTCAATGGCTTAACTTCATATATGAGGACAAAGACCAGAATTCAAGCAAAGTGGTGAATTGTAATTTTATTGGAAGACTGGAACCGAACTCATACTATTCATTCTCAACCAAAACAACCAAAATGTGATTCATTTCAATCATCATGCTCCTATTTTAAAATTAATTTTTTTTTTGAAAAGCCATCATGTTTTCATGAGCAATAATCAGCGGTTAATTCTACAAATATTAATAATAAAATAAAATACCTAATTCAAATAATATTAATAAAAATATTTATTTTAAACAATAAATTTATCAGAAAAAATTAATGGCCATTTGGAGAGTAAAAATTGTTTATAATAAAGAGGTAAATACATAAATAAGATAGAAAATGATTAGATTGATAATCTGTGATAAAATAAAAAAGACTGGCAGTGGATAAAAAGTAAGAAAAGAAGAAAAACTAGTAATAATAATTCATAAATATCACTAGAATGAAGCGAGAAATTTTTATATGAGAACAAGAAATACTTGAGCAAATAGAACGGAGATAACTTAGTTCAACTACAAATATGATAAATCAATTTTTTTGCAAAGATCACAGAATTTTAATCAAGTTAAAATTCATTAAAATTATTCCATTTTGTTGGTTCATCGTCCATATTAAATCTAAAATTATTCGGCTGTACTGAGATGATTATTGGCCTCGGCTGTACTGGAAGATGATGTGAAGCAGTACTGTTTAATCGTCTTGGATATGTTACTGATGGAGCATTTTCATTCTGTGTTGAAATTTGCAAACCACCGGAATAATAAGGTCGAGTTGGTGGTTGTAAACGTGGATTATAACTATGATAACCATACAGCTGAGGATCACCAGTAGAAGTTGATGATGATGATGGTATAAAACAAGGTGTGCCATAGTATTCTGAATTGTGAACATTTTGATGTGTAGAATAATTTGTATATATAGTAGGAAATGGACTCATATAATCTCGATCATTAGCAGATCGTTTAGTGGTTGAATGTTGCTGAATTGCACTAATCATTGGTAATCGCCTTTGACGTGTAGTTGGAAGTATTAGTTCATCATCATCACTAATTTGGTAATTCGTTAAAGGCTCTCCTTAAAAAAATACTGAAAAATTTGAAAGAAGCGATGATTCTTTTTCTTCATACTTTTAAAAATTTATCTCCCAACATCTGTATTTATTTACAATTATCGGTGAAATTTGCAAGATAAAAAGAATACCGAGACTTTCATATGGCCGATATCTTATAAATGGACGATGTCGCTTTGAATTTGAGAGATATCCATCTGTAAAAGGAAGACCTTGATCATCATACATTGATGAGCTTTGGAGAGCAATCCTTGCCGATGGAATTCTGCGCGGTGGTATTAATTCTTCTTGCCTGAAATTTAGAATGCGAAAGCTATAAAATCCATTTTTTACTATTCTCTTAGCAAGTGAAAAATTCTACAAGCGAAAATTGAATAATTTGAAGTCAGCAAGTGTCAAACAAAAAAAAATATATATATATATATACAAATAATATTAAAAATATGCCTATATAATCTCGCCCGCCGATGCAACATCTGATTTCGTAAATTTTGTGGTGGAGTTCGAGGTCGATCTATTCTTCGATCATCAATTGAGTGATCACTTCCTGAAAAGTTTCATTCCTAAAATATCCTGTTTTCTCGTAAATTCACCACGTTATTTAATCGCTCGAGAAAATAATTATTATGGTAATTACTCACGGTAATGACTGTGTCTACTGATAGGTGGCGACGGTGAGCGGTATGTATTTCGGTATGGTGGTGATGGTGTCCTTGAATGGTTGGGGGAAAGTAGTTGTTGAGTCTGAAAATTTGCTATATTCCAGTCCAAGAATTCGGTTATTCTAAATGAATATCGAAAATAATAAAATGTTAATTAGTCGAAGCACGTTAGAAATTGCAAAAACATTATATAAAGAAGAAATTGCACAGATAAATTAGTCTCATATTTTACAATCCTATCACCAAAGGTATTATCTTATTCCTCCTCTTTATTCCATTCTAATGAGATTGAATTTTGCGAAATTTTCTGTTCTGAAATGCAAGGGAGTTCATTTCACGATAGAAGTTCAGATAAGTCGTCAGTTTTTTCAGAATCACGGATTTTTTACGAATTATTTATTCCTGGTGAGAGTAAAACATCGGCGCTCCGAAAAATTAATAGCAAGCCACTGAGCCAACTTAACCCCATTTTGCAAAAAAATTGTATTTTTAATATATCTCATTTTTATACGATAAATTACAATTACGAAGGAAGCCTAATGAAATAAAATGTTTTCTCATGCAGACATGCTTCATTCCTAAAAATAGCAAAAAAAATTGCAAAATTAATTTTTTTCATAAAACAAAATAAGCACGATATACTTCATATCATATCATATCATACATATCATACGAGTTATTTTACCGCCTTCAAATAAATAATTTACAACAATTTCACATTTTACAACAGTTTTACAATTTTTAAATTACACTAATTACTAAAGCTAGCTAGCTATACGAAATTATAGAAGCTAAAGCTAGTTAACTATGTAATAGCGATATAAACTAATTTCTCATTCATCACAAAAATTACTTAGTTATTACCTCATCGAAAATATGATCGATATGACGAGTATAGGGATTCCAATAAATATTTCCATTTGTGTATTGCTACAATTAAATATTTCTCAAATATTTATATATGGAAATTTTTTTTTTCTTTTTCTTAGTGAAAAACGTGAATCATGAATTGTGATTAAAAGAAGTGTTGATGATATAAAGATGTTCATCTGAAAATTAAATGATCCTTTCTCTTTAATTGTTCCTTTAGATCACCGAAAAGATCCTGAAGAATTAAATAGTTGGGAATATAGAGTTTGTCCCAATCAGGCAACGATATACATATATATATATGAGAAGCTTGGAAATACCTAACTTATATAGCCAATGCAGCGAGCATAACGAGTAATGGTGATAATTGTTAGAAGAGAAAGAAATATATGAGCCCTCTTGAATAATTGAACTAAAATTGCCTCAAAATATGTATAGGAATAGGTATTTTTTAAAAAGGATGAATGAAAAGAAACATATGGTTTAATTAGATAATTGGTACCAGAAATCTTTTTGGGCTGTTTCAGTAGTTTCAGCTTTTTTTAGCTTTTAGTTTAACTTTTAAATTTAAAAGCAATGATGTGAAAATTTTGAACTGTGCTATCAAATCGTTTTTGTAATAAATAACTAAGCTTCTAAAATTCTGTTTCCATTAATCCGAATGTAGTGGTTTACCTTTTAAATATAATAAGAAAAATTCGTATTTTATTAAAAAATGAAAAAAAAACCATAGAAATATTTTATAATTTCCTAACGTTAAAAAACTAACTCAAAATTTTACATCATTTTTATGCGTCAAAACTCGTTTTATAATACTAATATACTAATCTGAGCATTGAAGTTAAATAAGCTATTAATACTATTACTATACTATTAATAGTTATCATTAACAAATATCCTAGCAGCAACAAATGGGAGGTGAAATTACAACTTAAAATGACAGCAGTCAAATGAGCTTTATATAGATTAATACAAATCTCTGAGTCACTTTTACAAATTTCGCCTTTTGAAAAAATTGTAAAAAATTGAAATAAAATTAATGGAAAGATTCAAGATTTGCTAAGATTCAAGACTATTTTTTAAATGCTATAGAAATGATAACATGAATACCTAAAAATTTTTACCTGTGCCGAAGAAATATTTGCTCCATGTGAATCGCGACCTCGTATCTTTGACAAAACTCCAGATAATCGTCGTGCAGTACTTGTGGATTTTCTTCAACAGAAAACTATTTAAATTTCAATTATAAAATAATTTTAAAATTTTTTTTGCAAATAATCGGTAATGCTTTGTAAAAAATAAAAAATTTAACAGAAAATTACTTAAAATTCAGCTAATATTTCCAAAAATTGTAATGAATATTGGTGAATATGGAAAATGCGCATCTCAGGACTTATTAAAATTGAAGCATTAGCTGAATTGAAATAAATGAAAGTTTCCGTCTTATTTGTTCCTATATCTTTCAGAGGAAATGCAAAAACTCTATAACTTGAGTTACATACACTAGTACAAGAGAATTGCGCTGTGCTCGATTTTGATTTGGAACAGGACTTTGTTCGTCATTATCAATACTATCAGTGCTTTTAGCTGCTTTTATAGTATCAACCAACGTTGAGAACAATGAATAAGGCCTCTGAAAATTTTGTCATATTATGGAAAATTTTTACAATTAATTTCGTAAATTCAACTGTGTGAATTGAATAAATTCCAATCAAAATGCGATTTAAAAATGTGAATGCGATTTTAAAATAACTTTCAATAAATAAAGAAAAATGATGGATATAATTCAAGAATAAAACTTTCCATGGAAATTATAAAAAAATAAGTATAATGATAAGAAAAAGATAGATAAAAAAATAATTCAAGAAATTTGAATTATTCTTTGCTACTATAAGTACGAAATATAAGTACAATTATAAAGGCAATCAAAAAAATTGTAAGGAAAAATTCAAAAAATTCAATAAAATAGAAATAAACCAAAAAACTTTTATAAGGCAAATGGGTAAATTATTAATTAGGTAAAAAATGATAATCGTTAGGCAAAAAACAAATTGAAGTGCAAGTTAGGGAATTAATTAAATCATTATTCATGCAACAGACGGGTAATTCTGTGAAATTTTGCGTAAAAAAATAGCTCAATCCTTAAGGGAACGATTCGTACATGCCGTGAGTATTTTTTAGGTAAAAATCTAAAGATATGAATCGTATATGAAACCTCATCCCCCTTATCCGTGCTAATTGAATCATCAAAAACACTTCGACGAGCTTTTAACAAAGCAGCGGCACGTTGCCGCCGTTTTATATCAAACTGAAATTTTTTTCCAAAATTGTATTCAAATTTTGACGTAAATCAAACCGTAATATTATGTTTAAAACCTGCTAATTATAAACGAAAAAGAAAAAAAAAACAAAGTTTAGCCAAATTTTCATACTTTTCCTAAACTCTTAGGATCTGTTGGCTTTCTGGACCAGGGATATTTTTTACAAGACAGATTTATTTTTGCCGGGAGCAGAATTGCTGTATCAGCATTCCGAACTTTCTATTTTATAGTTTTGCCTTCTTTTAGTGTTATTATGCAAAAAATAAGCCAACCTCAGCGCCTGATTTTTTTGCTCGGTAATTTTCTAGGATTAATAATCCAGCATATAGTTTACCAACAGTTAATCTTTGGAAACAAAGTTCTGCAATAAAAAAGTGGGATAGAATATAAAATTTATGTAATCTTCAATTAGACATCAATTTAACCTTTTTTCTTTTCAAAAATATATTCTCGTAAAATTTGAAAAAATTACCAGAATTCGGTGGGACGACTAGATCAATCATATTCTTTCTTGCTTTTAGCGGCCAAATCTTTCTCAAAGTCTGACGCAGTTCTTCATCCGCTTCGTCCATTTCTTCTACTATAAAGGCAAAAAACAAGGAATGAGAGATATTTGTAACTCCGCTAATTTGACCATTTTAAATATATTTTATTAAATTCTTATCAAATTTATTATGCCATTATCAATGATATTTAAAAAAGTAAATTATTTTATCTACTAACTGGATTTCATAAAGAAGGTTATCAAAAATATTGTCGACCTCGTTTAAGCATGTAAAACCCATACAATGGTCTTGTAAAATTGAAAAATCATTCTTGCCTGGTCGCATTTTTATACTTAGAGATTCACGGATCAAAGCAAATAAAGTTGTCGTGAAGTGCACTGTTCCATCTTCAGCTACAGGCATATTCATACGAATCAAATGTTTATATGCCAAGCGATATGGGCATTTTCTACCGAATCCAACTGGTGGAGCAATATTTCGTAACATTTCATACATATCAGTGTAGTGAATTCTTCCTCTAAACATTAATTTTTGTTTCTCATTAAAAATATAAGCCTAAATTTTAACTAGTTAGTATGTTAAAAGAAAACTAATTGTGAAGATTAGTTCTAAAGAAAATTAGATGATAGGTCTGGCTAATTTACTAAATTAACTAAGTCATAATAAAAAATAATGTAAAAAAATTATTTATAAAAAAGTGGCCAAATAAATATTAATACTAACGTGGCAGCAGGATCATAATCAGCCCAAACTCGGATGAATTCATCAAGGTGGTGTGGGCCAAGAATGGAACTATCGCGAGTTAAATAGTCAAAGTTATCCATGATAACAGCAACGAAAAGGTTCAACATCTAAAAGTATATTTTAAATAATCATAAAATTACCTAGAAATATTTAAAGTTGAAATCAGATGGCATTTTTCATGAATTTCTTACAGTATAGTAGAACCACAGCAGAAGCAGAGGAAGGAAAAAGATTATAAGCTTATGAAAGTAACAAAATTATTTGTCTTATAGAGAAGGTGAAGGAAAAGCATGAGGAAAAAAACTTCTCAGCGCTATGCATATAATTAATACTATCAAAATTTACATATCAGCTAAAAATGGAAAAAATAAAATGAAGTCAGCTAACCAAAAACGAGGAAAGAAAAACAAATGAAGTGAAATAGGCATAAGACATCTGCGTTCCACAGGTTGGACCTTTTGTTAAATTCATATCAAATGTATTGGGCTTTGCACAGTATTTGCCGGCTGTACATGCCATCATTATATCTTGCCATGCTTCACCTGTCGCACACCTAGAATTTTGTTTTATTACAACCTTAATTTTTTGTGAAGTTTGAGATCTAAGAATAGGCGAAAGCTTGAAGTTTATTATATGAGCTTATCGGGATTAAAAATTACCTAAACAATAGGATAAGTGAATTTACAAAAGACTGAAAGTTGTTATGACGATTGATTTCCGTGCTCGCATCCAACCAAATATTTCCAAATACCTGGAAAATAAGAATCTATCCTATGAACATGGAAATATGTAGCTAAATATGAATCGGAAAGCCGATTTCTAAAAGTTCTTTCTTCCATTGGTGAAAAGAAATTGGAGGCATAGAGTGGCACAAATTAGAAAAAGAAATGAGGAAGCTATCCGATTATTAATAATATAATCACATTAATATTATAATATTTATAATATTTCCTGTAGCATTCGCAAGCTATAAATTGCTAAAATTTACGCTACTTGTGGTGCCGTTCTATAACAAATACAATTTGTAATTCAGCTTGGTTCATACAAGTTCATACCTGCATTCCCACAATTGCGTAGATGAAAAAAAGCATCCCAATCAATAAGCAAACATATGGTAAGGCCTGAAATTCAACATATCCATATGCACTAACAACTTTTTTGCCTTTTCTGCTAGATTTTTAAAAAAGTGAATTCCGTTCGAAAAAAGATTCTTCGACATCAAACGATCAAAAAAAGTATTTGTACTTTAAATGACTGTACGAATGTCCATAATAAAATTCGAATCGTATATCCTTGTTGAAGCAAGCGAATTAAACGAGCAGCACGAAAAAGACGTAAAAACCCAAGTGACACAAAATGGCCGCCAAATTCTGTGACTAATGCATCTGTTATGGAACCAATTACTGTGATGAAATCAAATCGATTCCATCCGTCACGGAAATAATTCTGAAATTATTAATTATTGCAAGGTTTACTTTTCCATACATAATCGGATCCAATTTTCAGACGGATTTTTTGAAATTTAAGGATTTGCATTTAGCATACAATCAAAGGTAGAACGGCTCAGTGGGTTATTGCTCTTCGTATCGAAGAGCGAAAATGCTTGGGTCGTGTTTCCAGCAAGATGAAGTCTGCTTTTTAAAGATCGAGTAATTCAATTACATTTTTATTGCTGAGTGACTCTCAAGCAAATTTATCTGGACCGACTGTCGGTTAATCAAAAATGATGAGCGCTTTTAAAAAAAAGGTAAATCAACAAAACAAGGAGCGTAATAAATTACTTCGACGCATATTTGCACATTCGATTCTATTCGAATGAAAGAAGTGAACCTATTTTTATCTCGAAATTCGAATAATTCAATATAAAAAGAGTGTTTTAAGAAAATTTTAATAGAAAATTCATACCCGAACACCAAAAGCAAGTATTTTGAGTATGGCTTCGACAGTGAAAACAGCTGTTAAAGCAGTGTTAAAAAAGCGAAGTATTTTTTCATAGAACTCAGAATTGCCATGAAACTGAAATTTTAAGATTTTATTCACATTTATTCACTTATTCATATTTCTAAGAAAATCGTTGAAATAGAAAAAATGCGATAAAAATACACAATTTATTAAGATTAATAAGCTAAATGAGCTAAAGGGTGAATAAAATTGCGTTAGTTTAGTGAGTCGCTTTTCACTTCGAAGTAGCTTTGGAGCATTAGAACTGTGACTCTACTCCCTTTTAAAAATCCAAATGCTGACAGTCCATTTTTCTATCACTACTTGACTTCTTCGTAAAATTTGCTGGGCCCGACGAGCCAGTGGGGTGAACCAGAAATAATAATGAAAAAATGAAAGCTTTAAGACTGAAAAACAAACTTTCATCATAAGAATAATAGTATTACAACAAATCATGGCCATAATAAAATATTCAAATGGAGTTGATGTAACTAATCGCCATATTCGATATTTCATTGAGCTTTTATCTTCGGGCATAAAAAGTGAACGTGGACGTGCATTTAACGCGAAATCGATACACTGCTTCTGGAAATAATACAATAATTTTATCATTTTTATCGAATAATTCGAAAAAAATAAAATGAAATTTTCTCCCATTCTGATTATCGTATATTATCAATTATAATTATCAATAAGTTATTCATATAACAAAGAATACAAAGAAAGTAGAGTGGAACAAACCTGGTTCTTATCTAAATCCCCTTCAGATAATTCTGCTTCACCCTGTTCTTGAAATGTGATTATAATCAACGCAACAAAAATATTTACAAAAAAGAATGGGAAGACGATGAAAAACATCACATAGAATAATGACACCTATAAAAAATTCAAATTAATTAGGATCATCCTAAAAAAAACCTTTTTTTCTTGCACAGTTTTAATCTACTGTTATCACTTTATCAATGAGCTTATTAGTTTTAGATATTTTCATTTGATACGAAATGCACAACCACCATTTCTATTTAAACTTATCCCACAAACTCTTGGTAAAGTAAGGAAAATTTGAAAAAAAGAATCATTTAAAATGAAATATAAGTGGATTTTCGACTCAGATTTCTTAAAGGTAGCTGTTTCATTTATGCAAGGAGCGCGATACGATTATGAAGGTAATTCAAATCCGAATCCATAAATCCGAAAATAGATTTATACCTCTACGCGAAAAAAAGGTGATGGTCCTCGATCTTCCTCTGTTGTATCCATAGAATTTTGTCGTATTCCTGGCCAACCTTCGCCTGTTGTAACAACAAATAATGTTAACATCGCATTAATGGTATTATCATAATTAAAAGGCCGTAGACGCCATTCACGAGTCTCCACTCTAGGCACTTCATCCTGAAATTATTTAGCATTCCTTCTAGCTTTCTAATTATTAAT
Source organism: Dracunculus medinensis (assembly GCA_900625125.1). NCBI lineage: Eukaryota > Metazoa > Nematoda > Chromadorea > Rhabditida > Dracunculidae > Dracunculus > Dracunculus medinensis. The sequence continues at coordinate 239,195 of UYYG01000031.1, read as the reverse complement.
TAATTCTACTCCAAAAGAACAAAGCAACTAAAAGATACATGGAAGCAAAAATGTCATGTCGATGAGTATCCTAATAGAATATTTATTTCAAATAATTTTATGATTAGACATAAATCAAACAATTGGATCGGACTGGCAACCCATACCACTAACCCAGTATTTTCATGATAAAACCATATGTATAAACCATAAAGATTTATCATTTATCCGTAAAATGAGTAATAATTCAAAGTAATAAATATTTTGCTCAATGGGAAAAAAGATTTTGTTTATAATCAAGCCATGATTTTTTTATTTAAATAGAATTATTTCTGATTATCTGATTATCATGATAGGCAAGCCATTTATAGCTAAAGCAATTTGTTCAATTGCCTCTTGATAAATATCTAAATCTGAAAATGAAATAGAGTGTTGTTGGAAATGAAATTATAACCCTATCCCCTATAACTCTATGAAATTATGAGTGAATCTGTGTTGTAAAGGCCTCATCCTCAAAAACAATGAGGAGACATGATAACCAAATGGTTAGCTCACATTATCGCATTGAGAAGCTAGAGTTCGACTCCAACAGATAATTTTGCCACTCATCTATACCCCTGTTGCCAATTGACTTGTTAGGAAAAATTTTGAACCACATTGATATCTAACCAGCGCTAATCACTTCTTATCAAAAAAAAAAGTTAAGAAGCTTTATTTAATATTCTGTTATCGAGAAAATAAAAATTGATGGATATGAAACTGCTCTTGTCTTATATCCAAAGAATCATTTCTTCCAAATGTTCCTCGATGATTTACATGAAATGAAATGAAATAAAAGGAGATCTATTTTCACAAATATATTGTAGTATCGCTAATATTATTAATTTCAGATAGGAGTGGGCAAAGGCCAATATACATGTATCTATACATATAGTCTAAACTGCCTTGAGCCAAGACGAAGTAAGATGATCGTATTCTTCGAATGCTACACTAATTTAACAAATCAAAACGGTTCATGCCTCTCTTGATAACTTTTTATTAGATGTATTTTGTTATTTTTATCAATTTTTTTGCTCCATGTTTAAGATAAAAAAGTTACTTTAAGAGATCTTCAAAATCTTTTCGACTTTTCAAATTAAAAATTAAAAAGGTAAAATTTTTTTCTTATTGAATTTACCACAGACTTTTTTGTTCCTTCAAAATTACTCGAGTAACGAAATTCAATTAGGAAAATTATAATCTCATTTTTGCAAAAAAAACAAAATTGCAAAAAGAAACAAAAAATTTAGTAGTTATTTTTGGACAGGTTTATTCCTGCTGGGAGTAGAATTTAAGTGTATTGAATTCTTATCTTCTCCTACAAATAAAGAGTAAAAGAGTGAATTTATTTATAAATAAATAAGTCGAAACTTAAAAATACCTGATTTTCGTAAATGAAATATTGTCCATGACATTCATGAGCATAAATTTTTGTTTTATCAGTACAAAAGAAAAATTTCCCTTTAAATAATTGTACGGCTATCACTCCAAAGATAAATTGAAATAAAAAATAAACAATTAATATATTAAAAACATTCTTCAATGAATTCACAACACAATCAAAAACTGCCTAAAAAAATTATAATTTTTTTCAGTATTTTTGTTTTATTATTGTTTGATTTTATCTTTATGAATTTTTTATTTTTTCGATGAAATTTTAATAATTAATGAATTAATAAAATAGAAAAAACTATAGAAATGGGAAAATGGGATTAAAAAATATTCTAAAAAAATGTTTATAGAATCTATTATATGTTTTAGTTTTAATCTTCTAAAATATGGTTCTGTTATTTTTGTAAGTACCATAGTACCGTTAATCATGATATAAACTAAACTGAAATCACCATTTGAAAAAAAAATTACTTTCAATTTTGGAATCCGTTTAATTGTTTTCAATGGGCGCAAAACACGTAGAACTCGAAGCGACTTGATTGTATTCAAATTTTTACCTGCTGCACCGTCTGTTCCACTAAAAACTTTTGTTTAATCTTAATAAATTTGAGTTGAAAATTTATTTTATATCTATAAATTTCTAAAAAATTTCTCTATGCATGATACTATGAGAAGATTAAAGAAACTCTGATGTTCTGATAATTTACAGGATAGATCCAGGTGGATATGTAGCCGACTCATCGCTAAGCAAATGATCAAAGCTTAGAATTCTATCGGAGAACTAAAGCTTCCCTTTTTATTAAAACTTTTACATATAGGTGGTGCCCTCTGCGATGCGGTGGATCAACAGAATGCATGGAAAACTAAAGCCGGCCCTCAATGGAAGCGAACTGCAAACAGTGCCGTATATCACACGTGAATTTGTGAGTAGTAAAATTAAAACTGAAAAAACTGAGAAATAGCTTTACGCGAATGCAAATGCAACAAGAGCGCAGAATACAACAATACCATCAAGTAAATTCCAAAAATCACGACAATACGATCCTGGATGAAGAAGAACACCTTGGTCTATTAGCTGTAAGCAACGAAAACTTATTATGCATTATGCAACTTAATACTAAAAACTGTTGGAAAGAGCCTTTGGAAATTTACAAGCTAGAAATATCGTATTAACAATTTCTAAAAATAAACCTTTAAGCACATTTCAAATGCAAAAACGCCAGTGAAACAATAATCCATATATTGAAGAACACTATTTCTTGGATTTTCATCATCAACTGGATCTTCTGCGGATAAAGCTATACTCGAGAAGCAAATAACACTCATCACGAACATTTCGAAATACTTTGTACTTACTACGGAATGGACGAATATTCGAAATCTAAATAAAAGTATTTATATGAAAAAGTATTTTCAATGAGATATTTCAAATTGGTTCATGGAGAAACCTTGGTTATTTTTGATCATTTAAACTTACGGGTTAGTAGGGGAAAATAGAAACATAGAAGAGAATGGTACCATCGGTTTTGGACCACCAAATGGACTCTCTTCTTCTTCATATTCTTCTAAAAATATGCCAGATGATTTTCAATAAATAATAAGAATAATAAGAAACTGATGAAATAAAATCAAAATTTTTAATTGTTCTTTCTGAAAAAGTACCATCCAAATCATCTTTCATATTGCCACCAGCTTTAGCATCAATTTCAATTGCACAATGATCGCTATCCTAAAATTTTGCATGAATGTTGGTAAACTGCAGGCAAAATTTATTACTATATAAGAACCATCAGCAATTAGGTTGCCTAATCCATAGCGAAAATTATCTTCTTGATAAAGAAATAATAAGAGAAAAAGACGAAAGAAGAGAAAATATATGCATGACATAAGTTCATCTGTGAATCAGATAACCGGATATTAAAACCGAATGTAATGACCTGTTCATCATAATCCTCTGAATCGTCGCAAATTTCGTTTGCCCTTTCGTCTGCTTCTTCGGCTGCAGTTAATTCTTGAGCATTAGCCAAATTATCAACAGCAATAGCCAAGAATACATTAAGTAATGTATCTGAAAAAAACAAGTGATTTTCATTCAAATGTGGCGAAGAATCAAGAAAAGATTTAAAAACACTTACAGTTGCCAAAAAGCACGAGAACAATAAAATATATGCAATAAATCATTCCACCACCATATACTCCACCTTGTGATTCAATTGCTAAATACATTACCTCATTCCAATCTTCACCAGTTAAAATCTAAAATCATTTCATTACTTTCATCATCAATTTATTCAATTCAGCTCTTTCCAACTGCTTCCCAAGTTAGTTCCTCACAAAGTTGTTTCTAGTGCGACTTTTAGAGTGAGTTTTCTGGCGAAAATTTGACTGACACGATAAGTCGATACAAAAATTTTTTGTCAAGCAATCCATTTTTTGAAAACCATCGTGCAATAGCAATTTGTCATTACCAAAAATATATTTTTTCATATGCTATTCAGCGCATGATATTTAATTATTTAATTAATATTTAATTAATATTATAATACTTAATTTATAATCAAGAGCTCTTAATTAAATTGGATATTATTTTTAATATTATTCATAGAAAAAAATTCGACAACTGCTGATATTGTTAAAAAATAAAAGCCTAAATGCGTTTTAATTAGCAATTAAAGCAAACAATTAATTTGGTTGTTAAATTTTTATTATTTAAAATTAAAATATTAAAATATGATTAAATTACTATTAAATATTATTAAATAAATTTAAATAAATAATAAATATTAATAAATATTTAAATAATAAATATTAATAATAAATAATATTAAATAAATAAAATTATTAAAATATTCAGAACAAAATATTAAATTATGGCTTAACTATTCATTCACATTAATGCTATTTATTATTTCATTAGCATTAAAAGCATCTATTAAATAATCTATCAAATAAAGTCTTGAAAAAAAGAAACCTGAAAAACAGTGATTAACGCGACTGGGAATGTGTCAAAATGAGTATATGGATGCATGTTTGGAAAGTTAAACCTGAAAATTGCTAATTTTAATCCGATTTCATGTATAATATAATAATAATAATTAACAATAATAATAAGAATAATTTTTTATAAATGATTAATCTATTAAAATAAAATAAATGATAAAAATGGAAATAAACTTGGTACAAATAGCAAAATTATTACTTTCCACCGAATAATTGCATTCCCAATAAGGCAAAAATGAGAATAAATAAGAAAAGTAAGAATAATAGTGATAATATAGAGCGCATGGAATTCATCAGTGATCGAACAAGATTTCTTAAAGAGACCCAATATCTGAAAATAATTTAAATAATTTTAATACTTCACAAATAAGAAAAATTTCATTCTAAATGCGAATAAATAACAAATAAAGCAAGTTTTCACTTCATATATAAGAGAGCAATCAAAAAAATAAATTTTTTCTTTTTCGTTAAATAGTCGGGAACCCCAATTTTGATTTGATTTGACTAGCATAGTTGATTAGAATTAGTAGAATTATTAATTATTAGAATTAGAAATTTCTGCTAGGAAGTCAATTTAAATTATTTTAAAAGTATAGGTGAATCGTCAATGCCATTCGCTTTCATCTTCATTATTGCAATCAATATTTGCAAATATCCATCAATGTTATCATTTGTAGATTTAAAAAATTTGTAAATTCAAATAAATTTACAAATTTTTTAAAATCATTTTAAGGAATTACTCGTACAGCGAACACGTATTTGCTTAATATGAATTTAAATGAAATAAATCACAATGAAATATATATATGTATACAATAAATATTCAAGTTAGTTTACCGCTGCTAGCATCTTTCTCTAAAAGGCTCTCACCAGCCCTGGTCAAGCTGGCTCCACTGGCTACAAGGACGAGGCATTTCCATGCTTCCAAACATCTGTCCTTGTTCTTGTTTCATTACCTCATTATATGCAAAAATTTTCGATAAAAAAAATTTTCTTGAGGATTCAAAATTCTCGAAAATTGTTTCTTTGATATTTAATTTTTTAACATTATAATACAATGAAAATGAAACGAACGATGTAAGTTTAAATATGCGTAAAAGTCGTAAAGCTCGCAATACTGAAATGCCAAATGATCCTCCTTTTAGCTCAGCCCAAATTACTTCGAAAGCACTTCCAACAATTACAATACAATCAAAGCGATTGAATTTTGATGCGAAATACATACGATGACCCATAGCAAAAAGTTTTAAAAGCATTTCGCAGACAAAAATACCCAAAAATACGAATTCGGCGTATTCTACAACTTATTTTCGTAATCATTATTATAAAATTTGTCAGTTATCATGGATTATTTGACAACTGATAACAAATGAGATATAACAAATAGTTTTATAGTTTTCTTCATCATTTTACTTCGTTGACAAATTTTTTTTAGCCAAAAAGAAAAATTTGCAGAAAATATTGAAAAAAAGTTTGAATAAAATATTTAAATTATTAAATTATTAAAATAGAAATTTATGAAATCTTTTCTGAATATTTTCTGAATATTAAAATTTAAAACGAGTAATAAAAATTTATTAAAGATTAAATTAAATTAAAAGTATACTTAAAAATTCAGTGAACCATTCAGGCTGGCCATAATGTTCAGATGCAACGCAAGCTGTATTAAGAAAAACAAGTGTTATAACCATCCAATAAAAGATTTGACTTTTAACAACAACACGAGTCTTTACTCTATAAATTTAGATTTTAGATTGATAAAGCTGACAAAATTAAGTAAGTCAACAAAAAAGCAAAAAAGTGAAAATTTACCTTAATTTCCTAATATGTCTACATAAAGTTTCATAGAATCCTCTCTTTGTTTTTTTGCCTGAAATTTCTACATTTCATTTGAGATTTTTTTATGTGAAATATAACAATAATATTATTATAAATCAAATATTTTTTAAAAAACAATTGCGCATGAAAATCATGAAGATCATAATAGATAAACTAAAATACATGTCGAAATGTGTAGTATATAAGCAATTATCGCTTTACTCGCCTTATCATTTTATCACCTCTTATCTTTACCTGCCTTATAACGTATAATATAAAGAAGAGTGTCAAAATGCATATAAAAAATTAAATGTGAAGTTTTAGAATTAAAAGAAGACAGATTAATAATAAAGCATTAGATTCAAAGAATACTAAAATTTCTGACTTATTAATTATTAATATTAATAAAATATTAAAAATATTAATAAAACACTAATAAAAAAATACTAATTTTGGTGTTAAAGAAAAAACCATTTTTGTTTTCAAATGACATTTAAAAATAAAAAACAAATAAATATCAAATAAACTCAAGTAATTTTACAATTTAAAACATTTAACATTTAACATTTTTAATAAAAATATTATTGAAAATAAATCTGACCATTGCTATCCTCTTCATCGATATATTCTTCCTCATCATCTTCTTCTTCTTCATCAATATCTTCTTCAGTTTCAGTACTTTGCTGCTTTCCTGCTGCTTTTAACTTTTTTGTTGCTGCTCGACGTCGTGCTAAAACAAAAAATTTTTTCTCAATCCAGTAGGCATACAACCTTGTTCTTCAATGAAAAATTATTTAATCAATCAAGAAATCTAAACATAAGGTCATAAAGGAGCAAAATGGTTTATGGCCATTTCATGTCTTAGATGCTAGAGACAGCACGAGTACTTGTCTTGTAAAAATCTATGTGATTTGGGCGATCCGTCAACACTTTCATCACCAAATGATAACCTGCCAAAATTCATAGGGTCCAATAAATTAATATGGTCCAATATGCGGATTTAATCATAAATGGTCAACGTTCTTGAAAAAAAAATGAATACAACCTTCCATAATTGCAGCTTTTTCTTCTTCTGTCGTTCGATCTTCTTTTAAAATAACTTCTTCAGCAGTAAGAATCCATTCCAAATATCCATTTAATTCTCGTTCAATTTGTTGCTGACGTCGTAATTTTAAAAATTCACGTCGATTTTCGACGCGTTCACGTTCTTTCGCAAATTCGCTAAATGCAAATTCTATTGAATATGGTAGAAGATATTTATTCACATTATAAAATTTATATAAAAAATTAATAGAAAAAATACCCATACCCAGAAAGAACACCAAGTACGAGATTCAGCATAAAAAATGATCCAAGAACAATTAAAGGTATAAAATATGCCCAGTTATATGTACTACCAAGTGAATCATTTGTCTGAAAAATTACTTTCGTTAATAAATTATTTTTTTTACGAATTTATTGAACAAAATTTTCAATTTTTCAAATAATTTGTGATAATTTTTAATAATTTTTTAAAAATAATTTATAATTTGATTTTTATTTTTTAATGATTCTTTAGTTTATTATTTTCTTTTTAGTATATTATTTTATAGTATATTATTTTAAATAATTTTCTTTTAAACAATAAAACGTTTTACAAATTTATTTATTTGTCTTCCATTTAATCTAATTATATTTAAATTTATTAAAAATTTTTGCTTATTTTTATTTTGAAAACATACATAATACATGACAGTCGTCCATCCTTCCATAGTAATACATTGAAATACAGTGATCATAGCAAATGCAATATTATCAAATGATGTGATGCCATAATTGGGTCCGATCCATTGGCTAAGGCAAACAGTACCCTCTATTTCACAGTTATATGCTCCGGTAGCTGTTGATTTATTTGAGCTAAATAAATTATTATAACTTGCTGCAAGAGGAATAAAATAGCTCAATGGGTTCGATTTTGGGTTCCACTCAATGCAAATGAATGTATCTTTCACAAGTGGCACGGTGATTCAATTGTAATTTCACAGCCAAATGATTTTCTGGTAAAAGTTATCGAATCATTTGTTTTCTAATTTAAAATGAATGAAACCAGAAAATTTTTTGGAGAAACTTTTATAAAAAAAACCACCAAGGAAATGTTCGATCGCCAACATTTTCGATTTCACCACGTTCATTATAGCAAGCTGAATGAAATATTCCAGAATAAAATTCGAGGCCAATAATGGCAAATATTACAATAGCGAATAAAACGAGCAATCCTATTTGTAGCAATGGAGCCATAGCACATAATATGGACTTTAAGACAACTTGTAAACCTTAAAAAAATTTGGTTTACTCGCAAAATTATTAAAATATAAATAATTTGCAATGCTGAATTTAAACCCATATTTAGTAAAATTAACTATAAAAAAGTGATATCCATAATTTTTAACCGATTTTTTTATGCAAAATTTCGCAAAATGAAAAATTTTGCAAGTAAAAATGCTGATTATGAGCGAAAATGGTGTAATCACTATTATGATTCCATTTTTTGAAGGATTAGATTTTTACTGGTATATTTTTTAGGATATTAGAATTTGTCGTTCTCATGAAAAATTTCAAAAAATAAGAAACTTACTCGGAATGCCAGAAACAAGTTTTAAAGGCCTCAAAACACGAACAGCTCGAAGTGTTCGGAGGTCAATTGTTCCACCACCCTCATTACTTGCTGGTGTAAATGGCATCATCGTCACCGCTCTGAATATTTGATTTCATCAATCATCAATTATATCATCAATTAAATAGCAAATTTTCAATTAAAAGAAGGTTAATTAAAATTAATGAACCATGTAATATAGCTGGATAGTCATTTCATTTACGTTTATAAAAATAAATATTGATATAATAAAAAATTAACCCAGAAACAACAACAATGAAATCCATAATATTCCAACCGGAACGTAAATAGGACCCTTTATGCAAAATAAAACCAAAAGCTATAATTTTTAACAAACATTCCAAGCAAAATATTCCCATGAAGTAGGGTTCTGTGCGTTCCTGTAATAAAACAATAAATAAATTTCAATTATCTGAAAAAATTTAAGTCAAAATTATCAAAAAAATTCAAGTAAAATAAGAAATCTTTTGAATTAAATTATAATAAAAATAAGTATTAATAGAAGAGCTCAGTGGGTTATTCTCTTTTAGAAGTACCGATGATATGATTCTACTCCCATTTCAAACAAATCTGCCCTTACACAACCCAGGCGGTAATAATCGATCCGATGACCTTACTTCTATCATTCTGGCAAAACTTTATCTGGTATAATAAGCCAGCGCACCAAGCCTAGTCAGAGATGATGTGCATTTTTAGAAAAAATATTAATAAATATTAAAAATATATCAACTAAATATAGATTTGAATTAAATTTACAAATATTATTTTTCATTCGATTTGTTTTTTAATTTATTTTTTTGCTTAATATTTATAATTCATAAATAAATAAATAAATATTATTTAGCAAGATTTAGATTTATAAAAATTTAAACAAAACAACAAATCAACATCAAATATTAAATTATATAAATTAACAATATCTGCTGGTGTGAAATCGCAATTATCTGAGAATTCTTCTCACTTAATCAGTTTCAGTTTCCATAATCGGTTTCTGTAGTTAATTTTGGATGAATACCAAAGAGAATTTTAAAAACATTTACGATAGAAATTCGAATATATCGTATGTAATATATAAAAAACAAATATATTAAATAAATTTATTTGATATATTTAATGTAAATATATTAAATAAATGAAATATATATTATTAAATATACATTATATTATACATTATTATATTATATGTTATTATATTATATATTATTATATTATATGTTATTATATTATACATTATTATATTACATATTATTATATTATATATTATTATATTATATTATATATATATACTTATGAAAACACGTTGGATCGAAGGGCACAATGCTTATTCTCTTAACTCAGAGCGTTGATACTGGGTTCAACTCGATATAAAAAGTAAACATGAAAATTCAAAATAATTCTGAAATTTTTTTTCCATCGATCCTCATCAATAATGATTTTTTAAAATGTCAATTAAGTCTCAAACGATTTTAAAAAAATTAAAATCGTTCCATTCATATTATTCAGTTTCGGTGCGATGAAATTGGATTTTCGATTTACTATGGTTTGAAAAAAAAGGAAAACATTTCATTTTTAACATTCTCAATGAGGCTATTACAAATTAAACATGAAAAGCTTAAATAATCAGACACCATGAAGAATGATTATGGTATCGAACGCTTACACCGGCTTACACGACTGTTTTATTCATCTGATGATATTTTTTAATTACTTCTGATTAGGTTTCTATTGATAGCTATTAGGATTGAATCTGTTCACCAGAGAATTATTTAAGAACAGAAATAGATTCGCGACACCATCAGCATTTGCCTTTCGTATTAAGATGGAGGGACCAAATCGCAGCATTTGATGGACTAAACCATATACACCTCAGTTATTCTGGTACATTGCTCAAACCTTATTTCCTCTTATTTGTTTTTCTTATTTTCCTTCATTTCATAGTCTTTTATTTATCAATCGGTTTCAAAGGATCGGTTTAAAAAAAATTTATAAGCACTTGCATATCAATCAATAAAATAAACTAATAAGATGATTTTGAATAATGAGACAAAATGATAACGAATGCACATGGGAATAAAATTTTTTAGTTGGCTTAATTGATTTTATACAATGAGGTAAAATGAATGGCTTAGCAAGTTGTTGTTCTCATTTTTGTACATCGACTAATAAAAATATACATATAAAATATAGAATTTTTCTTTTCTTTTTTGACAGCTTTCACCATTACTGGTTAGGCTGGCTGCAAGGGCAACACAATTCCAAGCTGCACGATCCGATGCCATCGTTGGTAACAATAGAAGCCATTCCATCGTCTAAGTCCATATATTATTGCTGGTCTACCCATGCGTTCAAAATCTTTCGTGACCGTGTCAGCCAGGTCTTAATTGGCCCACCTCGATTTTGACAGCCATCAGAGAGCTTATCAAGTAACGAAATAAGTATCAACTCTTGCGATTGACGACAAAAAACGTATCCTAAGCAGCAAAGGAGACGCTCTGTGATGGTATTGCTAATGCAAGCGGTATTTGAACGAAGCGAATGCAATCATGTGAGATTTTATTCACTCGGCGAACACGAATGGTCAAAGGAGCAGATAATCTCTTAATACCCTCCATTCTCACTGGCCTTGCCATATAGCCAGAAGAATATAGAAATATAGAATTTAATAACTACAATGAATAATAAATACGATAAATAATAAGTAATATAATAATTAAATATGTTTGTTATAAAAAAAGGAACTAACAAGCATTTCGCTGAGTGGTTTTTTATCGTTTTTAGGCAAATGTTGTTCGAGTGCAAGTACTACACAATTGCCAATAATGGTAAGCAATATAAAATATTCAAATGGTCCCCATTCTATAATTGCTCTTGCATTTCGTCGTACAATATTATTTTCACTAAATATGAATAAAGATGATGGCCCCTGCAAAAGTCATTGAAAGAATTTCTTTAAATCTCTTTCATTAAAAGAAATATTTCAATATTAATTATTATTTAATATTAATTATTAATTATTATTTAATATTCATTCATTTTTTTTTTAAATTTTATGAAATTTGTCTAAAGTAGTTTTTGTCAAAATTTATTGTCAATATGTTTTACCAATAAAATCGTCAAATCGTCAAAATAATGTTATTAAAGAATGAAAAATAGAAATAGAATAGAAATAAAAATAGAAAAATGCATATAAAAACAAAATTTTTTGGTTGGCTTCATTAAATATTAGAATAAGATTCCCTTCCGCCCCTGTTCTTCGCCAGGTGGCCATATGGACATAGAAAAGACTTGATGTCATGAATCCCGACATCGCCTCCCTCCAAAAAAAAGATGCGATAGCAACCAAAATATAGTTTAATTTTGTTTTATTCAAAATTTCTTTCAAGATAATTGAAAAAGCAATTAACAACAAAAATTTTTGAAAAAAAACTGATTTAAATAATCGCTTTCATTTAAATATTTAATTACTTTATTTAATTGTTCGTCCTTTTTCCGATTAAAAAAACCAATTCTATAAATAGAAAGCTTTAAAAAGATTATGAAATTGGTAATTTTCATAAATTTTCTGGTTTTTTTATATGCATAAATATTTTAATAAAAATTCGTCTCACTAATTAAATTTCTCTAAAAACTCTTCTTATCTTCTGTAGATGTACATTCATCAAAAATTAAATACTTTTAAAATAAAACAAAACAAATGAAAATTGATAAAAAATGATAAGAAATGACAAATAAAATTTATTTAATCAAAAAACATAATAAAAAATTAATTTAATTAATAAATTTAAAATACTAAAACTTTGTTTGGATAAAATTTAAAGCAGAAATAAAATTTTAGAAAAAACAAAATATTTTTTTTTTAATTAAATGAATAAAACGATGAAAACTGATTCAAAAACTAAAAATAGAAAATTTCAAATTTATTTGTTAATTTGTTATTTGCTAAAGTAAAAATAATAGAAAAATAAATGTGGAATAAAAACTAATTCATTAGTTTTAAATTATTTTTTATATTTTTTCAAATTTATTTTTTTATTTAAATATTTTATTAAATAAAGAGAGGATTTATTTATTTTAATTTCATAGTTTCATTAAATTTTAAAAGAAAATATAAAATAATTAAATAAGGCAATGGCGGTGAAGATTTGAATATTGGCAATATTTTCGCAAAAGAAAATAAATGATTTGAGTTGACATTGCCATGTTATTCATTAATAAGATTTAAGTATTGCCAACCGAATAAGCAATATGGCATACTAAATTGTTCAAAAGGTTAAAGTTGAAGTCCACGAACTGTATAATCTGATATATTGAAAAAATGCTTACGGAAAGTGCTTATGCTATTCTGAAATTATATATATATAATTGTGTGAAAAAACTCTCCTTATCTTCTGTAAATTTACATTCATCAACCTCAAATTCTCTATCAGAGCGAGTCTGAGGCTCTATTGTGCAAGCTCTATACAGTATTGTTGGTACTGTTTTTATTAGGGCGCTTTCTGGATAGAGATCTCTGGTGTTGTTCCTGGAACCAGTTGTCTAGTTCAGGAATCACACCTTTTGGTATATAACTTTCATATATAACTTTTGGTAAATATTTTCTTCCTGATTTTTATGCCAGTTTTGCTATGCTGAATTAATATTCCTGCAGATAATACCAGTTATTTGGTTATGTTTTTTATGGACCTTAATAGGATGGCAAGCAACAAAGATTCAATTGCTTCGTAGCAATACTACGAAAGATAGATCGCTAGTGCTGTTTCCGCCTGCATCTTCTATTTTGTCACTATGTGTAGGGCAGATTATGAGGCTTTTCTGCACCCTAAAATCCTATCTTATGTTGTAGATCCTTGCTTTGATAGATCTGGTGCTTAACAATTGCTCTTGTGCTGTAATCGATGCTTCAATGGTGTCTTTTAGTGCTTCCCAAACATTGTCGGATTTACTTCGCAATCTTAGCTGTCATTCAATGGTACATATCATGGAGTGGAGATATATATAATTTATATATATAATTTTATGAACAGTGATATTGTTTAGTACTTTAGTGCAATTACTAATCTAAAGGAAATCAATTTTTCGAGTTCACAAACTTTATTCTTTCACTTTATTGTCTAATGAATAATAAATAAATAAAAAGTAAATCCCACAAAATAACTGAAAAAATTTCGAAAAAAGTATATACATTCATTTTTGACTTTTTTTAAATCAAATCTTAAAAATAAAAATAACAAATTCACTTAAGCAATATATTATCATACCATTTTAGGCATAACACGTTGTGGCTTTTTTATAGCCTTAAATTGATTTGTATGGAACTTAGTAGGATGGCAAGCCACAAAGATTCAGTTAGCTTAGCAATAATACGAAAGATAGATCGCTAGCGCTAAAAATAAATGCTTAAGATACCATTTCTACTAACAATGTTTCTATTAACAATTGGATCATTACAATGGAATCTGCGTAAGGAGAAATTCATTGGAATTTCTTGCAGCCTTATTCTGGTTTCTTATAAAAATTGTGCATTGTCATTAATAATGTCATTCATCAAAATATTGTCATTTAAAAACAAAAATATTTTGAAGCACTTAAAAGAATAGGCGATTTATCTAAAAATATGAAAAAAATTAGGATTTTCGTCAAATTAAAATTATTTCTTTTTTAAATAGAATGAAAATAAATTCGATTAAAATAAACCATTATAAGCATTGTAAATTTTAAAATGTTGAAATGCTTTAAAATTAACGGTTTTTTTCAGTTAACATTGACTTTTTGATTTTTTCAAATCAAAATTTTTTAAAATTAAAAATTAAAGAAATTTAAAATGAACAAAAAAATTGAATTAGATTAATTTCTAAAGAATTTTAAGGATTTAATTGGCAAAAATTAACAAAAAAAATAAAATATTTATTAAGTTAATAATCAAATGGAATATAAAAAACTGCATTCATGCAAAAAATTGTGCAAAAAGCAAAAAGCAGCTTCAGACGAATTCTCTACAGGTTATATTTTTATTTAAATTTAATATGTCTATACTCAAAATATTTATATTTACTGTATAAAATGAAATTTACCTATTAGCCACAATATTTAATTTATACTAAAATGAATTTGCAGTAAATTTGCAAAATTACTGTTCGCTAATTTGAAGATTGCATGTTATCTCGATATCGATCAAAGTATTTTAAAATTTATTAATAATAATATTAAAATTAATGATAAAAGAAATATTCAAAGTGATAAAATTAATATTTAGAAGCAAGATTACGAAAAAGAAAATGCAAATTAGTGAATGCATTGATAGAGTTCCATAAGGAAAGAATAGAAGATAGAAATCGAATTCAAGAAGCGATAAAAATGATAAAAAATTGCAGCAATTATTACAATGTATGATTTTTTGCTTAATCGAATTAGCTCACAGGAAAAAATTTGATTGAATTGAAATTTGCATTGAAAAAAATTCATCTTAAACAAGAATATCTATTTATAAAATTTATTTTATTAATATTTATCAAAATAAAAGAAAATAACAACAATAAATGGTGCTAACTTTTTCTCTGGATGATGTTGACGAAAGTGGATGCCGTCGTGCTGAACCACCGCCACCAAACGCACCATCGGCTCGACTTTGTTCTTTTTTTGCTTCTTCAGCAGCCAACCTAGCAATTTCATCAATTCCCATCAATTTTCCATGCATTTTTTTCTTTTTTTTATAATTTTATAATATTTCAATTTAATATTAATTAGTTTCCTCCTTCCTTTCTTTTTTTAAATCGAGTAATTGAGATTTGAATAAAGTAAAAATTTCTTGCCAACATAAATAGTGAGAATACAGCAATAATTATAATAATAATAGAGTTTAATTAAAAATATAATAAAATGCATTGAATGGTGGTTGGATGAAAATAATTTGATGAAGATGATGATGATTTATTCTATTGTTTCTTTTTAGGTACAAATTTTTATTTATTTATTTTCGAATGGAAAAATATGAAAAATAGCAGAAAAAAGTAAATTTATTTCTTTTTTATTTAGCAATTGGTGCGAATAAAAAGAGTAGTAATCAATAAAAAAATAGAATATTTTCGAATATTTCGATACGATTAACGACGATAATTTTATAAATCCCCTTTTTTCAGATATTTATATTTGTATAAATAAATTTGTTTAGAATTGAACGAACTGATGAGAATATTCGAAGTTTAAAAATAAATTGGAGAAAAAACTTAAAAAAATTGTAAAATTTGGCGATTTGTTTAGAAATGGAAATATTGAGTGTATAAGTGAGAAAAGAGGATGGTATCGAATAACTTTAAATGGATGCAATGAGAACGACTGAGAAAGACGCATAACGAATGGATATGAAATGTTTTGCGATCTATGTATGGTTGGTTGTTGCATGGATGCACGGATTCAATGGATATATGGATGGATATGTATGGATAAAGCTTAAATATACACATACAGATTTAGCACTTTTTTCATGCTAGATTATTCCTATATTATTGGATTAAATAAATTTATTAATATTAATTATTATTTTCAAATAAATTTTGAATATAATTTCTCGTAAAAATTTTTTTCCCGCTTTAATTTTTTATTTTATATAGAAATTAAAAAGAAATTTTTTTAGTTGAAAATTTAAGAATTTTTCATTTTATTTTTTGCGATTGATTATAAGAAATATTTGAATATAAATAAAATTATCAATAATTTTTCAAAAGAAATTTTTAAAATTTGCCAAAAAAAATACAAATTTTTACCTCGCAATTGTTATTTATTGTTATTTTATTTTTTGTTTTTTTATTGAAAAATCTTCTTTTTTCTTAAAAAATTGACCTATTTGTTGAAAATTATATAACTTTTTAAGATTTTTTTATAAAAGATTTTGCCCTTAATTGAAAAATTTGCTGATAAATAATGATCGGTTTTATACGAATTTATCACATAAATTAATTCCTCAACCAACTGATTAAAAAAGTATATATTAATAAAAAGAAAAATAGTTGGAAAGCAATTTTTAAGATAGTAACAAATATGCAAATTTTTATATTTATCAAAAAAGAATGATAAAGTGGTCATAAAATCGGAAAGACTCGATATTCACAATTTTTTTTTAAAAATATTCCAATGAGTGCTGCTATCGTTTTTGATTTACATAGCTCATTTAATTCTCAATGAGAATCTATCTCAGCAGAAAAAGGCGCTAAGTAGCACCTTTGAAGGGCATTCGACTATATTCTACTTAAAGTACCAATCATTATCGTTAGTAGTAAAATCCTTCTGCATTTAGAATAATTCATCTATAATTCTTAATGAGTATTAAGAATATTATGAGTATAATTCCTTGTGCGGAATTTCTTATACTATTATCCATTTTTATGAATTTTATGCCAATGAATTTCATTTTGAGAAAAAAGTTTTATATTTTCGATTAAAAATAAATTTTGTTTTAAAAGTAATGCACAAAATATTTTTGTTCTTCAAATTAATTGAATTGAATAATTTTGCTGAATAACTTAATAGGAATAGCTAAAGTACTGCGTAGAATCCTCAGTCTTTCTGGCCTCTGCTAGAGGTCCCAAGGCTGAGGATGATCATGACCACCCACGGGGGGCTGAGGAAAAGATTTTTTTATAATGATAATAATAATTCGAAGTTAAAATTTACTATAAATCGAAATCCTTATTTCCTCTTTCCATTCTCCAATCGTTAAAATATTCTTCTATATATTTTAATACAAATTTTTATTTAATTATTTATATTTGCATATTTCATATTTATTTTTTTCGTATTCCATTCATTAAATATATAGAAATATATATTTAAAATTTTAAGCATTTTAAGGCATTATTCGATTAGACGAAATGTGCCTTAATTGTTGTATTATAATAATGTTTTCGAAGTCTTATTGATTTTTATGAAATATGCTCGTTAAAACCGAGAAAAGTAGACGAGAAGCAGAATGAAAATTTGAAGAAATGAAACGAAAAATTAAATTTATACTACTTGTGCTAACAGCACTATTGCAACCGCAACTGATGGCACTATTCCAGCCAGTGCCCCTTTTATAAATGGTACGGTGGCTAGCAGTACTGCTGCTGCATTGTTATTATATGTCAGCATCATCAGTTCGCAAAAAAATCAAATTTCAACACAAAGTTATATCGTAATTAATGTATACACCTTGCGAAATGTATTCTGTGTTACGAAAACAGAATTTATGGTAGATGAGAAGAAATGAAATATCGATGAAAATGATGCAGTTTTTTTAAAGAACTCTCATTATTGCTGGCTGTACTGGCTTTGCTGTTTAATTTTGCCATGAAATCATTCGGCAATAGAAATATAGTTTATAGATGTTTGAAGGAAGATTTGTCCCTGTCGGATGTAGACTAGCCAGCCTTAACGACAAACAGCGCTCCAAACGCCAACCCACTCAGCCATTCTGTCCTGTTTTGCTTTCGTCATTCGACGACATTAGGCGACATTCGCATTCGCCGCAGGATGAAGTATGATGCATCGGCCAGACCCGATCCATTCTCAATTCTTAATGGCATTCTTCTTGTCATTAAGCCACCGACGCACCTATCTATTCAATTAATAAATGTTAAATTGTAACTTTGCTATATTTTTATAACTGAGAAAAAAATTCTAAACTTTATTTTCCCTAGACAATAAAGAAATTTGGAATCGCCTTTTAAAGCAAATCAGTGGTGCGCAAAAGTCATACTGGAAGTTGCATGCTATCTGCCGCAAAGCTTTTCATAACATTCATAGCTTTTTGGTTATAAAGCGCTTCAGTTATCAATAATTTTTTTTAGCATTAAACAAAATATATTTTTCCATTATCAATGCTCTTGAAAATCATTATATGCATAAGCATATTTTATTATTGTTTCTCTTATCTTATAAAGTATTTCATGAATATTTAAAGATATTTGAAACAAATATTTTCATATTTTGAAGTTATAAATAGCCGAGATATTCTGCCTATTTCAGTTCTTTATAGCTTCAAAATTTCTGAAAAAATTGTGAAGAGAGATAAGATAAACTGAAAATTTATGAGAAAAAAATGATATATTTTATAAGGAAAACGAGGATTTCACGATGAGTGCAGATTTCAGTTCTTTCTTTTAAAAAATGGAATGATATGCTTAAGGCGCAAGTAAGTGTTATCAAATAACACATACATACACATTATATACAAACTCATTATAATTCGCATCAATTCAGGTCGGACCTTTTTTATTTTTTCGATGTTGCGACCAAAAACATTTTCTAGAAATTGTGTCCATCATTAAATTAACTGATTAGACGGATCACATTTGTGATGCAAATTTGTTATCAACAAGAAAACGAAATCAAATTAACCATTGTTTTCAATTTTCCAGTTTTACTTTTCCAATGTATTTTACTTTATTTACAGTATTTTCAGAGAAGAAATGGATTTGAAATAGGCTTTTATGGATCTGAAGGAAGGGTTGCAAATCACAGTTTCCAAGCTTCAAAAAACCCACAGAAATTAAAATCAAATTTAAAATTAAAAAAATTAAATTTGTCCTATTTAGCATAAAAAATTAAGAATTATTTGAGATAAATAAATGATTCTACGATGAGATTACAAATGGGACAAATTTCTCTAAATGTCAATAGAAATTTTCTCTTAAGCGCCAACAGTGGCAAAATTACAATCTGATTAGGTATCGAAGTTGTAATTTGTAGGCACTTATCTTGCAACTATTTCGTGATAA
The DNA here is from genome assembly GCA_900625125.1 of Dracunculus medinensis. NCBI lineage: Eukaryota > Metazoa > Nematoda > Chromadorea > Rhabditida > Dracunculidae > Dracunculus > Dracunculus medinensis. Next base: position 219,563 of record UYYG01000031.1, on the reverse strand, counting down.
GCTCAACGCATTATATCAGCAATTTTTCAAAAAAATGAAATTTTTTTAAGTTCGTTCATAGAACATTATAGTCAATTGAAAATCTTTTTTACATATTTTTTTATATTTTCTTTTTTTTTAAATTTTTCATTTTAAGTTTTTTATAGATCATACGATTTTCTAATATTTTAGTAAAATAATGAATTCCTTTCCATTTTCGCTCATGAAAAATATTAAATTGTGCATATTTTTTAGAAAGAAAATTTGATGATCGATATACGATGAAAAAATTAAATTAAATTTGAAAATTTAAATTTGATTAATTTAATTTCTTAGCATAAAAAATTGCGCAAAAAAAACGATGTGATGAGGGTACAATTTAGCATAAAGTCGGTTGATTTCAGCTGTTAACAGTAATTAGATGTTATTAAGATTATTAAATATTAATTAATATTCACCATTTCTGGCTAGAATAGTTTCGTTAGTCGTTAGTACAAAGGCAACTTTTTTCTCACTTAATGCTAGGCTTAGGCTTAGGAGAATTGACTGCGAACTGATGATGCTAGCATATTGCATTAACTAGATTTTTTAATGACAAACGTAATTCACCTGCCACTTTTAGATTAACTCTTGTCGAGTAAAGAAGCTGCATCTTTTTTTCATAACGGTAATCTGAATCACTTAGCTATCCTGTCCTGTCAGACAGGGAAAAGCTAAGGCAATAATCTTACTTACTATGTATATCTTTTTGAATGTATATCTTTTTAAATATATATATATATATATATATATAAACATATAAAAGTGCATTATGAGAAAGCATCGAATTTCAATTATGATTTACAGAATCCTAAAATTTTTATAAAAATGAGAAAATATTTTTGAAATTTTACCGATTACGTCGATATGACAAATAGGAATAATAAAGAAGTTCAAAAGTTCCAGGTTTGCGATAAGCAGAATCAAATTCCATTTTTATATAATAAATTGCCTCAAAGGTGAGAACAATTTTCTATTTTTTTTTGATCAATTCATTTCTCGCAAAAACTCTTAGGAAAAAGGGATAAACCAGCGGCAAGTTTGTTTGTTGTAAAAGTGTTAAGTATAAAAATTATAAAAATTTTAAATTGTCTCAGCAAAAATTCTGTCAAAAACATTAAGAAGGCTTCCAATCAAGCGTCAGTTTTTTTGAAATACTCTCCATTAATGTTTCATCCCAATTAACTGTATTTGACATATTTCTTTAACGGCATTTTAAGAAAGTCGCTAATTATATGAAAAAACAAGTCTAGAAAAGTAGCAAAAGCGACAGAATAACAAATGGCAGATAAGGACCATATGACGAGTTAGGCAGAAATAGAATAGGGCCAGTAGGGGAACACATGAGTCATTTATAAATAATGATTTGCAATGTTCAATAGGAATTATAAGATGACCAAGTGCCTACTAATTGGAAAAAAGCAAAAATTTAATTAATTTTAGGATAAATGATTATATTCATACTGTAGAAGAAGAATTTTAATCATTGATAAACATTTATCATAAAGATAACATAAAGATAATCTTTAATGGTGTAAAAATATGGAAAATCTTTAATCAAAAACACTATGGAAAAAGTATTTTGACCAGTTCGATCGAATAAAAATTATTTAGAAATCCACCAAAATAAATGAAATGAAAACAAAACAAAAATAAGACAATGGACACTCAAAAAATTGAAAAATATTGACAATTACCTTAATTTTACTGGAAACTTAATGAAAATTAGGCCTTAAAAAATCTAATAATAAATGAACTTATTTATGTAAAACTGGTTAAAAAAATCAAAATAAAAAATATTGAAAATTAAAAATAGTTAAGGATAATTTTTAATGAATTAAAAAAACACAAGATAGTAAGAAAAAAAATACCCTCCGATTGCTGGCAAAACAGCAATCTTCGCAACTTCACGCAGAATTTCCTCAGGTCGTGGTGGTTCCATCAATTCCTCCTCATCGCCCGGCGAAAATTTCTGTGGTTGTATTGGTGACGGCAAAAGTCCTTCAATAATTTTTTTAGCAAATTAACTTTTCCCTATAAAATTTCCATTAAAAATCCTGCAAATTTCCACTATTGGATAGTGGATAGTGACTGATGGATTTAATCATTTAACGATATTTTTATTTGTAGGCTTTTTATTCATTAATATTTACAGTTCAGTTCATCAATGCCTATTTACAGAAGAGAATTTTAAATCTCTTTTTGCTTGGAAATTATGCTAGAAGTATCTTACTAACTTAACTATTAACTTATTAACTTATAACTCTTTACTTATTAACAATTGTCTTGTATTTGTAAAATGAAAATTAAAAAGAAAATTAAATTTAAAATTTTAGTAGAAAAAATCAGATTTAATTGAGCAAAAAAAGATTGAAAATTTATCTAAATCGTCAAATCTATTAAATTTTTCCCTTAACAAAATTATAAAACCTAACGAAATTCTTTTAAATAATATCTTCATTAAGCTAATATTTATTAAAGGAAATCGCCTCTTTTCTTCGAGCAAAATAAAATTCATCCGATTTATTTCGCTAATTTATAAATTACTTAGTACCTCATATTCACAGCAGCGCTATAATGCAGCATTTCCTATAAACTTTTTCAGATTTATGCTTTGCAATAAAAATGAAAAAATTGCTATTTAAATGCGAAAACTTCGAAAATTTCGATAATTCAGCAAAAAAAGAAACAAACTTTGTCGAAAATTTTAATATTTTGCACTATAATTTTAAAATTATTGTGGTATAATTATTGTGGAAATTTTTTTCTCTTTTTTTTGAAAATTCCACTTAATTTAGCAGCTTCAAAAAAAGAAAATTAAGTTTTATGAATTAAATTTCAATTTAAAGGAAAAATTTTTTAGACGAATGCATAAAATAAAATCAAAAAAAAGGGTTCAAATCGAGATTATTTTAAAGGAGGAAATTGCTCAAACTTTTTTTTTTATTATAAATTATTTCAAAAGACTTTTATTATAAATTCAAATTTTTTTAAAAAATTATGAATATAAAATAAATGCCGAAAAAAAAGGAAGAACTGTTTTCTAGAAAATTTTATTTTTAAAATGAATTTCCTAAATTTGAACTTTGCTTCTTCTTATAGAAATATATTTACTAAAAGGCGAAACTAAATTAATTGAATCGACGGCATTCGTTCGTTTTATGCATATCCGTTTGATAAGCCAAAGCAACAATCAAAACTGCACTTCAGAAATAAAAATACTTAAAATTTAAAAAGTCAAATTTGAAAAAAGGAATTTAACAAAAATTATCTTGAAAAAAAGCACTAATGTAAGAGAAAATTTAATGAGTTTTGCCAGTTGATTAAAAAATTAACTAGTTTTTCGTTTTATTAATAGAGCCGATTAATTTATAGCTAAGCGAAAATTTTCATTTTTTCTACCATTTCTGATAGATTCATTGCACTAACATGTCGGGCGATAAATTTTGCTAGGGAATCAATGGTGATAGAAGTGCAAGTCGAGCATGCGCTCGCTCTTTTGCTTGGAATAGGACCTCAGCATCGGTGCAGTAACCCATTGAGCCATTGCATCTTTCATAGCGAAAATATTGATTAAAAAATTGAATGCATTGAATTATTCTATAGTTTTTATATTTTATAATTTTATTTAATTTATTGACTTAGCAGAAAAATTCGAGTTTTTTGATGGTCGAATTTAGAAAAAACAAAAATTTTTTTGAAATTTTTGAAATAATTTTTGGTTTGCAAAATATGTGGAAACATGGCTTTTCAACTTATAATTTAGAATGCTTAAAAATTACATAGGAAATTTTAGATTTATTAATATCGGTTTTATAATCTTTTTAAAATGAAAGAAAAGAGTGCACTTAATATTTGAAAAGACAAGTTAAGACACCTGAAAAAAACTGCCTGCAAGTGGCACATCAAGTTAGTCATTTCACTCATTAATATTAAGAAACAAAGAGCGATTCCATCCTTTTTTGGGCGGTAAACTGGTCTGGATGTGGTTAAGAGTGACTGAGGAATGCCAAGGAGAAAAGGAAAGGTTAAAAAAAATGTTGAATTGTTTCCCAACAATCTTATTAAACATCAAACTTAATATATCGTAGTTCCTAAAAGTCACTGCCAGTAAAAAAAAAATTTTACTTTTAGGTCAAAGTGTGGACAATAAAAAAAGACCGCTTACAGTAATGTTAAAAAGATAAAAAAAGACTTTAAAGTGAGTGAAATCGAGTGAAATTAGTGATAACTTCGATATCCAATAAAAGAAACTAAATTTATAAAAATGTTGGTGCCAGAAAAAATAAACTCTGATGCCACTGGAATAGATTTTAGCACCAGTGAATGATTTGTCCGTAAACTTAAATTTGTCTCAACACAAAGATCCATGAAATATGTTTTAACAAAAACAAAAATAATAACATGAACTAACAAAAAATAATGGTATCATTTTTTACTCAAACCTCACATCTCTCTTGTTTTCAATTAAGCTTTGATTTGCTATCTCATCTACATGCATCACATCCTATTTATCAGATACTAAAGCTTATTTCGTTCTTTAAAAGTTCGCAATATTTAAAAATCAGGTGAAATCCAATATAACTTATCAGCAAAAAACCATATCTCTAAAGAAAAATAATGTCCTTGAATTTTCGTTAAAAATTTCATGAAGCTTTCAGACAAGCCCATATAATGAATGGTGCTCCTTTTTTCAAAGGGAAGCATTTTAAGTTCAACCATTTATGGTTAGCCCTGCTCCGCTGGCTCATCGGCCTAAATAAAATTCGCCCATATCGAAGTATAGTTCAGTCGCCAGCACCAACTGGATTTCTGAAAGACGAAGGAGAACCCCATTTTTCGCCTTCCGAAATGAGGCAGCAGCTATCTAATCACTTTATAATTAAATTTCGCAGTTTATTCAAGTTTATTCTATTTATCTTTATTACTAATATTACCTATGAATATTTCTTTCTTTTATTTTACTACTTTAATATTACTTACCGCCGATGGGCATGACAAAGGGTTGTAATGTATTGAGATTGGGCAGAGTGCGGCGAGTGAATACTGCTGTTGTATTTTCATTCATTGATATATGTGCGTACTTAATTAATCACCAATAGAATATATGTGAAATATTTGTTGATAATAAATATCTTAAAATCCGATAGAAATTGATAATACTTTTATCAATTGAAAAATGAAATATTTGTAGTAAACTATTTGATCTCGTTTTCGTTAGAAATTAAAAATTTAAAGAAATAAAATATCGATAATATGCGTCCCGTTTCGCTAATACAATATTCAATTTTCTAAAATTTGTTTATTCAAAAAATAATTACTAGAAATTTAAATTAAAAAATTAAATTCAAATTCAAATACTATAAAATAAATATCAAAATAAGTGAGAAATTAAAAGATTTTTGTAATTTGAATGTCTCGTTTTTTTTCATACTATGAATTAATGCGAAATAATCAAATAATCCATAAATTAATCCATAAATGCTCCGAATTTGAAACAAATAACAAAAAAAAAGTTTAAAATTTAAAAGTTTAAAATTTTTTTATGCAAATTTTCTTCATTTTATTATTTCTTAATTGGTGCTAATTTAAAAGAAGCTTTTTCAAATTGTTTTCTAAACGCGCTCGTTATTTTGCCTGGGCTCACTGCTTTGACCTATTCGATCAGACAAATTTTCAGACGAGGATGGTGTATTTTTTTGGTGTTTGAAATACAGGTGAGTGACTAGCACTATCCAGATTTTTCAAAGACAAATTTACTCCAGCCGGGATCAGCACCTCAGCATTAGCGCACTGAAATCACAGCAGCAACCCACTAAATTATTCTTTCTTAATGAACTTAGAGAAATCTTTGAAATATTTTTGTCAGAAAAAAATTGCTATGAAGGACAAATATTTGGAAAGGAAGTTCCAGCACTTCTATTCAAAGCATTCTTTACCTTTGGGTTTTTTTACTTCGAAGTATTTATTTTCTTAGACTCAGAGAATTTTCCTATGAATTTTTATAATGGTGAAATTCCATTTTATTCGATTTGAAAATTCTATGAAGTTTATTTTCAAATTAAATATAAAATATATATTATAAAATATTCTAAAATATATGAAAAATTTTTCAATAACTTATTGGGTGAAAATTTAAAAAATAAAAAGAAATACAAACTTTTACTATGCGAAAAAATAGAACAAAAAATTTTCAATGAAAAAATGATGAACAAACATAATTATTCAAATCGAAAAATCGAAAATAAAAAAGAAAAATTTTCCAAATTACCAATTTTATTACAAAAAATATTTTAATTCATTTCAAAAAATAAATTCACAATTTCATTCTTCTTTGTTTTCGAGTTTTCTTAAATTTACAAAATAAGAAAAAATAAATTTAAATTTTTTTCTCATTTATGACGATATTTAATAAGAATTATTTGTAAACAAGTGGAAAATATCCTTTGAATAAAATGTAAAATAATTCACTTGAAGAAATAAAAGTAAAAATATAATAGAAGTGTAAGGATAGGAAGAAAATGAAATTGAGTGTTTACTTGACATTTTCCGATTAAGTCGAAGCCAGTCATGAAGTGCTTTTGCTCTTACTGCTTTTGCTGCTACTGCTGATGATGATGATGGTGATGCAGTAATGCAATTGACATAGAAAACTCTATTTTATCATAAAGTCGCTTTGAAAATGAATTTTAATTTAATTATCAGTAAAAAATAATTGTAAATATTGCTTGAAATAATGCTCATTACTTGTAAATACTTAAGCTAAGTAATAAAAAATATTAATAAATTAATATTTCATATTAATTTGAAAAGAATCTATTAAAATAGAAAAAAATGTTTTAATACTTCATGACAACAACAGTGAAAGTTATAATTCTTTCTAAATAAATAATAATAAAATATTCCGACATTTCTATTTAACTACTTTGTTAGAAACAATAATATTTTTAATTTCAATATTTTTATTGAATATAATTTTATTAAAATTTAATTTAAAATTTTTAATCTAAAAAATAAAAAAATTAATAAAAGATGTACAAAGATGATTTTTTAAAATATAATTAATATATTTAATAAAAGTTATTATTTTTTTATCAATCAATTTTATTAACATTAGAGATATTTTTTGCCAGAAAAAAACTATAATAAAAAAGCTGTATGAAGGCAAAAGATATTTCTTGTCTTTTTAAATTAAATTTTAGTGAATAATTGAACAATGAATAATTGTCTTTTTAAATTTTAGATTAATTTTTTCTCTAAAAGATCAAAAAATTCAGATTTGCTCTATAATTATTATTGTGATTGTGATTTTATCTAAAAAAAAGGCTTTTCATGCCCTTTGCATTTAGAAATATTTTACTAACATTTATTTTCCAAAACTCATTTGAAGTTCAATTTGTAAACAAGCATAAATGGAAGAAATAATCCTTATTTTTAATCATCGTAGTACTGAACAGTTGGTAAAATAAAATTGCTATGAATTGCAAAGCTAAATTAATTAATTGTTTAAAATTATGCATATGAAATTTTCACTGCAAAAAAACTTAGAATCAAATAGATCAAATAGCAATAAAACAAATTCGATGGATCAAAAATTTATTTCTTTTAAATTTTAATTTTAAAATTATTTTAAATTTTTAATATAGTAACTTTCGTTAGAAAATATTTTTTCGAATTTTATATTCATTTTCTTTTATCAAACTATGTAATCTCATACATATGTACCATTTTTTTTGTAAAATTTTAATAAAAAAAAGGAGAAAAAAAGAAAAAAGATAAGAACTACGAAAAGAAGATATTCATGGAAATTTTCATGCAATTTTTCATCGATTTTTAATAGTAATTTTCATAAGAAAATATTTCGTCGAATTTTATATTCATTTTCTTTTATCAAACTATGTGGTCCCATGTATAGCCAAGTTTCATTTCAAAATGAATAAATGATTCCAATATGCCTGTTTGCATATATCTTTAAAATAAAATTCAAAATTGCTTCTTTTCATTTGATAGATTAGATATTACTATTTCATATTATTTGTTCTCATTTCATATATTTTTTTATTTAATTTCTTTTCATTTCACATTTTATTAGATTTCAAGCAATATATATAAGTAAAATAAATAAAATAAATAAAAAGTAGTAAAAAATATGAATAAATATTAATTATAGTTAAACAATATGTTTTGAGAGGAGTAAATATATTAGTAAAAAAATAAAAAGAATTCATGAAAATTTTTATAAGAATGTAAATAATATTCGCTTGCAAAATGGTAAATCATGCATAAACTTGATAAAAACGGTAAAGCAAACCTCAGAAATTAATTAACTTATTATAATCTTTTCTCACTTCATGTATAATCAAAACGGCAGGCATAATTAAAGTTCTATTATTATTATTATAGGAGACGGATCAGTACCTTATTATTTATTATCAGTAATTAGTTATAAATAATTAATAATTTAATGAAGTAGCATTAAATGAACGCAGTAATGAACAAATGAACAAATAAAAAACTTGCAGCCATTCCATAAAATAATGGCTAGGAAGAAATTTTTGATTACCAAAAGATGAAAAGGAGGACCAAGTATTATATTGTTACGATCTAGTTAAACCATCGTGGAACTAAATCGTAGAACTAAAAGTCAACAAAAGCGACGCAGAGCTAAATTAATTAATTGTATTATGCATATGAGATTTTCACTGCAAAAAAACTTAGAATCAATTAGCAATGCAACAAATTCGATAGATCCAAAATTTTATTTCTTTTAAATTTTCTGTAGATCTGCCAATATTCCTAAGTGATTTGAAAGGGTAAAATCTAATAGACAACCTAAACGGCTAACCAAATCATAAATATCGAACGCTGTTAGAAGAACAAAAAGAAGAACAAAAGTTCGCACAGAAAGAAAGGTAATTAATTTTCTATCGTCATTTATTATAAATCATCTATTATTCATTAATTATCATTATTTGACGCCAATAAAAAGATTCTTCAATGCGAAAGATGCTTCTTGATGTGGAATTGTTAAAAAGCATTTTTATGAAAAATGAGTAATTACGAATGACAACATGTCTAAAGCCACAACCAATGCCGCCTACCGCCTTGAATCCAATATTAATTAAGTAACACGCCCTTTACTTAATATCCTATATCATGACATCTCAGAAATTCTACAATAAGAATGACAGAAATGCAAAAAAAAGAATGCGTAAGGATGTAAGCGATAGATGTCCTAATAAATAATAATATGTAATAATTAAGTAAAAAACGACTTAAATATCTAAAATTTTGGAACTAAATTTAGAGGTAAGCGGAGAAATTTTAATTAGTTAATCGATAGTTATTAAGGAGAAATTTTGTTGCAGTGCTAATCAATCCGTTGAATTTCTAAAAGACTTTGCCAAAGCTCTAGAACCTAATATCATTCGTTATACATATTAAATTTTTTTTTTAAAGACCCCTCACCATTATTGGTTAAACTCGTTCTGCTCTGGACAAATATGTCAGGGATACAGTTGAGTAGCCATCACCACTCGGATTTTTAGAAATTTACAGATTTAGTTATATATATATATATATATTCTTTCTGTAGAAAGTTTATATGTTAAAAGAATGTAAGTAAATAAATGGAAAAAAAGAACAAAATAATTCACCTTAAGATTTTAATCGCAAAAAAATGAACTTATCAAATTCCAAAGTGCTTTTTTTTCGCCATCTTTTTCACAAACCTCGTGTAAAAATTTTTAAAAATTTTATAAATAACAAATATTCGAAGCAAATATTTAATGAATTATTTCCGTCATCGAAAATTCGATATCTTCATTCGCTAATTTTCTTCAAATAACGTAAATAAACAAAAATTTTGCGATATAAAACCCCAGTTAAAAATAAACGACCTCAGGTATGAAACTTTTTTAAAATAATAATTTTTGCTTATACAAAATATAAATCGTCTTTTTAATAGAACAAAATTAGCAAAATTAACTTCGTGCGAAACAAGAAATTAATAACAGTTCAGAAAGAATTGCAAATAAAGAATAATGGAGAGATAATACTTAGGGTAATGGATAATAACGCCATAAGAATAAGACTAAAACTTGGAATTTCCTGTGCTTTCAGAAAAGAAAAGCTTGAATTTCCTCTTTGAGCTAAAAAATCATCGAAATATACAGATTGACTGAATGGTGCACTTCTGATCTTCTAACGGCATGTATCATTTCCACCACCAGGCTTACATCACTTACACCAGGCTTCAAGACTGAGAAAATCGAAAATTTTTTTGTCGAGGAGCAATAGAGATGTTGGTTAATACCTAATACCATTTAGATTTTAATAACAGGTTTGCTCTTATGAAAGAAATGAAGTTTGCAGAGAAATTCTAAACCCATGAAATGCAAATTCCTTCAATATGCCTTTATTTTTGGTTCCCTTAAAGATATTTTTTTTCTAGGAAATATGAGTGAATTCGCATAGAACTTAGAAAATATTCATTTTTTTCCCACGAATTTCACCAGTAAACTCAGCTATAAACAATTCTTTAAAGAAAATCCTATGTGGCATTATCACAGCATGACTATGACTCTCGTCTAATCTTATCTCTCCACATCTCTGGTAAATATTGAGTATTTTAATGAATCATTATGGCAATTTATGTTAGAAAGTTCATTAAGCAAGATTTTTCTTTATTCCTGATGGCACCAAAAAATTCCACCAAAAAAATTGATCATTATGATTATCATTATTATCATTATTTATGCTTTATTGAAATTGTATCTATGATAACTTAGAATAAAATATTCAATGAGTTAAATATATCGTCCTCTCTCACAATAATGAAATTACATATAAAAATCATAGAATCACAAAAATAAGATCTATTTAGTACTGAATTAATAATAATAATTTGACATACATTCCTCACATGAGGAGATTTTGGAGCATATTTTCTATTTTTTTAATCAGAGCGCTGAATTAAAAACCGATCCAGCAGTGTTATGAATTTGATTTCTAGTTCACTAATACTAGTTAGGCCAGCTCAGCTGCCTACAAGGATAAGATTTTTGCAAATGTGCGATTTGATGTCACCATCGTCACCAATAGAAGCCATTCCTTTTTCTATACTCTGAATTCATAGCCGACTGGCCCACCTATATGTTCAAAATCTTTTCTAATTGTATCTGTCCAGGATTGGTCCATCTCGCCTTTAATGCCACACATCGCAGAATTTAACGAAACAACTCTATGGTGGGCGCAGAGCTTTCCAGCAAACCAGCAAAGGCGATACTCTGAGATGGTAGTGCAAATGGCGAAGATGGATGCGATCATGCAAGACTTTGTCCACTAGGTGAACCAGTAAAATATGTCCTGTATATGAGTGACCAAATGCAAATAATTTCTTGATATTCTCCCCTCTCATCGGTCATGCGTCGCAGCCATATAGTAAGGGAATCGCCGCTATATAGAGGCAGATTTTTTATGGTGATTTCTCGACTGCGCCATGAAGCTTTCGCCAACTGGAAGAATTTCTAGTTATCCGGGTTGTAATTCCTCTTTTGATCGGCCATTCGTTATTAAAGTAGTATGGAAAATGAACATATTCAATAAGAAATCAACTAATAATAATAGTTTGCGATTGGTTCAGTTAGAAATTCAGTTATATTTATAATTCTTAAGTGCCAAAAACACCTTTGATAGTTTGACCTCCTAATCCAAGTTAGTCATGATCAAGTAATGAGTGAGTGAGTGATGAGTGATGTTGCTCAAGCGATGAATTCACGTTGCATAGATTTGGCACCTGCGTATTGATAGATGCCATCGATGTTAAATTCGAATGAGGTTTGCTTTACTTTTACTTTTATACTTTAATCTTTACCAGATGTGATTTTAACATACTCAGCCTAACCGGAAATATAAAATTCCATATTGTACGCAAAATAAGGTGGGAATATTTTTTGCAATTTTTAGTGTTATTTCTTATATCTTTTTTTTATTATTTCTAATAATTTTAAATTTTTCCTAAGATCACTCGCTTTTGGTTAGGCTCGTTTCTCTTGCTTATCAGACCAGACCAAGGAGTCATTTGGTGATAGAGATCATAAGTAAATCAAGCGTCTGCCGGATTCTGGAAGGAGGTCCTTACTCTCCCTAGTGGAACTCTATGTTTGCACTCCATACTTATGCTCACTAGTCGGTTTTCGATTCGTTATGTAGTATGTTATAAATTATAATGGAAAGAAATTCTGACCAATAGTTCGATAATAAATATAACTTAAGCTAAATAATTGAGAAAAAATCTAGCAATATAAAATTATTGGGCTCAGGCAGTGAAAAAACGCGTGTTGCTCCCAAAAACAGATAAGGCCAAACGACTTTATAGCAAGCAGAGCCAACCTAACCCAGTAATGTTGATAAGGAAAGGAGAGAAGGCCATGTGATTGTTACGATATATGTTGTAAATATGTTGAAAGAAACTAAAAACTTGGCGGTAATCTGAAATTTATATAGGTAAACAAGAATAATTAGGAGAAATTTTAAAAGCCTATAAATAATTTTAAAATAAATGAAACTCGAATAAATAGTCTATAATGAGAAATGAGCTATGGGCTGAATTAGAACGACCTAAAATGAATAGCTTTCATTAAGAGATAAATAAGGAAGGAAACGAATTGGCCTGAAGCAACTTACTCCCTCTAAAATCGTATTGCCCACTGCCTACATTAATGCTATATTGTTATAATATCCCTGAAAAGATGAGAAGAAAAAAAATGAAAAATAAAGGAAATTACCATGGAAAATGACTTGCTATTATATTTTCTGGCTAAATAACTTTAATAAGCCAACTTTATTTTTATTATTTTAACGATTTTTAGAGAAATTCATTTATCTCACTTTTTAACTTTATTTTTCATTTATTTTAGCAATGTAATAGTTTTTTCTCGAAATAAGTGTAATATTCTAAAGAATTTTTTGCTATATAATTACATCCGATTTTTATTTATATTCATTCAATATATTGAAATGATTGCTATATTAACTTCCCTTTAATGATGATAAACAATATTTTAGATTGCTTATCTTCAGAATTTTTTGAGAAATCGAAAAAAAATCGAGAATTGATGAGAAAAGAGAAGAAAAATTCAATAGCTTCTAAGAGGCATCTTTTTTTCAACCAAAATTTTCACTATTTAACATTTTTCCTAAGAACTATTGTATTTTATGCTTCTATAACTCTGGCAAATTCTCCAACTATGTTAAAATCTCTAATTATAATTGAAACTAAATTAAAATTTCCATAGTAAATCACGGAAGTATTTGGCAATAGTTGTGGCTTTATCAATTAGATCAATTAAATTATCTTATCACATTGCTTTTCCATTCTCCATTCCTCTATTCGAAAAATATTTTTTTTGCAGAAAAAAATCTACACGCTTCATCAAACTGCTATTCAGATTCATTGCATAAAAACGATTTTCCGTTCTGTTAGTAATATTCATTCTATTAGAAGTCCTTGCCTTGGAACGAAAAACCACTTAAAAGGCATTTTCGAAAGACATTTAAAAAAAGGTGGAAATGAACCTGCAAATAATATCTCTACAGCTCTCAACTAAATAGGTTCCATTGAAATTTATCTCCCCACCCCACTGAAAAAATTATCCCAGATCTACAGAGCAACACGTTTGCAACTTTTTTTATCCAAAATTTTTGATAATTTACATTATTCTCAAATTTTCCACTAAGAAATCCAAGTGTTTCAAATGAAAGAACAATAATTGGCTGGAAGAATATTAAGGAAAATTTCGGTCCAAGTTGACTGATAATTGAAGTCTTCAAAGTCTTTGAAAGAGTATACTTCAGAGTTTCCCAAAGTGTATTTTGCCGAACGCAAATTCTTTTTTTCCTAATTTTGCTTACTATATTCTTTTTATGCTTTTTCTAAAAAAGCTCATCATTTCCAATTAAGCCCAGACAAGACAAGTTTTGTAAGGAAGTAATTCGGCTCGAAGTCGAATTGCTTAGGGGTCGTGCCATTAAAATATATTAAGATTAATAATTTTTATATGTTATGCTGATTTTGCACTAAAAAATTTTTTGTGTAAAAGTTTTTTTAGCCATAAATTCAATTTAAATATTCTATGGCGAAAAAATGTTGGTTTAGTGCAGCAGCTATAAATTATCGTCAAACTCGAGAATTTGGAATAATTCAGATCTTTAAGAATCAGAAAGTCAGAAAAATGTGATTTAAAGTGGATTTACACCTATAATAAAGAGAAATTATGATCTCCAATAAGCATACTCAATTTTATTTCCTGCTCATAAAGTATTCAGTCTCTAAGCAATAATTTTTCTGGAAAGTGCGAATAAAAAAATCCGAATCTGATCAAAAAAATCGTTACAATAAAGAATTCAGGGAGAGAGGGGAAATGAGGAGAGTTTAGAAAGCAGTTAAAATGCCAGAACTACTCAAATGTTTCACTGCTAATGGTAGATTTTCTGTTATTAAGTGGTATTCTCTTGGAAAAATTTTGGCTGAATGCGACTTTAAATCTAATCAGTTATAAGTTAATATACCTTAAAAATTTTCCAGTTTTTCAGAATATCGTCAATATCGTCAACTTTTATTCAACCTTATAATTTAGCCCACAGTTAGGCAATTGTAACACTGGTAAAATATATAATTGAGGAGTGATTTCGGCTTGGAGGCTCTCAGATTTCGCATTTAATGATAGGTGTCAGGAAAATGAATCCAATTCCATATTGTTTACTCTCATTCAACACAAATCTCACTTATACGCATCGGTAATGAGAATCAATTTATCGGGAATTTTTCTTAAATATTTCCTTTATTCAATTCGAATTTTAAACAGATTTTTAAAAGAGTGAAAATGCGTCGAAGCGTATTATTTCGCAAAGAAATGCTTTATTTATTTTATAAAATATTTTTTTTTTGAGTTTTTTATTGTTCAAAACAATAAATTTTTGTCTTAAAATTTCTTCAAATGGGTCTCATGAGGATGATAATCAATTAATCATCCAAAAAATGTTGCTACACGACTTATTATTGACAAAAAATGCAACTGACGAGAAAAGACACAAGAAATTTGCATATTCTACAAAAAATGCTTACACATATATATGCCATCTAATTATCACTCAAATTTAATTTTATCAGCTTTGCTATTTAATCTTTTTTATTTGGCTGCCAATGGTTTCTGGAAGAATTGGATCGAACAAAATGATAAATATTCGCAATTCGATTGGAAAAAAATTAATGATTTCGTAAGCTATATTAGTAATTTAAAAATTACTGAAATTTAAATCCAAACATCACAAAATTAAATTTCTAAATAAGAAAAAAATTAAGCGAAAAAAATTGTCACAAGCATATTCGACGAAAACTAATATGCCGCAATATGTCATGACAATACATATATAATCACACAACGAATGAATATGAAATTGACATGTATATATATATTGAAAAAATAATCATTGACATCGATAATCGACATTTTCTTATATTAAAGTGGTTAATCGAAATTATCATATAACTTTTTGAAAGAAAGACCTTCCTTTTCGATTTTTTATTCCGCCTGAAGTGCTTTATTAATACTTTAAAATTTCAATTGTATATAGTTGTATTATAGACGTGTTGTATATTTCAGATTCCGGATTTATCAAATATTTGGATATTTGATTTTTATTTTTATCAATCTGCTATTTATCTAATCAAATTGATATGATTATGAGTTATTAATTATTAAAAGATATGAAATATGATACTTATAAATTATATTGGCAAATGGATGAGTTACCTATTTATCAAATCTTTTTTTTAAAGAGCACTCAACAATCCTTATCAGATCCATTCCGTTGATTTACCCAAAACCACATAAATTTTTTCAGAAAGCGATAAATGGTCAGCAAATGGTCAAGAATGGTCAAGAAAGACAGATGTATTTATCATATCAATCGTGTGGTTATCGGATAGTTGAAATAGATAAGAGTTCAGAAAATTGACGAAATAAGATAAAAATTAACTATATTAGTTATGGCTTAGACCAATAGCTTTAAAATTTTTTAGATACTAATTTTTAGATAATTTTAGATAATTCATATGCAAATTGAACAAGAACAAGGACAATCATTTTAAAAAAATTGCTGCAGAGACAATTTGTTATAAAAAAGACTAGAAAAAGACTTGGTGATAAAAAAAAAACTTACTGAGTATTAGATAAGTTATGTATTGCGTTCGTTGCTTTAATTTCTTCCATTAACAGTGCGCAAGTTTTATAATCACTGAGATTCACAACTCTAAAATATTTCTGATAAGAGGATTGGTGAAAAATTAAAATAATCAAATAAATTCAAAAAATATTGAAAAAATAGAACATAATAAATGCAATTCATAGAGTCTTGAAAATTTCCACATATTAAATATTTAAAGTTTCTTGTTTATATTCCCTATAAGTACCATTTCCAGGGTTTCAATCGGCTGCACTGGTTATTAGGATAGAATAGATCCATAAAAATTAAAATGATTAAAATGATTAAGCTAATGCATGACTGAAAAAAAACATATTGTGGTGCAATGCTTCATATCTAAAAGGTATTCAAACAGTAATCAAGAAATTTTAGTACCAAAATTATAAAAAATAAATGGTAAAATTTAAAAATATAAAGTTTGATATAGTGGATGTTGAGCAATATGAAAGTAGTTTAGAAAATAAAGTGTTATCAAAAGAGATTTTTTAACTATAAAAGAAGTTTTTTTCAACTATAAAAGAAGTTTGCTTAAGACCCCATCTTCGCCATTTTTTGACAGTCGGCTGACACACGAAAAGCTATCTGAATAAATCCCTATAGATTTCCAACAAATTTAGTCTACAAGTTATAGGTTTGTAATCAATCATAAATTATCTATAGCCAGTGATATTAAAAATTTTCAGATAAACTTAGATAAGCTCTAAATTTTAGTAGAAAAAATATTGAAAATTAATGTCGATAAACTAATGGAAAATAAAGTGTTATCAAAAGATTTTTCTTTTTTTGAAATTCAGATACATTCCTTAAAATTCCTTCGAATTTATTTTCACCATCTTTCCATTATTTCTCATTCTTACCCTATGATCTTCCCTCGAATTCCCGTTTTATTCCCTGTACACTCGTTATTCTTTATAAATGACAATGGCCAATGTGAACTAACAGAGCGTTAAGCAAATAACATCGATTAAGAGGTGCAGTCGAGTCTGAGCAGTTAAAATGGTGAAACATAGTGACAAATACCATAGGATCATAGCAATGCAACACGATAGAAAAAAAAACGATTGGGAGTCCAGGCCGCTTTTTCATAACAAATGTTGATGAACTAGTAAAAAGTCCAGTCTTATGAATCAGCAAATTATGACATAGTAATGGTTTAAACAAAATTAAGATTAAGAATATGGATTAAGAGATTTATATTTAGGCAGCACCTATAAATTAATTAGCTATCTTGGTTTGGAGAGAATTCCATCAATCCAAAGTCTAGCAAATCCCATTATTCTCTTTCAGAATCCAGTCAGCCTCCAAAATTCATTTTATCGTAGCCCTTTATTAACTTTAATAGATCTATTCGTCAAAAAATTTTCGTAAATCCTTGGTCACTCAATGAATACCCTTAAAATTTGTTTATACCTACCAGATTTTGAAAATTGAAGAAAATTTGCTTAAAGTCCGTTAAACATACCAGCATTCACAGCTTGTGCAATAATACATAAGTAATACCATTTTAAGCCCTTTCTGTTGTTACTTCACAAATCCAGTCTAAAATATTCTACCATAATTTTTCCTCACCGTGTGTTTTCACTAGAATCAAGAGGTAGTAAATAAAAAATAGAAGCTCTGTAATTGCAGTGAATCGAAGGGTATTTCAGGGTATTAAGAGTTAAATTGTGAGGATTTGGTGGATACAATATATTGGGGATATGTCAAGAGGTGCGTCGTGGTTTGTCCACAGAACGAGCCATTTTTTACTTATTGAAAATAAGAAGTAATGCGGACAGTTTAGGCTTATGTAATTCAACATCATTGTTTACATCTTCCTAATTTTAAAAAATATGATTTGATTCTTTCGAATGTTATCAATGAAGCTTTAAACAACAATTTCACAGTTAATCTACTTTTGAATTATTTATCGACAATCATTACTGAAAAAATTTGATTAATATTTGCTGTAAGGATTTTTTTCCACTGCAAATCAATTATTTAGACCATTTCAACGAAATTTCAACAAAATGACTATAATTTAGGCAAATAATAATTTTGAAACAATTAATATGATATTTAATATTAAGTAAATAAAAACTTGAAGTCTAAAAGGTCGAAAGTCAAAAGAAAAATGAGAAAATTTCATTTTCAGTAGATTCATTGCTTATGGGAAAAAAAATTAAAGAATTTTTTTATAATAATTATTTAGAACAACAATAATATTTGAGTACTTTCGAGTATTTTAAGCAATTCTAAATTTTTTTTTTACTTCTGAGCAAATAATCACTTCATTAAGTTAAAATTGACTAAACATTGCTATTTCAACTAAAAATAATTTTATAAATTTCAAGAAAAAATTACCTTTACATTGAATGAAATAACTATATGTTATGATTTCTTATTAAAATGTTTCATGTATTTTTCCCATTAAACTGGTCAACCACTTAAGTGTTATAATTTCTATTAAGCTACCAGTGAATATATATATATAATGACCAAGAAATTAATCAGGAACAGATTAGCTTAGTGGAATATTGTGTTGATTTAACGCTGATAATTTATCCATACTTCTGATGTCAAGTGGCCAAGTGATTTTTAGGCTTAGTTTAAACCAGCGCAGCGAGCCTAATCAAAAATAAGAAAGAAATGGAAAAAGAGAATGGGGTACTTATCATGCCCTTACTGTTACCAGTTTCTAAACTTTTAATAGGTCTAAAGCATCCAAGAGGATCGCTAATCTTAATCAGGGAACATCGATGTTCTTACTATCGTTTTGAAATCTTTTCGAATGAAAGAGTCAGTGAAAGAAATTTCGTTTCATCTGAAAAATAATGGTCTTGTTTAACTTACAACTAAGGAAAAAACTGCTTTTCACTATTTTTTATGACAAATTTTTCAAGAAATCCACATCTTAGATTTAAAAATTGTTGAATTTATTGATTATGTTTCATTCTAAAATTTACTAACTAATAACGCTGTTTTATCAAATGGAATAGAATTTGAGCGATAAACGATTGACAAATTTAATCAGTACCAATGCTAACCATGGAAACAATAAGTCACAAATCTCAAATTCTATTATCTACATCTTTTCAGCTCCTTTATAAGAAATATGATCAACTTTAGGGAAAAAAAAGCCAGAAAGAATGAGAAGCAGTCGGTGAGAAATGAAAAGGAGATACCTTCGACGATTTTTCGATGCACATTGATGAAATCGGGCACCATTTTCTAAATCTTCTTTCATTTTCGTCCGATACATTAATTTGAATATATTGCCTAAAACATTTTTGTAATATAGTTAAATTAAAAAATTATAAAAGTATAAAATATAAAAATAGATATAAAAATTAACAAAAATTAATAAATATAAATATAAAAATTAATAAATTAAAAATTGAAAAAACTCAAAATATTTGTCGCTAGATTCGACGAAGAACCACGAAAGCTTTTTGTTGATTTTGCTATTTTAATAGTTTTTTGATTCATTTCGTTCACCCAAAATTAAAACATTCATTAATAATCACAATAATCATTCGATGATTATTCAATAAATCTTCATTCGATTCTCATCAGAAATATTTAACTAAATGTTAAATTTTTAAATTTCTTTAACCTCTTTACGAAAAATTGATTATAATATTGCAATGGATGTGTGATAAAACTGAATGCTGAGATGATGAATGATAAGGAGAAATATCTGCAAATTAGAAATCAGTGCTAGAAGGGAATTCGCAAGAAAAAGTTCATAAAATTATGCAATTTTATTAATATATGCATAATATAGCTCGTCATTGGCTCAGTGGCAAAAATAATGTCTTTAGAATCGGAGCTTGGGTCTAAAACCTAAGATCTAAGTCTCAAGACCTAAGCTCAAGCGTGAGTCCCAAGCCCCAAACCTAAGACCTATGCCTAGGTCCTAAGCCTTAGGTTTAAGCCCTACCCTAAGCCCTAAGTTTTAAATTTTTCGAATTCGATAAGCTAGCGGGTGCCAGTCTAGCTTGGCCAGAAATGGCGAGCAAAAAAAAACTGAAAAATCAAATTATTTCATTTGCTCTGTTTTTCATGAGATTTGTATCATAAATTTTATTTCATGGAAAGTATACTCATTTGCATACTCATTACTAATAATTACTATTATTTTTGATATATTAATCTTCATTTTTCAATTTTTAATTTCCATTAGTTTATCATTTATCTAGAATCTAATACAACAGAAATCGAAAAACTCGACAAAAAATGTTAACGGAAAATTAAAGGCCTATTTAACGTAAATATTCATAATATTATAAAACTCCAAACATGCAAGTATTCTAAGAAGTTTGTAAGATTTTAATAAAATTAATAAAAAAATTAATAATAAATACTACCTCTACTACTACTTCTATTACCAATAATGAGAATGGTAACTACTATTATTAATATTAATAGTGGTAATAAAAATATTGAGGAGTGGAATGGAGTGGGTTGTTGCTCAATTGGGAGCGCCGAAGTTGAGCTTCTAAATCTGTCCAATAATCCGAATGATGCTGGCGACTCATCTGCACTTCTATGCCTGGAACATTTTTCCAGTGCGATAAGCCAGCGGAACGAGTCTAACTAATAATGATGAGAACTCCTTAAAAAAAAAGATGATAAATAATAATGATAGTGACAATAATAACAATGAGAGTAATAGAATAATAGAAAAAATATCGAAAAATATAACTGTATTAATATAATAATTTTTTAAAAATATAAAAATTAATTTGTTTGAATTTATAAATTGATTCCTATAAATCTATATTAGTAATCTAATAATAGCCCTGCTTTATTGTTAACTTAAAAGTTATTACTGAATTATTACTTATAAGAATTATAAAAAAAGTAGAAGGGAGAAGCTGAAATCAGATGGCACTGGAAACCATATTTATTTATATCGCCAAGCGACTTCCTATTACAATCTGTTAAATCCGACAAGCCTGCAGAGCGACCCCTGGACAGAAGACTGACTACTCTTTAAAAAAAGGGAATTTAGTTACTTCCTTTATATTAAAATTTTTATTGAATATAGACATTTAATTTCTTTTTTTTTGTGTTCATTCCCTCTTTTTTTTCCATTGTTTGTCATATTTAATAGAATTGTTTTAAAAAATATGATTCTAAAACTTAATAATACTTGTAAATTAAATTCTTTTAACTCCTAAATTAGTACCATTTTCAATAAAATTACGATTTTATGTTTTAGTATTATATATAACCAATATATATTATATATATTGTATTTTTATTATATATAACCAAAAGCTAAGCAATAAAGCATTTTCCAAAATCTTTATTATTTGCCAAAGTTTATGGTATTCGCGTTAATAATAATAAAAATATAAAAATAAAAATTTTTTGAATTGATTTTATATAAATTTAAGGAGTGATCAAAGAAAATTGAAGCAATTTTTATGACATTCATCTTCATAATATTCTCTTATTATTTATTTACCTATTTCTAAAAGAGTTCATCGTTTTCTGACTAGGCTGGCTTCGCTTGACAAATTTTGCTAGGGATTCATTCGGAGATATAAGTGGAATTGTCGGCAGCGAATTTTTAAAAGAGAAATTTTCGCCTGCCATGATTAGAGCTATAATACTCAGCTTTCCGAAATGACACAATGGTCCGTTGAGCCACTATACTCTTCTTCATACTACAAATTTATTCTAGGAAGATTTATTGGTTGAAATATTCATTTCTTGGTTAAATATAAAATATTTCTTCTGCACTTATGCTTTTTAACTCGCATAACAACTTAGATAAAAAGGCTCAACAAATCCACAACACAACAAATCCAAGTTGATGTTAGATTTTTTGGCATATTTTTATTAAAATATGAAGAAAATAAGTTAGAAAAATATGCATCATTTGCTATGCTTTTATACTGGTTAGGTCTTCTCATCTTTTACAGGGATTGATGCATATCTTGCTAAATATCAAAACTCGCTATGGATGGGATCAAGGAGACTTTAATCAAGACTTGCATTGATCCGATTAGAGGCGATTTTTTGCAGTGCATATGTGGCCTAGCTATGTAAAGAAAGGTGGCGAAAAAATACCTGATACTTAAATATGACGTCATGAGCTTTAAGACAACGAATTCTTCATCTTTTTTTAACTCATCATTTCTGATTCTACTGATTCACTAATTACTCCATTCTGTACAGAATTATTTGAGGATTAATGAATGAGATACGTCCCCAGGAACCACTCTGATTTTGAGTTTATGATGCGGTTACCCTATGGGAATTGAAAAAATCAAGGAAATAATATAATGCCTAAATTTATTTGGCAAAAAAACTTATATTTAGAGAGAAAAATTTATCGAAAATTCATGAAAACCTTTCTTAATAAATCACGAAAAAGCATAACATTTTAATCAATTAATTTAAATAAAAATTGCTTTAAAAAAATTCAACAAAATCCTTTTCAAGAAAAAAGATGAAAAAAATAATATTAAAAACAAAAATAAAATAAATAAATATTATCAAAGAATTATTGCTTAAACAGCTTAATTTTAACGGTTCATTTCAGATCACTTAAATATTAAAAATTCATATCAATCGGAAAATATTTAATTGATTTTCTTTTAAAATAATATTTCATTTCTTCCAAATTTTCCTAGATTTTCTTTCTCTGTTTAAAGAAAATAGTTGAGCGAACTAATGGCATAACATGTCGAAAATTAAGCCTTTAGGATCTGATAGGAATAAATCTGATATTAAAATATCGGCGTATTGCTGGCGAAATATCGGTACTTTCTTTTCAAACCAAATGGAGCTAGCCTAGCAAGGAATGAGCACAAATGGCTTACTTTACTTTACTTACTTAGGCCAATGAAGATAAGGAAAAAATTTGTTATAAGTTTAAATAATTCATTACAAATGAATGAAAATTTCTTAACGAAGGAATTTTAAAAAATTATGATTGATTCGAAGAATAAAACATAATCGACGGACGACACAACATTCATATTCAGCTGAAGAGCTTTTCCTTTTAAAAACATTCAATTTTTTATTTGCCCATCTAAAGAAATAATTAATAATGGATAAAACGAACGTTCAGTCATTCATATAAATTATCAATTCAATAATTTTTAGATCATAAAATTTATAATATTTAGTAATAAAACGAGCAAATATAACCGAATGGCTGACAGTATCGGTTTGAGAACTTAAGGGTTGAATTTTTAGGGTACTCGATATACTATAGATGCAATTAAACTTATGTCGCCAAATGAATTCCTGATAAAAACTATAGTAATAGTTAGTGCAGCGGGCTTAACAAGAAATAATAAGCGTTAATCGCATACTTCGCTTACTTAGCAATAACAGTAATAATAAAAACGGTGATAATAATGATAATGGTAACAATAGTAATAATAAAGACTTTTATTAAGAGATGAATTTAAAAAATAATTCGACTCATAAAGCAAATTTGGCGAAAACGACGGATGTTTTCTAGAATGGTTAAAAATAAACAAGAATTATTTCATATTTAATAAAATATATTAAATTTTGGCATAATAATTTTATCTTTTATTCTAAGAGTGCTCATAATCTGCATTTCCGACCCGCTCTACTGGCCAGGTCAGACGATGAGTTGCCAGATCACCAGATCATTCAGATTTTTGAAAATAAGAACTATTTTTGTTGGCGGTTCAGCTGATTTTATTTCATTATGGTCGCTCATTTAATTGGTCATTTATTATCCTTTTTGGCGATTTAGGCGATATTGCCTCTATTTTGTTAATATGACAAATATATTTAAGGAACTTGGAAAACTTGGAATTCACATATTCCCAAAATTTTTGCCTTTTCAGTTGCAAAATATTATTCTTTCAATCATTAATTTTATTGAAAATCGATTAAAACTATAAAATTAGCGAATATTGTTGTTAGAAAGGCGATTGATTTGGGCTCTAAGTTCAAGGAAAATTCGTGAGGCTAGTTATTCGAAAACTTTAATTTCGTTTTCACTTGTTCAGTTCGACTTATTCCTTAAAAAATCTGATGTATTTCATTTTTATTCTATTATTTTTATTATCTGATATTTTATTTTATTATCACCTATAATATTACTTTTTTTGTTATTTTATTTTTTATTATTATTTTTACTATAATGCAAATTATTTAGAAGAAGAGTTTTCTAGGGCTTCAATGAGTTTATCTCCTATGCTCATTTTGATTTCACTTTTATATATTCCTGGAAGTCCATTCATGACTTAAAATTAAAATGTAAGTCACAGCGTTCTGTGAAATTTCGTTATTTGTGTTTTACAAGTGAAAAAATCTTTAATAAGCCGAGTAGGAAAAAATAATTCATAAATTTACTATATATCGCTATGTATATTTTTTGCATAAATCTAAAAAATTGGTGAAAAATTTTGAAAAAAATTCACTTTACTTTTTTACTTTTCACTTTTTTCACATTTTTCACAAATTTGACGTGTCAAAATTACTATTTAATAGTGAAATTTATTGTCTTTTATAGAAAATCTAGCATTTCCACTTCTTTCGATCTAAATATTTCGTGTATGGATCAAGGGAAAACATAAAGTTGACTATTTAATACTATTAAAAATTAAATAAATAATCTTGCAAATAATCTTAGAAATGGAACAAGTTTAGGAGAATTCGATTGATGGCGGCGACTCACCTGTATTTCTATCATCAACGGACTCACTGGCATATTTATCCAGTCCGAAAAACCAGCGGAGCGAATCTAACCAGCCGTATTGAGTGCTATTTAAACAGAATTGTATAGTTGACATTTTTACTACATAAAAAATGTATGCGATGCTTAAAATGATCTCATCTTGGCAATAGCTCAGCTAAACTCTTTCTTATAATACGAAAATAACGTGATAAAAAATAACGGAATATAAGTATAAGATTAAAAAAAAAGGTATTTTATGAAAAAATTTTTTTTAAAGAGCGTAATCACTTCTGATTAGTTCCGCTCGTCATACTATACAAACTTTACCAGAGAGTCACTTGACAACAGATGAGGGGCCAACACAAGTCGAATTTTTCAAAGATAGCCTTATTCCTACCTAATATCTATGCTCCGAACGAGTGACAGCAACCCAATGAGCCATTCTATCCTCAAGGAACAATAAAAAGAAAAGTGGTTTTTAACAAATTTCGAAAGGTTTAAAGCTTTCAAAGAAGAATTATAAATGTGAGAATTCTTATGTCAATATAAAATTACAAATGAATTACGAATTTTATCAGTAATATCGGCAAGTTAAAAAGATTTTTCTGTAATTTTTTATTGCAAAATCTTTATTTCATTTTTGCATAATTGCGAAAAATTTAATTATATACTTCTAATTAAATAAAATAGAGAAGAAAAAGCAAAAAGTAAAGTTTAAAAAAATTTTAAGATTTATAACAGAACACTGTATCTGTAAAAGATAAGCAAAAAAAATTTTTACACCTAATAAATTCACCCCAACTCATACTGTTGGAGAGAAAAATGGCTCAGTGGGTTCTTGCTTTAATCGGAACGCTAATGCTGAGGTGCTGAGGTTCCATTCCCCACAAGAGTAAATGAACTTCACCAACTATCCCGATGATGCTGGTGACTTAACTTCTATCGCCAAGAGACTCTCTGGCGATAAACCAGCGAAGCGAGTCTAACTAATAATAATGAAAGCTCTTAAAAAAAAGTCTTTAGAATATGTGGACAAATCGAAAGAAATAGGAATTAAAAGGCTGCGAAATAATTATGCCTTTAGGCAATAAAAATGCGTTAGAAAATAAATTAATTACTTTCAGATTTTAACATAAAAATGAGAAAAAACTGAGGTATTATCGTTCATGGTAATATATTTTAATAAATTAATAAGATAATCACCATAAAAACAAAAGTCCACATCTATATTGCTGTGATCCATTCGATTTTACTATATGGTTCTGAGAAATGGCCAATGAGAATAGAGGGTATCAAGAAGCTATCTACCTTTGACCGCTTTTGTTTAAGGTACATACTACGGATCCGTCGAGTCAGATAAAATATCACAAGATCGCATCCATCTTCGTTCAAATATCACTTGCATAAATAAGAGCGCCGCCTTCGCTGTTTAGAGCACATTCTTTGTCGTACACCACAGGAGTTGACGCATATTTCGTTATTCGCTAAAACGTGTGATGGTTGGCGCCAAAAGTTGGGGGTGATGGACCAATCAAGACCTGGACTGATACGGTGAGAAAAGATTTTGAACGTATAGGTGGAACAGCAATATATGGACTTAGACGATGGAAAAAGGAATGGCTTCCATTAATGTCGACGATGGCATCATGCCCCCCTTGGAAGCGTCTTAGCCGTTGGAGCCAGCCTAACCAGTAATGGTGAGAGCTGTTAGAAGAAGAAGAAGAAGAAGATGTTTTAATAAACTAATAAGATGCCGATCGAAAATAAACTCTTTGTAAATTCTTATCACAACAATCATTTTGGCTACAATAATATTAACAACAGAGCAAACTGAACGAAACTAAGAGAGCCTGGATTTTATGATAAAATGCGACAAGCTCCAATCAAGTTCCGGGTTAGCTGATCATGAGAGGTCATGAGAGGTTTTAAACGCATCGATAGGTCAGGTACTGAGGTTGAATTATATATAAAGAATGATTGTTGTGATAAGAAATGATTTCTTTTACTTATAATTGCAAAGAACCAAGATCTGCGAATGGCCATTTGCAGCCAGTTGATCCAACCTAACAATCTATTGACATCTACTGGCACGAACTGTTTGAAGAATATATGCTTTAAAAATTCATTCATATTTTATCATAAATTCATAAATTCATATATTCGAAATTTTTCTGATTCATTTGATCAGCTGAAGCAATTAGAGACAGTATAGCATCTTTTTAATAACTATTTAGAATTACAAATTATGAAGTGAAATAGTAAAATGTCTTTAGAAAATGACGAAGGCAAGCACGCAATCTTTTAGAAGAATATTTGGATACAGTATCGACCCAGGACATTTTTCTCACTATATTTTTTACTATCTGCAAAAATTTTTTTAATTTTATTTTCCAAATATATTAACTGATTTTGTGAGATATTTTTTATTGAAGTTTTTTTAAATTTAATTTACAACTTCTACAATAGAAAAGAATGTTAAGAGATACAATATTACGGTAGGATTCCGCCAGAATTTTTTGACACCACAAGCAAATTCGATCACATCATAAATTCTAGGATTATAGAAAAATTTGCAGGGTTAAATCACAACTTAAAAAACTGTATCGCATTCGCATTGAAATAGTCTTCAACTAACGAGAAATGCATCGATGTCGAGTAAATTTGGTGAAGTGCCTCGATTCCAAACAGAATAAAAAGGCGAATATCCTGATGCAGATAATGGATCAAAGTTGGGTGAGGATCGTTCGCTACTGAAAGATGTTCAAAGTATTTAATTGCTCATTCATTACAAATATATATAGCATTTAGAAGAGACCAAAGTGATAACTGTTAAGTGAAGTGAAAAATGGATATCTCATCGATTTTTAAAATATTATCTGACACTTTAATAAAAAATGCGGTTTTATATTTTGAAATAGCGATTAAATTGGTACTTGTTGAGATTGATATAAGCAAAACACCTGTTTATAGGACTTAAATAAGGTGGCATAAGTGAAGGTGAGGAAACTGCAACTAATGCATCCACATTATTATCATTAAATGTGCAGCCGATTAATTTTTCGGATGGTCTTGGAATATCTACGTCCGCTACAGTACTTGATGCGTCGATGCTGAAAATAGTTCAGAACGAATTGGAACTATATTGGAACTTATAGTTGGAGTTTCTAAATAAAATAACCTGCATTCGCCAGGTGAAAATTCGCCAAGGGAGGTATTTAAATTTATATGATCAAATTTGGTCCCGTAAAATCCTGAAATTTCTAATTTTCAATCCAACTTAGTAGTAAAATAGACATTAAATCAAATTATCATCAATTAAAGGTTTGAATTTGTATCCAAAGCATATAATCAGCAGTGATAAGAATGAATAGTTTATTAGTTCTTAGCGAGTTTAATGAATACCATTTTGTAAGCGATGTGGCAATTTTTGTTCATCGCTATCAGCAAGAATTAATTCTTCCATAAGTTTGCCAATATGAGCAACGCCAGATAGTTTAGATACAAGAATATCTTCCGATATCATTTTAGCAAGTGACTGAATTATTCATTAATAAGAAGAAACCATTACTTTAAGAGAAAATAAAAATATTGAAAAAAATGAGTATTTCTCGAATACCTGTAAAGGTGAGAGTATAAAAAAAGTCAGATCACCAAGTCGATTCGGGTCCTGAGGAATTTGATTAACGAGATACGATTCAAGAGCGTTAAAAATTTTTCGACGAGTGGACAATACATGCATAACGGTATTTTTCGATAAACCTTTCGCAACTGAAAAAAAGAACATTTCACTAGTATCTTCATATTATCATATTATCATTAGTACGCTGATAAAATAATTTATTTATTTATTTGCTATCTTTATATACTTTTATAGCAATATAGCATATAGCAATCTTTATATACTTTTCTTTTCTATGGTTTTAGTGCTTTTTATAGAATAACTAAGATGAAAAATTATAATTTATACAGAATTAATAGTTAAAGCAAAAGGTTAAAAGGCCATTGACAATAAGTTATTACCATCTTTTTATATTATATCATAGTTTTT
Organism: Dracunculus medinensis; assembly: GCA_900625125.1. Taxonomy (NCBI): domain Eukaryota; kingdom Metazoa; phylum Nematoda; class Chromadorea; order Rhabditida; family Dracunculidae; genus Dracunculus; species Dracunculus medinensis. The sequence goes on along the minus strand of UYYG01000031.1, from coordinate 190,569 downwards.
TATGATATTATCGCTTAATGCTTTAAGATAATAAAGAAATTTTAGGCTAATGACAGTTTACGACCAGTTTGTTGCTAGTCGAAAAATCTAGATTGAACTATTAGACGAAGTACCACATATGATTTAAGCTATGAAATTAAGAGAGGAAAGAAGGAAATAATTAAAATATTTGTAATTTAAATATTAAAATATAACAATATTTATGCATTTGTGTTTTTCATTAAATTATTTTATTAATATTCGATTTTATTTTTCGTTGTGTTTCGTTGTCGACCAATAATCAGATCCCGGCTATCAAATTTATTAGTTGATTCCAGAAAATTTTAAGAAAAAAAGAGATTGAAAGAAAAAATTGAGGCAATTAATAGACAACCTGGATTGAATAATACGCAAGCTTTCATTGCAACAAATTCTATATCATCTACTTTTAAAAATCTCATTGGTTCCACTAATTCGTCCAAAACTCTTTCGCAATCGCGTAAATAGAAGTTCCTAAAATTATTCATTAAAATTATTTATTATCAAACCAAATCAGACCAGTAAATAAGCTGAATTAACTTATCTTATTTTTATTTTTCTTTTCTTTTTCAAATTTGAAAAAAAATGAAGAAATTATTGAAAAATTTCTCAATATTAGGTTAAAGAATAAATTCAAAAATAAATCTATTCTTTTTTTAAACAATTCAATTCAAAATACTCTGGGAATTCTGTATTTTCCATTTCATGAAATCGAGGAATACAAGAATCGTTGATTAATTTCAAAAAATCAGAGTTATTTTTGGAACGATATGCGACACATAATATGACATGCTGGCCAGCAAAATTGCGAAGAAGTGCGGCCTGAATTCATAAAATTACGAATTCAACAGATAAATAGAAATATGAATTAGCAACAGCTGTTAATTTAAAGTGCGAGATGAGGTGCGAGAGTCACTCGCCACTCAATTCGGTTTTATTCCTATGGGAGAGCTGTACCAAAAGCAATATCTGATTTGTAATATCGTATTCTCTTAAAGCTCTTAGCAAAACAGCCTTTATACCACAAAATTTAGTTAAAGGACAATAAGTGGTCAACAATTTAGCTCTTTGGATAAAGATTAACAAAGCATATTTTTTTCATGGGTGTAGAAGAATAGATTCAGGGAATCCAAGGGAGATCGATCGGCTTCATTGTATGATTCCAAAAATTTAGTAAAATTTAATAGAATTTTCTATTAAGATGCTAATTTTGTACATGGACAAAAAAGATCTCTTCTTCATCCCCTGTGGGTGGCAATGGTCATGCTCAACCTTAGTTGCTCTACCAGAAGTCTGGAAGGTCTAAGGTTCTGCGCAATAACTTAGCTGTTCCTAATAATACGCTCTTCTGGATAGAGATAGAGAGACACAATTTTAACGGCATATAAATTTGGATAATACCTAATATGATTTTATTTCAAATCGCCAAGTTTGGCAAAATTTGCCTGGTCCGATAAGCTATCGACCAGCCAAGTTTAATCAAAAATTGTGGAAATTATTGGAGGAAAAAAAATTTCTAATTTAGAGCATAAATATAGATTAAATACGATAAAAGAACTTGATCCGCTGAAGATAAAACTGCAAAAGGTGGTAAAGTTTTCGCCCATTCGATAACTAATAAAAGTTGGCTATGAATACTTAAAAATATATCATTTACAGTCGCTTTGCGTTTTCCATCATCCATATTTTTCTAAATATATTTTTTATTAATATAAAATCATTTTTCAGAATTTTCAAATTATCGAAAAATTATTATTATTTTCTGGTATTATTTATAATCGTAAATTGATAAATTGATAATATCGATATGCGATCGTACTTTCTGGATTAAAGCTAAAATAGTGAAGAGCTTTCTCAGTTTTTTTTTATTGGCCAAATTTTGCTACTTTTTTATTCCAGTGCATTTTTATATTATGATAAAATTTCCCTTAGAAAGATTGAACTGAAACTGACTATGTAAAAATTAAATCTGGATGACTAGAGAACCCAATTATTATACTATTGCCTCAGAGTAACCCTGTGGCAAAGAAAACATTTAGCCCAGGCGTTTATGTGCTTCAAAGGCATAATATGGAATTGCGTTTCCAGCTATATCATTAAAGAATAGGAATCGCCAAAAAGAACAGGAATTCTCATAGTCAGAGGTAATGAAACTTTAAGATAATGAAACCTCGAAGGTGATCTTCGGGGCGAATTATGCAAATTTCTAGCGTCTTTTCCAAATTCACAGGGTAAAGGACAAATAACAACTTATACCATGTGAGTAGGGTAAAGCATTTTTCATATGATGCATCAGCTTATTTAATAAAATAATTAGAAAAATCTTTACCTTTCTTCTATTGACTTATAGCAGTACAGCTCTTAGATATGATATCATAAGGCTTAATGAAGGACCACACAGTCATTATATTGCATTGTATTGATCTGTGTTGCTATGATCAGATCAGATTTTGGACGAGTCTTGTGGGTTAAGATATGCTGAGGTTCTATTCTTCATTGGGAAAAACTTGTTGGAAAAATTCGAGTGATGCTGACGACTCACATCTACCACTATCGAATCAATGCACTATTTGGAATATTCTTTCAACGTAGGGAGCCAGCGAAACGGACTTTAAAAAAGCATTGGGTAATTTCAGATATTTGGTCGCGAGGCTTGAAAACAGGCCATTATAATTGTTGCTTCATTATACTCCATCAACTCTCAGCCAAATTTTTAGAAAAACAATATTTGTACTATCCAACTCTTTGTATTGGATTAAATGAAAAAAAACCTAAGAATTTTGATGCAAAAAATTACTGGACATTCTTTTTTGAGTGTATATTTCACTGATCCAGTTTGTTTAATAACGGTTTCTCTTAAATTTTTAATTTTGTTCTCCGATACCAATAAACTTTCGAGAAGTGATTTTGGATTATCCCAAGAATTCAATTTTTGTGATAGCGATGAAGATTGAATGGAAAATTCGCTGCAAACAACAACTTTTTATAGTCTAAATTTTTGAGCAAATAGAAAATATAGAAACAATTATTTTTCAAAAAATTACCCTATTTTTTGGCTAACTTACTTATCAACAGATGAGCGAAGAGCCTGCTTGTAAAACGACGATTTCTCTTGATTATTCTTGATAACGGAATCAGGAACTATTACGGTCGATGCACTTTTAACTGTCAATAATGATGTTAATCTTTGTCGACTTCCAATAATATCACGTTGATTTTGAACAGCTACAAAATAAAGTTAACCACAGATAAATCGGAATTTTCACTTTTATGATAAGTTGTATATATGAAATATGAAAAGCTGATAAAGCCGATAAACTTTTTTTATAAAAAGTTTATACTGCTAATTGGATAAATAACTAATAGAACCAACCGTCAACCTTCATTCCAGCATTAATGCATCTCATAAATCTACACGCACGGCAGACTGCTCGGTTATCTTAAGTTATTTTTATCAATATTCATCGATTCTATTAATTACGCGCTAAATAATCAATTTTCAAAACTTATGTCATTGCTTTTTTATCAATTATCAGTTGTCATTATCTAGAAATATATCAAAACATTACTAATTTTGATTTTATACCTCCAAAATTTAGTTTCAGTAGAAAATTTGATTTAATTTTTTACTAGAAAATTTTTTAAAAATATTCAAAGGAAAAAATCAAATTTTTACGTTTATCAATATTGCAGCTGTTGCTAAATCTGCAAGTATATTTATATGATCTGCGAATTGTGCGTCGAAAGAAACCTGTAAAATATCTTAATTTTTAATCATTTAGTGATAATTCAGTAAAATAAGGAATCTTTATGATAAATTAGGAAAATGAAAAGGAAATTGAAATAGATCTTATGATGAAATGACTTGGCGGGTTTTAAGACATTCAAATCAATTTGAATTTAAGGCTTGAAATGAAAATTAACCTTTACAACCATTGCAGGCAATGGTGCCATAATGCCTACCTGTTGCCTGATCACCGCAAACAATACAAAGCAATTCAAAATTATTCTCTGCAAAATCAACCTTTTGATTTGCAATTTTACAACCAAAAAAATGATAAATTAATGTGCAAGAAACCTAATTATTATTAGATAATTGGCAAAAATGGATTTATAATAAAATATCTAAAGGTTGAAATCCTGTCGCCAATAGGAGCAAATATGCCATCGTAAAATCTGAGTGGTGTAGGCTATTAACCTATCAGCGAATGATCTGCCAAAAATAACCTAATAAGGCCAAGGGAAAGCGAAAGATATATAAATTAAAAAGAATAAAATTATAGCAGATGAAATGTCTTAATTTAGCAATGACAAAATAATAAACGAACTTTTACCAGTACCTAAATTATCTTCAATGGCATTCATCTTTTATCACATATATGTTGCTAGTGATCATATCATTGCCTTATCATTTTTTGTAATATACCCTGAAATAAAAATTGCATCCCATTTTATGCTTCTTTAAGTGAATTAAATGAAAAATGAAGAATTTAAAAATTTCCTGCGAAAAATCACTAAAAAGCCTGAAAAATAATAAAAAATTCATACAATTGCAATTATAGTTTATTTATTTCCTTCCTTTCCTTCACTTAAAAATAAAGCGATTTTTATTTTTTATATAGAGGTATAAATAATTCAACCCAGTGGAATGCGATAGCCTTTGGCATTTCTACCGGTCCAAATTCGATACTCGTAGGATAGAGCTTATTTGGAGAGGAAAACTAGCTTAGCCAATAGATCATCGCAAAAAGAATTCAGCCTCAAGCATTACCAAAATATACAAAAAAGATACGTGTAAAAGATACATTGTCGAATAAGCGCACGCGCCTCAAACTATTTTATGAAGAAATGCGAACATAAAATTACTAAAATACATATTACAACATATATTGCGATTAAAAACGCAACTGTTTTCGTTAATTTCTGCAATTTATTTGGAGAAAAATATTGATAAATACAGTGGAAAACGAGACAAATATGCATCGACAATAAAAAAATTGAGCCTGAAAGACTAAAAGCCTAAGCTCTTGCAAATTTTAAGGCCAAATAGCTGCATAAGAAATTTTTTTAAAACAGCAATTTTTTAAAATGATTTTCATCTTTAAAAATTTTATCCTTTATTTAAAATTCTTCATTTTTAAAGTTGAATTTTTCATTCATTAATTCATTTAGAAAGAATTTAGAATTTACCTTTTTAAAGGAAGGTAGAATAATAATAGAATAATCGAAAATAGAAACCGAATTGTTGCTGCTCAAATTGTTATCTTAAGAATAATTAGAATAAAAAATAACTATTAGCATTTCGGGAATAAATTTGTCCGAGTGGTGCTGATGGCTTACCTATAGCTAAATAGGCTCTCTGGCAAAATTTTCTCACTATATTAACAGACGATTCGGCAAACCTTTAACCAGATAAATACTAAGTAAAGCGCGGAAATGAAAGCCACTCGTTTATGTGCCGAAATTTTTTTTTAATAGTTCTCACCATTACAGGTTAAACTCGCTCCGCTGGCTTGTCGCACTGGACAAATATGCTAAGGAGTAAATATCCCCTGACGATAGAAATACAGGTGAGTCGCCACTTACTTCTACGGGGATTAAAACCTCAGCATCGACGCTCTGAATTGAGCAACAACCCAACGAGCCATATAATAAAATAAAATTTTGACAGCAAAAAAACTGGATGAAATTTTTGAAAATTAAAATTATAAAAGTGTAAAAGTGTAAGCCTTGCTTCGTTGGATTAGTAGAACTAGCTTAAAGCAGCCTAATCTTTTGTTAGTGAACCACTTGGATGTAAAAGTACCGATAAATATTCAGCGCAACACCGCTTCCATAAATAATTTTGCTTAACTCTTCCTTTAAAAAAACTACACACAGATGAAGATGAAATAAGTATGCTGGCTAATTTTCTGATTTATTTTAATGATAAGAATAAGCCCATAAGGCCCATACATTTTGCTTATAGGCTTTGGCCTCTCTGAACCAAAGCTGGTTCTTATTAATTTTCAATTTTTGAAAAATCTTATTAGATGGGTTATGCATTTTAGCAAGTAATTTCGTAAAGTCAACGCAAAAAAAGTTGTCTCTTTAAGCGTTAAAACTTATCGACTTGCACTCCTCTTAAGCACATTGGTTGCGTGTTGGTTGCATTCTTAAAATTATTCATTTTAACTGAATAAAAGTTTTACAAGTTTTACTGATTTTAAAAAACTTAGAATAACTCAGTGGGTTACTGCTCTCATTTTGACGCAACAACATTGGGCTTTTTCTTTTGGCTAAGATAAATCTATTTTTCGAAATTCTGAGTGGCATTTTTATTTTAATACTTTATATTATAGAGTTTCACGAAAATTTTTTAATTCGTAAGGGCGTTTAATTTGAATTTTTGGCTAAATTATTCGATCCATTTGCTTGAATTTTGAACTTTTCTTAATATTCCACAGAAACAAAAACGAATTATAGTAATAGTATCATGTAAAATATTGGCAAAAAGGCACTTATGGGGTTGGTTTTTAGCCGAAAAAATAAATAAATAATTAGAAAAACGAAGTTATAAAATTTTTGTTAAAAAATGTACGATTCTTCTCTTAAAGACGATTTGTTTAATATAAATATCATCGAAAATATTATTTTAATACAATAAATTTACTTTTTATTAAATTTACTTTTTTATTAAACTAATAGATAAACAAAAAAGGCAATAAATATGTATTCATTTTCAATAATTCTTTTCTTCCTACGAAATTTTCTTTAAAGATTTTTTTATTTTTTCTTTGAAAAAATATTCAATTTTTGTTAGATCTTTGAGATTTTTCATAAAATTTTCTTGATTTCACGTTAAATAAGTCATTTAGATTTTACAAATTCCATCAATTGCTACCAAATTCCATTCGCTTAATTCCACTCAGTCACAGGCTAAGTTATGATAAATTTATCAAAAAAAGCGCTTCTAACGCGTTAAAGCCAAATTGATTTGATGGAAAATACTTAAAAAATAAATAAGCGAAGCAAGCAGTCAAAATTTTTAAACATTCACATTTCCTATGTTATTTTACTTTAAACTATTTTGCAAATGCTCTAATTTAATACGCAAAGTAATGGAGTTAGTTAGTTAGTTTTCTTTAGAATCAAATGATTAAATTTGAAGAAATACAAAATAGTATTTGCAGTGGCGCCAAAATATAATATTATGATGATAATATAACAAATTTGATAGAATTTTTCCGATAAAACGCAAAATAAATGGCTATAATTATTGCCGAAAAATTATTCAAATTAATAAACATAATATTATATATATATATATTATAATAATAATAAATAAATATAAATAGCAAATTTTAGAATTTCTAATTAACTGCTATGGACCCATTTCACCTCTGTAAATGACTCTTTGGATAGAACATCGCTTACAATGAATGCAGCCAACTAGACCTTTGATAAAAAAAAGGAATGAATAGATAATTGACATAATAGAATATTATCAAAAATATTCACCTTACAAAAATTTTATGAAAGATAGTATGGAAAAATTATTATAGAAATAAAAAAGACTTGTATAGAAGAATGGAAAGCAAAATTTTTTCTTTAAATTGCAAGAAATAATCAATGAAATAAGAAATAGTTGTTGATAAGAAAAATGAGATGATTCGAGAGAATGTTGATATTCATTCATTCAACTATTTGTTCATAAAACTAGAATCATATTTGCCGATGACACCTAAAATTGAATTCCGCATATAATCAATTATTTTAGAGAAATAAATTTTAAACTTTGATTTAATTTAAAATCCACTGATTATTTGAATCCATCGAAGTTGATGTTGGTGACTTTCAGATTCATTCTTGTCAAAGAGCAGAGAGTCGAACCACACTACGGTGGTGTAGAACGATGGTAAAAATATTCCGATTAAAAAAAATTTCAATTAAAAAAATTCACAATAATAAATAATTTAAAGTTTCAAATCCTTATTGATTCTTATAAATTCTTGCAAATTTAAAGAAACATTTATATTTTATTAAATTATTATATTATTTAATACTCATTATAATTCATGAAATTACATGAAATTATTCAAAAATTAAATTATTAAAATCAGGAGAAATTAAAAAAGGCTTGCACATTATCAGTAAATGATGATTACTCTTATCACATGTTGTTGATTGATCAATTTCACCGAATATTTCTATAAATTGTATCGCAAAAATCATCATTGCGCAAATTTTAAAAGTTGATTTTTTTTATTTTGTAGATAACTTATCAGTACAAAAATCAAATATACATTTTCTCAAATTTTTTCGAAAATTCCGCAAATCCAACTAATTTTCGTATTAAATCTAATCTACCGATAATTATTTAGTTGCTTCACAGTTATTTCACAGTTATTAATTCACAGTTTATAGTTATTTCGCGCTTTGTTTGGTTTATTATTTGAAGATGGCATAAACACATGAATACTAACTATCTGGGTTATTTATTCATCCATTTAGATTTCGCTCTATCAACCAAATAAGATTACGCAGAGCAATCATCTAAAGGCATTCTTTGCCAGACAGTGAATTAATCGAACCAAAGATGCAAACGACACAGGTGGATTAGATGCAGATGAGACAGTGTTCTTAGGCTTCACTTTTTATGAGATGCTTCAATTCACCAAAGCGAAGCCCATTCTCATTATTCTTAATATTCAAAGTTCATTACCAACTGCTCAATGCCAGAAATTTCAACAATGATTATTAAAATAATGTGATAGCATATGGTACAATTATGTATTATCTGATTTGATGTTAATTTTTTTTAGTAGCCACACCATTATTGTTTTAGACTCGCTCCGCTGGTTTGTCGCACTAGACAAATATACCAGGGAATCATATGGCGATAGAAGTAGAAGTGAGTCGCCAGCATCACCTGGGATTAGTTATTAATATAAATATTGTAAAAAATTAGGGTAATAAATAAGCAATTCTAAATACACTTTGCACTGCAGGAAATGAACTTTCATTAAATAAATTTCATGCATGAAAGGTGATAATTTTTTAAGAATCATAAATTATTCTTCTGGCCATATTGTATTATAAACATTAAAAGGAAGGATATGAATAATTCCAAAAAAATTTCACGTTAAAAATTTTTCGTGTTTATACCTTTAAAAATTCCTTTCCTTAAAAATATTTTACTTATTTATACTTAATTTGCTTATTTAAATATAGCCAATAGCAATGAATAGCAAAAAATTTAGATTGAATTATTAATAAAATAAACAGGATGAAATTTTATAAAAGGCTTATCATCTTGTAATATAATGATTGATAACCTTTTCTAAGGCACAATTTTTCTTATTAGAAATATATTTTAAATATTTGTTGTTGATTTTATTAATAAAGAAAATAAGTATTGAAAAAGAGAATTTTTAATTGAATATTTTAGTTGTTATGAGATATTTGTCATTTGTGATTAAAAAATAAGGTAAAAAGTTTTCACATGACAATTATTTGTTAAGTCTATAAAAAACCTAAAAACCTTACATGAAAGGCCTTGCATAAGTATTCCATGGAACTATGAAATTAAAGTTATGCCAGAGATTTGAGAAACGGTGGAAAGATTAAGTTTTTAAGATTAAGATTAAGTTTTGACGGATCATTCCTTTAATTTAAGGCAATAAGAGGAATAAATAAAGCAAATTTTTGGTAAAACACCGCAAAAATAAAAAAAATTGAGTTAAAACTTGCATAGAATGATTGCCTCTTTTCGAAATGCTACTCTCGGTTGAAATTTTACTCTCGGTAAGAGTATTTAGTGATCCTGACTGCTCCTTTGTACGACAAAAGAATTCGTAGCTGGTCCGGCAAGCGGATAAATGAACTTAACCAGAAATGATGAGCGCTCTTAGAGAAAATGAACTTAATCCGTAGCTTATTAAATTTTACCCGATTTGACTATTGCCGTAAAAAATGATTAATGAACTTCATTCTCGGAATGTCATTTTCACAGCAATAGATACTTCCAAAAACTGACATCATAATTTTTGCATTCATTTCGAGGCTTTGTTATTTAAATAAAATGAATTGCTAAGCTTAGGCTTGATTAGACTTAAGCCAAAAGTTGTAAAGGCCATAAACGATTATTTTTGCTAAATTCGAGCTATTTTTTTCAAGGAATATATACTTCTTTTTTGACTTTCATAATTACTTATAAATGATGAGCAGTTTTAAAAAAAATTGCACATCTTGGAATGCTCATTTTCATTTCGTTTCAGCAAATTTTTCTGCTGATTCTCTTCTTTTCTGATGAATTATTTATGACGGCGAAATATAGCCAATAGCAATGAATAGTTCTTCATTATTTCACCATTATCATCGATAGCAGAATTCGAGATTTTCGCTAAAAAACCAGTTTAATTATTTTAGGATGAATTTGCAAGGTGGACATCTCTTTCCTCTATAGTTTTTATCAAATATTTATCACAAATTCTCTATATGGCGATAATTTTTAAGAAGCAAGTAAAGGGAAAACAAAGCGCATGCTTAGCACGTCAACAATAATATCTATATGTCAATTATCATTATATCGTTGCTTATTAGAATGTGTCGCTTAATCACCCTTTTCCCATATTTTACGCAAATTTCAGACGAATAAAGGAAACATTTTTGGCCAATCTAAAATTAAATTAAATTTTCATTTAAAATTTCTTTTCCCACAAAATTTCTATTCTTTTTTTATAAAACTTTGTTTTTGATTAAATAGAAATTTTAATAAAAATATTATCCATTCTCAAATTAGTTTATATGCAAAATTAGTTTCATATTCAAATTTTAAATATGTTTCCTTTTTAAATAAATTACAAAAATTCATCAATTTTAATCATTTTTATTAAACTTATTTCATTTCTTTATTAAATAAAGTGAATTGCGTGCATTCACGCGTGCATTCACGCGTGCATTATGACTGCATTGCTATTATTAAATTATATTAAATATGATAATTATTAAACAACTAAAGTAAATGAAAAAAAATTCAATAGTTCAAAAGCATAATAAATTGGTCATTTGCAAATTATACTTTATTTTTCGTTTTTTTCTAATTTTTTTAAAATTTATTTGTTTTCACTTTCTATTTACTTTAAAACTGATTGTTTAAAAAAAATATAAGAAAGAAGAAAATAATTTTAAATTTTTGCATCACTTAACTACCAGAAATTCAGATTTATTGTGAAAGTAAAGTAAAACAGAATAACAAAATCATTGATTTAATTTTGATCATTTTTTAAAATTTAACACATCGTTCTTTTCGCATATGATTCTGAGGCTTTTTTTTGCACAGCCTGTTCCTTGAGTTCTGCCTAATACGGTAAATCGCTCGTTTCATTTGATGCTTAGTACCTAATCTTGTGCAGCTCTGATCAATTCCTCAGTGCCGCCTTTTAGTCCAGCTTTTTCCAATCAATGGCAGAAATCCTTAGTGTAAGCTATCGGTCGGTAGTACATAATATATGCAAAAAAAATGCATAAAATTATTTTAAATTATTATAATTTAAAAGTTCGTTAATTAATAAAATTAATAATTATTAATAACTTTATTTATAACTTTTTTTTACTCAATTTTTTTCCTAAAAATTGCCTTATAAAATAAAAATAAATCGTAAATCGCATTAAAAACAGTTTAATAGAAATCTAAAAATTAATAGCTTATTGAAAATCGATTATTTACTAAACAATCCATAATTTTTTGAAATAGGAAAGGAAGAAAAAACGGATCTTTTAATAATTAATATTACTTTATTTATCTAATAGAATTTTTCGCATGATCTGAATGTTACGATTTGTACAAGGAAATGTAAGTAATCTGAGTAAATTTTTAGCTTTAGGTTATTTTTAGGCGAATTCCATTATTCTGCATGGGAAACGCTACGCTATATGTCATTAAAAAATTCTTTTCGTCTTCCTTTTAATTCTTTCAAGTTTTAAAATTCTTAAATTTCTTTAAAATTATAAACGTATCATTTCTATTTCGGCTAACAACGGCGATAAGCGATCTTTTCACTAGAGAATAATTTGCGGATGCCTAAGATCTTCTCGAATATCACTTTTAATGAAAGATTTATTTTTTTAAAATAAGTTGAAGTCATATTGCTTGCGCTAAAATGTAAGATTTTATTTTCATTTATGTTTTTAATATATTTATATATTTTGTACATTATTATTATTATTATTGCATAATAAAATATCCTTTTAAAAAAGTCGGAATTTATGTAATTCTCAGAAAATTTCCTTAAAATTTAAAACAATTTAATGGATTTTTCCTAAAAATATGAAAATTTTCACACAGACAATTCCGCTCGATTGCACAAAATAATTTTATTACCGCAAATAAAATTATTTTTGTTGTCAAGAAAATTGCAGATATCGTATATACACATATATTTGTCTATTTATTTTAAAAATTTTCTAGAATATTAAATTAAATAAGAATTTCCCAGATTTTTTTGTACAATTAATTATGACTTTCTTGTAATAAACAAAAAAAAATATGTGAGGAATGTGAGGATGAAACAAAATTTTTTTGAAAATAGTGTTGTTTTTATTTTAAATAATTTAAAACAGAATAATTTTGAATATTCCATTAATTAATTAACCAATTTCTTCTTAATTAATATTAAATTAAATACAACTTTTCCAATATTTTTGCACTGAAGAATAAATAAACGATAGAATAGTTTAGTGTTTTGTGTTATTTGTATTTCGCCGATGGTGGGATTTTATTCCCGCAAAAGGAGAATGAACCTGTCTTTTAGAAATCTTAATGATCCTGCCGACTTATCTGTATTTCTGTTACTAGTGGCTTTATGGCAAAATTTTTATAGCAACGATAAGTCAGAAAAAAAAAGAGATTGTAATCAGGAATTTTTAGCGCTCTTAGAAAAAAATATTTAGAAAAAAAAATTTAAAAATTAAAATTACGTGTATAAATAACATTCCCATTCTTCTTCTTCTAATAGCTCTGATAAGCTGGCTCCATTGGCTAAAAAGGCCAGACGGCCTGAAGTCATCACCGACAGTATTATAACCCATTCTTTTTTCCATACTGTAAGTCCATATATTGCTGTTCCACCTGTATTTTTAAAATTTTTCCTAACTGGGCCAGTCCAGATCTTGATTGGTTCATCTCGCCATCCAGAACAGAATTTAGCAAGTAACGGAATATACGTCAGCTCCTGTGGTGGACCACGGAGAATGACGAAGAATGGAAACGAACCCAAACCAGAGAAGGAGGCGCTCTGTGATAACATTATTAATACAGGTAGTATTTGAGCGAAAATGGACAATCATTTTATCCGCTCAACGGACTCGTAAAATGTATTTCAGACATGAGTGATCAAAGGTTGGTAGCTTCTTAATATCCTCGCTCTCATTGGCCACATAACAAGTCTCGCAGCCATATAGCAAGATCGAATGAATCGCGGCTATTTTCCTCGGTTTTTCTTCAATAATGAGCAAATAGAATTATTTGAAAAAAAGAAATTCGAATTATTGTCCACTGTATACTAAGAAAATTTGAAATTAAGAATTTAAATTTAAATTTAAAGAATTTAAATTTAATTTAATCTAAATTTAATATTTATTAAGATTTATTTATTATTTATAATATCTATTCATGCAAGATCTAATATTTAATTTCTTTGCTTTGATATACCGCTGAGATTTATTAATTTAAGAAAAATTACATTCTTCTTCTTCTAGAAAATCTCACCGTTATTGGTTTGACTGGATCCACTGGCTAAAAGGGTAAAATTTAAGACGTTTCCAAGCTTCGCGATCTGATGCCATCGTCGACAGTAATAGGAACCATTTCTTTTTCCATCGCCTAACTCCGTATATTGCTGGTCCAACTATACGTTCAAAATCTTTCCTGACCGTGTCAGTATAGATTTCACCTCACTTATGATACCATCCATCATATGGCCTAGCAAGTCACAAAATTAGTGTCAAATCATGTAGTGGAGGGCGAAGAATATGCATTAAATTAAACATCAAAGCGACGCTCTATGATAGGCACTATTAACGCAAATGGTATTTGAGTGGATGCAATCATTTGCAATTTTATGCGCTTAAGGCACCCATATGATGTGTCTTAGATGTGCTATATGAATGGTCAGAGGAAGAAAGGCAGAGCTTCTTAATACCTTCCACTCTTTATGGCCATATCTCGTAGCCAAGATCGAAAGAAACGACTTATATAGACGCAAATTTTCGTTTTGACAAATCACGTAAATTTAAAATTGCATTAGAAATAAATTTTTATAAATTGTCTTTAATTAATTTCTTGCTAAAATATTTTTTCAAAAAATGCTCATCATTTTTGATTAGACTCAATCTACTGGCTGGTCTGACCAGACGAATTTTTTCATGGAGTCACTTAGCAACAGAAATAGTGATGTTTCACCATCCATTGTTATAAATTGGATTTAATAGCTTAGATTAAAAGAATTTGTAATAAAAATAAGTAAAGTGAATTATTCGCATATTCGCATTAGTTGATTTGCTGGATGCAGTTTGATAAAAAAAAACAATTTTTGATAAAGGTTGAGGGCCAAAAATGCAGGTAAATCGTCAGCATCACATGAAAAAGGAATGGTTTTCAAGTTGGAATGATCAAAATTTTGGAAAAAATTTCGAACTTAGCATATTTTGCAATTTTATTACTATTGTCTAATTCTCTCTAATTAAATTATTCATATTTGACTCCTTTATTGAAAAATTTATTTTTTAGAGACATTATTTTAATTTTATAGGTACTTTCAATTATAGAAATTTTAATTTTATAGATCCTTGCTTGAAAAAAGAATTCTTTTCATAAATTTTTCTATTAGCTTAGCGTTCTTGGAATTATCCAGCAAATAATATTGATGTTGGTAAATAAATATTGATGATGATTATCGGCAGTTAAACCATTAAACTTACTTAATGACTATGTCAATAAATTATAAAATTATTTATGCAAATATATCAATAAACTATCCGAAAAAAAATTTCTTTTTAGAAATTCTTTGTCTAGAGAAATAACAAATCATATATATGTATATCTAAATGGATTTTCGTTTTGTTCAGCTATGAAATCAATAAAACGCAACGCCAAAATATTCGTTTTGGCCAATATTTTAAGCGTATTTCTTATCATTTTGAACAAATGAATTCCTTAAATAGCCTCAATCCTTTACAAATCCCTTCAATTCTCTTTTTAATCACTTATAAATCACTCGAATAAATTTGGATATTTTTCTATTTTTCTTATGATTTAATAAATTTTTAAAGTGTTATTTTAAATTATATTTTAAATTTCTTTTTTTAAATTTTATTTTAAGTTTTAAATTTCTTGGAATAGTCGCTCATTTTATCATATTTTTTATCATTATGTTAATCATTGATAATCATTGATAGTTATCTGCTTTTGAGGAGAACAAAAGCAATGAAAAATTATACGCGAATTCTTTGTATAAGTGCATCCAAATATGCATGGTTATATTTACTCTTCATGTGCCATTAAAAATCGACATCACATTCGTCATTTAAAAGCTCGCTCCCATGAGATTATTATTAAGCTTGAATGATTTATAAAATTTAGTGGGAATTTAGCGAGTTCATGATATATTTTATCTCTAATATCAGGCTTATTCCTGTTAAGCGGCAAAAAATCGAATTCATATTGCTTATCGCTAGTCATTTTCTTTTTAAGTGCACTCATAATTTTTGATTGGCTTTGCACAGCTAGCATGTTGAAGCAGACAAATTCTGCCAGAGCTTCACTTGGTGATATGGGTGGATCATCAGCACCTGATTTTTGAGAGGTCTGCTTTTGCCAGGAGCAGAATTTTAGCGTCGGTCACTCCGAAAAAAAAGCAACAACTCATTCCGCTATTATTTTCATTCTGCTATTTTAAATGAAAATTCAAAGAAATATTTATATAAATTTAATAATGCTGTTAGTGGCTAAGTTATTTCGAAACAATATTTAATATTCAGTTTTTTATCAATAAATAATTTATAAAAATAAATATAATTCTTAGATTTTCATTTCGAATAGCTAAACAGCATTAAATACATTTCACTTCTAAGAACTTCTCCACAAATCAAATTTATAGGCTTTCATAATCTCCAAGCCATCTAAATACGCGTAAATCCAAAATCGAAATTTTCTCATTACTCTTTGATCCATATTTTTGCCTTTTCTCTTAATTTTCATTTGTCTTTTTCTCTGTGAACTAAATCTTTTAAATCATCTTTACTAAGCGATTTAGAATTTAAACGGATTTTTTCCTTAAATGTTTTGCAATTTGATAGTTAAATTTACCAAAAAATACTCGAAAGATCCAATAAATTTGCAAATACATATTCATATAAACCTTAACTGCCTTTAATTGCCTTAAATTGCACCATTAACTTGCAAAATTTCACCACTTTCCATTATTTTCTTACTTATTTGTCATTTAATTTTTTCAATTTTCTGAAAGTCAATCAAATTTATTAATGTAATTTTTTTTGCTATGTATCGAAATATTATCCAAGTTTTTTCAATTTTTTTCTGTTTATACACATTTTTATTGCGCGTAAATCTTTTGAAATATCCATAACTTTTCAGTTTTTCGTTTTTTTTGGATAATAAACAATTATTGGGCGTATTGGTAAAAAATATTTCAGAGAGAATAGATGAAGTGGAAATAAAAACCACAATAATTCTTGCTGATTTCCATCATAAACTGACTGATAAACCTTTCTTTTCGATATCAATATTCTTATTCTCTTATTAGTATCTTATCAAATTTCAAAAGATTTTTTTGAAAGGAGAAGAATCGTTTTGAAGAATTTGAAGAATATTTCAAGTTGAATGACTTATTCTTAAATAATATTTTAATATCTGGAAACGAATTTTATTTAATGCTAATTAATAGGAACATTATTGTCATTTAATAAATTAATAAGGAAAATAATTCATTTTTCAATGTTAATTTTCTAAAATAGTTCTCGTTGTTTTTTAAATACATTTCTTCAATTTCCAATTATTTTAATGAGTTTAAATAAGGCCGCAACGATTAAATCGAAATCCAAATCCAGCCAGCGGTTGAAAAAAGATCTATCATTTGTCTCAAGTGATTCCCTCGTTATTCCACATAATAATGGGTGAGTATAACCCATGGGCGACTGATGTGGAAAGTGTTTCGTACTGCTAGAAAAAGAAATTAAATCCTTCAATTTATTTTTAACAATTTGCGTATTTATATGTTTTCGGCGTGCGACAATCTGTTTATTTCATTTTTTCGTTATATGGTAATTTTTTACAAAAAATTTTCAGATTTAAAACTGGAGTGTTATTTAATAATAAAAAGTATATAAATTGAATATTTATTAATAAATATGTTAATATCAATATACATATATATAATCTTAACTAAAATAAAGGTTGCCAATACGAGTCAATATATGCCGTTTTTCACTCCATGTACATTTCCATCACCTATTTATAATCCACTTCAGGTTCGTGAGGGAACCTTTTTTTGAATATTTTCTTGCATTTTCTTTACAAATAATGGCTTATTTACAATCAAGGTCCGCAAGAATTTCTGCATTCCGAGTTTTTTCCCATTGTAGAATTATAAATAACTTTATTTAAAAAAACAATAATTCAATGAAAATTTTAAAAAGCGAGAAAATTATGTGCAAAAAATTGGTTAAATTTGAAATATTCTAGGTAATAAAAATATTTTAAAATTTAAAACTTTTAAAATTTGTTATTTTTGTTTTATTTGTATTAAATGAAATTAGAATTATTTTTCCGCCAAATAATAAAAAATATAAGGAAATCGATAATTAATTTTATTTATTTTATTTTATTTCATTTTAATACGAATTTTTAAGCAGTAATATAGATAATAAATCAACATTTTTTGTTAATATTTCTAAAGTTTTTTTAAATAATCGTGTTTTATGAAAATTTTAAAATTAATCAATATTTGCTTTAATTAATTTAGTTAACTTTAATTAAATAATTAATTTTAGTAAATATTGATCAAATTAATTAATTAATATTTGCTAAAATTTATTGTGGTATATATTAATTACAACGCTCATTAGTTAATTGCTATGAAAAAAAATTTTCATGTGTTCAAAATTACGAAAATTTTAAGAAAATTTCAAGAAAAAAGTTTGAAAAATGAAAAAATTTTAAAAAAATTTGCTGAATTTTTTAAAATTGCAATTGTTAAAATTCGTTGAATAAACTTAGCGAAAATTCTTTTCTTTTTTACTAATAATTTCGGAAATATCTTCGAAAAAACGGTTTTTTTTACTATTTTTATTTTTAGTTAAATTGTTTTCAGCACTTTGTTTTCATAAATCTTTTGCAATCTTTTAAATTTGTTTTTATATAAAATTATTTCGAAAAATATTTTGCTTATTTGTCAGATTTTAAAAGGATTATGCAGAATTAGCTCATTGAGCTTCATTCAGTTGAAAAATACGAATGTCTTGCTTCACAATTTTAATTAATAAGCGAAGAATCAAAGCAGAGAAATGAATTAATTTTATATAATAATTATAATGAAAATATGCCAAAAATACAAACAATAATAAATTTAGTATTTGAACGAAAATTTATTTTGCTTTCTCCAACACCATTTCAGATACTCTGGGGCTCATTATGCTGGTTAAAATCACCGGATAGATATTTACATCGGACGACACGAGTGTGGTTGGTGAGTTACTCGCACTAAGGCTTTTAGAATACATTTTACCTCAACTAGGAGCAGAACCCCACCATAAAGGCTTTGAAATGCGAGCATCAACCCACTGAGCCAGTCGTACGATCAAGAGTTCTTGACAGCGAGTTACTTTGTAATAGAGAGTGGATATGTCATCAGTAGGTTGCCCTGTACATTACGTCATAAGTCGATAAAATAAAATTTAATAAATTCAATTTAATTCATTAACAATTTTTTTATTTCAATCTTTTTTCTTTTACTTTCTATAGAAATTAACGAAGTTAAATTTCTCAAAAATTCTTTTTATGAATTATTTCAAAATAATATTTAATATTGAAATCGATAGAAATTGATCTTTTTTTTAGAGAAATTATTAATTTCGACATTTGAAATATTTATTTCAAATATTTCAAATATTTATTTGACTGCAAAAATTGTCAAGCAAATTCTAGTAATGTGAAGAATGAACAATAAGTAAATTGCATTAAGTGGATTAATGAGTGAAGTAAAATGGTGGTAAGGATATAATTCTTACTTAATCGTATTGATATTGCTGAATTACTTAATCGTATTGACATTACCTTCTTAAGAAGGTAGGAATAGCTCAATAAGTTGGCACGTGGGTTCATATCAATCCCTTGCAATAATAAACCTGTCTTTTAGAACCCAGATGATGCTGACATTTCATAAATACTTTTGTCAACAACAATTCCCTTGACAAAAATTCTGATAGTCTGATAAGTTGGCAGAACGAGTGCAGTCAGAAAAATGACAGTTTCTTTGTTTTGCAGGCAATTCAAATAAATGATAATTATAAATATCACATTAGAAATATATTTTTTTTTGTTTTTGAAATATTTGCAAATATAAATTTTGTAAATTTTATTAATTTTTTATTTAGAATAATATTTTATAATTTTAAACAAGCAAAATCTATTTTTAAGAAATTTCGGAAAATTTTTTTTTAATTTAATATTTCAAAATTTGAAAAAATTTTTAATTTTGTTTATTTTAAAAATTTATAAAATTTAATTATTTAAAAATTTAAAAAAATTTTAGGTTATAAAAATTATTAATTTTAAAAATATTTATTTATTTCGAAAATTTGTTCTTAGAAATATATAAATATTATAAAGAATTATTATTCAGAAAATATTATAAACATGTTCTTAGAAATACAGAATTGCAAAAAATGAAACAAAATTACTATGAACTAAAATAATGTAAAATTTTAAAGATATAATATATAATTGATTCTTCATTTTTTTAAAAAATTTCCAAAAAATCGAAAAGTGCTTTTTAAAATGATGCGAATTAATCAGAAAAAAAAGGAAAATAATTGCGGAAATAATTCTTTTTTAAAAAGCAAATTTAATTGTTCTCAACAATTTTTGATTCGAAAAAACCATTGAATTTGGAAAAAAATTTGGAATATAATTTGGAAAAAAAATATATTTCAAATATACAAAAAATTAAATTTCCATTTAATAAATGAAATTTTACATTTTATAATATTTTCTGAACTTTTTTTGCATTGAAAATAGAGCATTTTCATAATTTAATAAAATTTATAATAAAGATAAAAGAAGTACATTAAATAATTAAAGTACATTAAAGAAATACATTAAATAATTAAAAAATTTATTTAAATTAACAATGAAAATAAAAAATAATAACAAAAATTATGATAATAAATAAATTTAAATAATATAAAAATAATAAACAAATAAATTTTAGCATAATTTTAGCATCGCACTTACTGTATAATGTTTACTCGTTTGCCATTTTTATGTGATTTACATCATCAGTTAAGTAATTCGGGTTCAATTATTATATCACAAGCCTATAATAAACATCGTTCAATATTTGTCCATAATTCAACAAGTTCAATTGCTATTGTTCTCGGTAAAATTTCCACCATAGCCCTTTTAATTTCCATTTAATTTTTCTAAATTACTTTAAAACTTCGAGCTTAAAAAAAAGGCTTTTAAATGAAAATTAAATTGAAGTTCGGCAGTTATCACCGCCAATAAATAGTGATGTCGTTTATCGAAATAAAGATGATTATGGGTGTTTATTTAACGATGAATGTTCTCCAATGAATAGTGAAAGAACTGAAAAATTTGTCACAAGTACTAGAGTTTTTACAAAAGTAAAGTCATCTCATTGGTTTTATTGTTTAATCTAAATAATAATTGAATTATCTTCTTCCAGGCGCGCCCAGCATTTCTGGCTGGGTTTCCTTTATTGGTCTATCTGGCCAACTCCTTGGCGATAGAAGTACAGTTGCATCGTTCAGATTTTTGAAAGATAAAATAAGTTTTATGCTAGGAGTGGAACTCAGGTATTAGTGCTCCAAAACACCATTCCACCGAGCCATTCCTTCATTAATCTGGTGTTAATAATAATTTATCTATAAAATTCATGAATATCCAGTTATTTATTTGTATGACAGATATACGCATCAGCGTTATACGATCGTTGGTTTCATGAAAATTCCAGATGTTATCAACCAAATATTCTAATATTAATAGTAACTGATGGAATTATTAATGATATTCGTAAACTACCACATATAACTATACATACGGGTATTTTATTTTTATAAATATAAAAATATGAGTAATAAAAAATTATAGAAACAAATAGAAATTATAGAAATATTTTACAAAAATAAACAAAATATTGAAATTTGAGTCGAAAGAAACAATGAAAAATGATAAAATAGCCACGAAGGCTTTAAATAATCTTTTAAAAATATCGTAAATTCTCTTGTTCAGCCCCAAATCCCATCAGAAATTTTCTATTTCGATTGCTTTTTTTTGTAAGAATGTTAGCCATTTCTGGTCAGATTCGTTCCACCAACCAAATTTTTACACAAGTTTACTTCCTGCTGGGAATTTTCAAAAAAAAAAATCATTCTTTAGGTGAAGTTCGCCTCATTCCTATTCTTTCAAATATTCAATTAGAATCAACGAATGGTATTTTACAAGGTATTTATTTCTTTAATAGATTATTTAATTTTTTTTCTTAAGAGTTTTCACTATTACTGGTTAAACTCTGCTGGCTTGTCGCACTGGCCAAATATACCAGAGAGTCCCTAGGCGACAGAAATATAGGTGAGTCGTCAGCATTATCCCGATTTTTGGACAGATTTATTCCTCGGGGGGATACTACTCGGCGCTCCGAATTGAGTAACAGCCCACTAGACTATCCTATAACCCAAATTATTTAATTAATTTATATTATTATATATTTGTTAAAATTTAAAACAATTTTTAGGTTGGCCATTACATATTGTAATTGCTGATCTCATTGATCAATTAGGTTATGCATTACGCGATTTTTACGCGTTAAAAGGCGGTATTCGTGTGCATTTAATACCGAAATGGGCAATTTATGTTTTTATTATTTGCGGTATTCTTATTGTAACAGCATTAATTATTGAATGGTACATTGTACGACGAAAATTGGCAGTTAAACGAAGTATTTCGGCAATTCAATTACAAGCTATTAAAAGCAAAACTCATATGATTTTTAATTGATTTTTGGTAGGAAATTTACTGAATTTGATGAAAAATTAAAAAAAATAATTGAAATGATCGTAAAATGAACAAACAAAATTAATATTCATTATAAATTTAATAAATTTTTATTTATCTTTTTTACATAAAATCCATCAAAAAACTCATCAAAATTTGGCATTTTCCTGGAATTTTTTTTTAAAAATAAATAAAAATTAAAAATTTAAAAAAATGTACGAGTGGTGGGTACGCGAGTGAGTGATTTTAAAGAGAGCCTTCGAAGAGCGAAAAATTTCACTAATTGGTTCCAGTAGTTGAGTGGATTTCTCTTGAACCAATAATCTCTGCTGTATTAAAGTAAAGCATGAATTTGAACAAATAACTGAAAAATTTTATCTTTTTTCAAGAGAAATAAATAAAGCGAATTTCATACAAAATAAAGGGAAAAATAAATTGCCCGAGATTTCGAATATTTATTTCTATTGACTATTATTATTTATTATTACTAATTTTACTACTAGTATTGCTACTTTTATTAACATTATTACAGTTTAATTACCTCATATTATAAATTTTTAACATTTTTAGCGTTATCATAAATTTTTAACTTTTGATGGACTATTATGAATAACTGTTTTCAATTATTGTTATTGTTGCCAGTAAAAAAATAAATTTTTATTAACAATTATCAATGACAGTAGCTAATTTTTTGAAGAAGAAAAAGATAAAAAATTATTCGAGAAAAATGAAATTAAAAAATGGAAGAATAATAAAAAGGAAAACAAAGGAAATTCCTGAAAAAAAAATTTTTATTTTCTCTTTTTATCAGTATCTATCCTAATGCTTCCTGATCGATGATATATGTCACCGATACCATTTTCAGCAACTTTCGTTAAAGATACTAGGACCTTTCAGGATGTTCTACTTCCACTTCGGTGCTACATTCGAATTTCAACATCGACCTCGGTTAAAACATGCTAGCGTGCGATGCATTTAACATTACTGCTTTAATATTATTTTAATTTTCGTTAATTAGCAAAAAGATATGCTGAAATATCAAGTTTGCTGATATTATCAAAGTATTATCAACCAAACTTAATGAAAAATAAAATAACATAGACAAGTCAACAAAGGGAACCAAAGAATTTATTCCCTTCTGAGTGGACTTATAAGGACTTTTAATTTTCATTACGAGAATTTCGTTTATCAATTTTAATCAATTTTTTTCGTTCCTTTTTCTATTTCGGTCATTTGTTCTTTGATGGGCTAATCAGCGAGTTATTATCATTGCTTGATTATGGTCTCAAATGTTAAAATTTCCACCATGTCTTCAAGAAAAGCGAGTTTACCATAAAAAAAACGCTCTTCGCTATAATTTCTATTTTTGCTTATCTGTAGTATTTACCTCTTACATGACGCTAAAAGGACTTTGCACCAGGGCACCATCCACAGTCAGCTCTGAAAATTAAAATGAACTATTAGTCGGTTTCTTCGGCATAGCCTTGGTTGACAAAAGCATTTGGCAGCACCTGGGAAAAGTGTTGGCGAGATTTTCGCTCTAATCATTGGTACATAAAAATGCAGAAATGTTGATTTTTCATGAATTATGAATAAATATTTTTTATTCTTGTCAAATTCCACTTAAATTTTAATCAAAAAATGAAACCTTTTGCTTTAGAATAATAAAACTTTGATCTTCGATATAGCCTTAGGCGATGCACCAGTTTGTCGAAGTTTTTCTTCTTAAATTCACAATTTGCTAAAGCTCTCTCCGAATTAAATCCTAATGTACAGCTCTAACAGACAATTTAGACACAAAAAAGAACGTCTTAATATTCCTAAGAGAATTATTTTCGGTCCTAAAAGGACCACAGGGACCCCACAGACCATCGGACCACGCTTTCACAAGCATTATCCATAATTAGGTAAATAATGAGCTTACGACTACATATGATTTTGGAAATAAAAGTGAGAATAATAATACTTTCTGGTAATTCATTTTGCGTAATTTCAATTATGCTTCTCCTATATCGTCTCTAACAACCCGCACCGTTACGGGTTAGGATTGCTCCGCTGGTTACAAAGGAAAGGTGCTTTCAAGCTGCTTAGTTCCTTCCTGCTAAAAAAAAAAAGTTCTTGTCTTTCGTAGAAAATGTATAAATACATATTTCAGTTGACATTAAAACTCAGTAGGCTAAAAAGGCTTGTGCTTTATCTGGAAAAATCTGAATATTGCGCTGTAAAGTTTTATAGGGTTCTTGATGGGAGTTTGTTTAAACGGTGTAAATTCCTTTCACTAATTTAAATATTGTTTTATTTTGGGGTTTTTTTGGGTGATGTTTTCATTTTTTGTTGGTCGAAATTATTTTGTAATTTTTTTCTGCTTAATTTCGTAAAATATTTTTCTAAAAATCTTATTAAATTCACTAAAATTAAATTCACTAAAATTCATCAAAATGAAAAATAAAAAATTTTAAAATTTTGTAAAATTATTAAAGCATTGATTTGTAACCTTATAAATATGCAGTTTTATTCCAATTAATATTAATATAAATTGGAATAAATTTAGTTTAAATTCAAAAGATCCTAATGGGCTGAAATTGTTAAAAGCCCTGTAGAGCCAATTTGAGAATGCAGAATTTCTTTATTCGCACAGTCAAATATTGAAATAAATCACTTCATTTTGACGTCGTCTAAAAAAAGACTGGGTAATTTCGTACATTGTTTGGTTCCTCGTGACCATTTCCGCACTTATTTTATTATAACTTCTCAACGTGGGCGGTTTAAATTAATAGAAAGATCGATGTGTGAGAATAAATGGCACAAGAAACGCAGTAGTATCGAATAAGAGAAGAGACAGTCACTTTCGTCATAGCGATAAAACCCTTCATATCATCGCGAGGTACCAAATTATACTATCGTTGTTTTACCAGAAAATATGCTCTTCAATTTCATACAATATTTTTCTGAGAACAGATGCCTTTTGCTTGAGTTCAATTTTGAAATATATAATTTCACAAATTTTGAGTTGAAAAAGAAGCTTTGACCTTTGTCCTCAACGCTGTTTTTCCTTTTTTCTTTTCCCATGCCGAGGTTCCTTTAAATCGAATATTTTTATTAGTCATCGTAAACAAAATTAGTCATCTTCACTAAGCAAGTACGAGATATTTGCACAACTATCGAACAAATATTGTTACGAAAATATTCTATAAATATTTGCATAAAATTATAGAAATTTGGTGATCGTTAATAATTTTTCATATTTTTTTATCAGAATATATTTAGGTTCGTTGGTATTTTATCGAAATATAGAATTTTTAAATTTCATGCATTTTTATTTTAACCGAAAAGAATTCTTTCTCTCGTTCGTTTTTTTTAATATTATATTAACTCTTCAACAAATGGCGAAAGCAAAAATCTACTTATCTTCTTTGCCTTGTTGTGCTTCTGCCACATGGGAGGAGTCTTTTTTCATTCTTTTGTAATTTCTCTTACCGACTCTCTCACGCTGATGCTTTTGGCGACTGTTGTTTTGTTGTCATTTATTGGTGTCACTGGTCTTTTAATATTCGAATCTCTTATCGATTTATAAGACGGTTAACCTTTTAAGTGTTAGATAAGTATTAAATAAATATTGTTTAATAAAGCTGATAAAAAGTAATGATTTCAGATATGATTTTAACAGTAAGTGATGATCCGGAATTTCAAATCTGTCATGAAGTAATTGTGGACAACGATGCAACACTTTCTACTTTTCTCAATGAATGTGTGAATAATATGAAAGATTATCGTAATATTTCACTTACAGATCTTTTGGTTGTAATAAATGGAAAGAAGATTATTCCTGGAAATAAAAATTTAAATGAAAAACTTTTGGTTTGTTTTTTTACTTACTTTAATAGAATTTCCGTATTTAAAACGGTAATCGGAAATACCAGTCTTTTCTAATCGTGAAAAGATGGCGATTGAAAGGTCAGCTCATTTGAACTCCTTTTTATATTTTAGAAGATATAGGTGGGAAGAAAGAACCACATTTGAGATAGACTGATAGACACCTGTGTAAATTGGTTAATGATATTGATTAATGAGAAAGAAGGTAAATGAGTGCCAGTGCAGCATGAACTGAACTTATACCTGAACTGTACACCTAATTGCAATTTAAAAAATGTTTATATTAAAAATTTAAGAAAAAAATTTATTTGATAAAAATATATTTAAAAGAATTACTTTAGAATTCCTTCTTAATTTTTTTAAGTTTTTTAAAAATTTTTAAAAAATTTTAATTCTTTAAATTCTTTAAATTAAACTAATTAAATTAATAAAAATTAAAATTAATTAAAGTTTTTTTTAGTATTTTAATTTTCAAAAAATTTTATTAATTCTTGTTTTTTTTCTCTAGCATTATTTATTTATTATGAAACTATTCATTTATAACAATTGTTTTTAAAATGTTTTATAAAAATTGTTTTATAAATATACCGGAAAATATTAAATATTTTTTCGATTTATTAAAAAAATATAATTTTTTTCAGAATCTTGGTTTTTCGAATGCAGATTTAGTTCTTGTCCAGAAAAAGCCTTCACATCTCGTACCAAGTACTTCAAAACAAAATGATCGAACAAATATTATAGCGGATTTGGTGAAAGCAATAAAAGTTCCAAGTCATTCCAAATTGAATCCAAATCAAGTGATTGCTAGAAAACATAATTTACTTGAATCAGATATTGCTGCTGTAAGTAAAATTTCGTATTTCTTACATTGAATCTCATTTTAATCTGGTTAATTTTTTTTCTTATATAAATTATAATAGCATAGTGGTATGAGAATTTTGGCTCAGAAACTGAGCAGAAATGGCCTCGATTATACTTCGCTCCCATGCCTTGTGTATGTAAATGTAATCCTTGTTTTCATGGCTCAGTTTCTGTACTCTTCTTCTCTTATACTCTTCTTCCATTATAAAAATGAAGTCCTGACCGAACTCACTTTTGCAAAAAGTAGAGCCCTGTTGGTTATTGGAGCCAACCAAATCAAATGGCGAATGTTGCGACAAGAGGAAGAAGGGACTTATAATCATGTTCAGATCTGAAAAATAAATCACAAGGATCATATTTCATCACTGATTGATCAATGAACAAAAGAGTTTTATTGAACACTGTATCAGAAAACCGAATGTGAAGTACTAATTTTCGGTTCTGTTCCCACGGGGCATTTACGCTACTTATTTTATCTTCTTCATTTGGCCATTCTGTGATGATGGAAATTTTATTTATTATTAAGAAAATTATTGAAAATGTTACGTAGTTACCTATTAAAATTTTTAGGAATTCTTACGCATATAGATTATTTTTTCAGAATATGAAATTTTACAAAATATATTTTGTAAATTTTAAATAAATTTTTAACTATTTTAATAATTAAATTTTAATTATTTTAATAATTTTAATAAATAATTTTTTTTAAAATTTTTTTTTTATACATAAAATTTTCTGTCTATGCAGTGATTACTAGAAACTGAAGAAAATATATTTATTAAAATTTTACGATATTACAATTTAATTTTATTAGAATATTTAGTCGTATATTTTTTCAGTGGAGGAATTTCTTTGTTTGCTCCAAATTTTTATGCCTATAATTTTAAACAATTAAGAGAGAGCAAAATGGCTTAGTAGGGTGCTCATTTTAGGAGTGCTAAAATGCTATTTATAATAGGAATAAACCTGTAAAAAAATCCAGGTGATACTGGCGACTCATTTGCATTTTTATCGCCAAGAGACTACTCCATGGCATATTTGTCGAGCCCGACAAGCCAGAGGAGCGAGTCTAATCAGCAGTGGTGAGTGCTCTTTAAAAAATATGCCAGTATAATAAATTTTCAGATATTATATTTAAATTATTCAGAATATTCGCATATATATTATTTTTTTTAGAAAATGAAATTTTACAAAATATATTTTGTAAATTTTAAATAAATTTTTTAATCATTTTAATAAATTTTTTTTACACATAAAATTTTCTGTCTAAGCAGTGATTACTAGGTGAAATTTCGAGCCCTTCTCATCCAACAACTTTGTTTGAAATATTTTAATAATATAATTAAATATTAAAGTAAATATTAAATATTAAACCTAAGAATGAATATAAAAATATTTTATTATTATTTGCAGTTGAAAAGCTGATAACATAAGTTACTATACATTTTTTCTAAAATTGGTATATGTACTGGTTAAGGTTGTGAATACGTTTGTTGTTCTAATCATTCAGTTATAACGCTAAAAGCTTTATTATTTTATTATTTTAAGCTTCGAAGAGAATACCAACTGTTAATGGATAATGCTGATTCAGGTCACATGAGAAATTTATCCGACAGTATGAAAGAAATCATCAGGAAGAATGATTTTGGTATGTATCTTAAGTATTATACATATATATTTTCTAACAGTTCTCACCGTTTCTGGTTAGGCTGGCTCCAACGGCTACAAGGGTAAAACGCTTCCAAACGCGTGGTCTGATACCATCGTCTAAATCCATATATTGCTTACACCTATACGTTCGAAATCTTTCCTAGCCGTATCAGGTCTTGACTGGCTCTCTTCGCTTTTGGTGCCATCCATCACACGGTTTAGCAAGTAAAATATGCGACAACTCTTGTGGTGGACGACGGAGAATGTACCATAACCACTGAAGGCGACGTAATAACATTTTAATGCAGTTGGTGTTTCAACGAAGGTGGATGCGACCATGTGATATTTTATCCGCTCGACGAATCCGTAAAATATACCTTAGACAAAAGCGGTCAAAGGTAGATAGCTTCTTTTTTTCTTCAGTCTCATTGGCCATGCATCAGAACCATATAGCAAGATCGAACGAATCACGGTTGTATATATGCAAACTTTTGTTTTAATGGTAATTTCACGACGGCTCTATAAAGGTTTCGTCAACCAAAAGAATGCATTTCTAGTTGCTGTGATCTGCTGTAATATCGTCTTTTGCCTAGCCATTTAGTATTAGAGTGGACCCAAGATAATTAATCGGGCACTTTCTCGATCGGCAATGAATTAACAAAAAGAGGTATTTTTATCAGCTTCTTGTGCATAAGACGAAAAGACTTTCGTTTTGTATACATTGACCCTGAGTCCTATTCTTGGTGCATTTTCTGACACGTTATTTAGACAGGTTATTTAGCATTACTTGCATTTCGTCAAAACTATCAGCAAAAAGGACTACATCATCAGCGTAGATCTGTAATACGATGCTTCTAACTGATTTGCACAACTCATGTTGACAAGCTGTTTCCAATATCCAATCTATCGCATAGTCCAATATTGTAGGGGAAAAGACGCAACCTTGATGGACACCAGTTCTTATTTTGAAGGAATCTATCAGTTCCCCTAATGCATCTGTATGACGTACGCTGATAAAATGCCTTTATGAGTCGAATGATCTTGTCTGGAACACCGTCGCGTTCCATCACATTCCAAAGCCCCTATCAATTGAATCAAAATTAGCCGCAAAGTCGATGAAACACATGACAGTGGGTTGCAAATATCTGAAGCGATGTTCCAACACTTTTCTCAACGTGAATATCTGGTCAGCACAACTGTGCCCCGGTCTGAATCCAGCTTGATTAGGTCGCATCCTACTGTCTCGTACTTCCATAAGTCTGTTGAATAAAAGGGAAGCAAAAATTTTCGCTGAAACGTCTAATAGGGCTTATTCCTTGATAATTGTCTCAGTATGTCCCATCACCTTTTTTGAGAATTGGGAGCAGAATTGTTTTATTCCAGTCATCTTATAATATTTCCCATACTAGAGAGTACAATTGAAGGTGTATTGTGATGGACAATATTTAAAGAGTTCAGTCCGAAGATCATCTTCTCCCGGAGCCTTATTGGCCTTAAGCTTATGGATAAAGGAAATTACTTTTATTCGAGGCTTGCAATTACACGCGTATGCTTCGGTAAACGTATCAGTTATATGAGAGCAACAGATGGCTCTTCATGGTTAAGTTTGGCCTCAAAGAATTCTTTCCATCTTATAAGGCGGTCCTTAATACTTTTGATCAGTACGCCATTGCTGTCTCTTAGCATTTCACTGATCAGTCATAGTTACTTTATGATGAAGGCAGAATAGTTTCCTATTGTCACCTAATCGAGCCGTTGCCTCCATTCTTGGCTGGCCATGTCACTCCAATAGTGATTTCTGTCCCACCGTGATGCTTTCGTTGCAAATTTTCGAAACATCCAATGAACATCATTCGTGCTTTGGCAGCTTTCGCTTTTTCAGACAGTTGGTTGCCGATACCCAACTAGCACACTTTCTACTAGTATGCCCTAGCGTAAAAGTGGCCGACTTTCGGAGACATTCCTTTAGTTTTGACCAGTATTCATTTTCCGTCCCAGAAGAGTCATTGATATTTGTATCACTGAGATGCTTCAATAATTCAATCTGAAACGCCTCACTGCCACGGAATTTTTCAGTTTGAGATATTTAAGGATCTCTGGGGATGCTGTTTTCTGTGAGTTGTCAATTTTATACGGACCTTGGCTCGAACCATAACATGGTCAGATCCATGAAGATCACCCGTTTCAGTGCCGCGGTAGGAACGATTATCTAGTACGGAACTCTTCAAATGGTGAACTAAAAAGATTTAATCAATCTGGTTGAAGTGTTGGTTATCCGAGGAGTTCCACGTAATTAGATCTTTTCTACGATGCCGGAAGCAAGTATTAGTAATAAAAAACTCATACTCTTCGGCATAACGAAGAAGGCGTTTCCCATTGGTGCACCGGTCTCCGATGCCATGTTTGCCAATTATAGTCATAATTCCAGTCTCCTCCGACTATGACCATATCATATTTTGGTAGCGACCTTGTTAGTAGTTGAAATTCCGCATAAAATTTATCTTATCACTATCATCTGCCGATAGAGTTGGAGCATAGATAATTATGACCGAAATATTACAGACCTTACCCTTAAAACGGGCATAGGCCATATGGTTTCCGCTCAGTCACAGCGGAATGGGCTTTGTCAGATATCACAATCGCTACGCCATTTCGCCCCGTGTTATCCGAAACATCACAGTTATATAGCCAGTATCTCTGCTCTGAACCAGGATTAATAACTTCTCGAGACCCAAAGTGAGGAAGACGGACCTCTGACAAGCAAACGATATCCGCACGATATTTAGAAAGAGTGTGGACAGTGATCGCTTGGCTTGCAGTCTCCATAAGCGTTCTGATGTTTCACGCTGATACGGCTAAAGCCTCGCTACGCGTGCAGAGAGCTGATCTCCTTGATAGATCTCCTTTCGAGTAATTACCCTGGCTTGCGAGCACATTTTATCTATCAGCCTTGGTATCGCTTTAAGCCCTTATGCACTTATAATTGTGCACTTGTCGCATGTACCACCGGGCTAGGAGTACGCGTCGGGAAATGCGGACGCCATATCAAAAATATCTGACCCGTTCACAAAGTCACTTGGGGATAGAGATACAGGTGGGTCCACAGCAGCCACTCGGACTTTTGACATAATGGCAGGTACTCTTTACTCCTGCCAAAGACAAAAAATTAAATTTAAATAATATAATAATAATAATTTAATAATAAATAATAATAATTTAAATAAAATAATAAAATAGACAATGAAATTTCAAAAAAACAAAAAGCAATTAAATTAAAAAAAAATTTTCTTAATTTAACTGATTTAATTTAATTTTATTTTATTCGTTGTTTGGTTAAAAAAAAATTAAAAGTTTAAAAAGGCTTAGTTGAACTGTGATCAGAAATAAAAAATAAATTCACAAAAATAAATTGAGAATATTTTTTGAAACGACCGCTCAGCAAAAAAATTTCTTGAAAATTCTCTAGTATTATCTATACACATGTTTTTGTTGTATTTTTATAAAAATAGAAATATTTGTATCAAAAATGACTGTTAAAAGTTAGTTTTTAAATTAGTCTTTTTTTCTTATTTTTTATATTCAAAAGAAAACCATTTCTGGTTTGATTTGTTTTGCTGATTAATTAGGGTAATCTGTTTCTTCATCTGAACCGATGCTATTATGAAAGATGTTCTTTTTTCTTCTATTTAAGCCTTTATATCGTTGAGACTCCTGTGCAGTTAGATTATCTGGTCTACTGATGGTGATATGACCATTCTTCATAAGTTTTGGTTTGTAACCATAGCTTAGCGAGCATAGATAACGCTCTTGGCAATACCATTGATGCCAAGTGTTCGAGCGAGAGCAAATGCAATTTGCGAGATTCTGTCATCTCGACGAGTACATCAAATATTTCAGAAAAGATTGTTATAGTTGGGTAGCTTCTTGATATTTTCAACTCTCATTTTATGTTTTTTTATATTTCCAATATTTTTTTCGCCCCACTATGATTGACCATTGTAGATCATCTAGCCACCTTTGGCTAACTCCATTGGTTGCTGGCACCTTATTCCTGGATAACCATTTGGGATCATAATTGCATGTGGGTATTTATATTTATATTTACTCATAGTATATTAGCATGACCAGAATTACAGTTGGATACCCTAGCAAACCAGAATTTCACTTTTAACAAGTTTATCTCAGTCAAGAATCAAGATGTAGGAATGAAACCGGTGATGCTTGCTTCTTGTAGAATATCATTTTATCACCTTGCATTTAAATGTTGCAAATTACATATGTCGCGGCAATGCTATTAAAGATGAAATTTTATTTTTCTCTTGACCTTTAACTATTTCTCTCGTCAATATTGGGTGATAACAAATTTGTTTTACCAATATATAAGATGAAAAGAGTTGTCTTGCATATCTGGGACCCAAACTTCATTGCAGGATTGCTTCTTGAATAGCAGCAGTCGATTTCTATAATCTCGACCATCTCGTATAGGGATAAGGACTTGGCCTTAGGCCATTTCGAAAGATTTGAAACATTTAATCATTTTCCCATAAATACAGACGTATGCTGTTGTACTCTGATAAAACGTCTTAATAAGTCGAATGTGCTCTGAGCTCCCCATTGTATGGACCTCAAAATTACAATCGTAAGCAATAAAAGGAGTGGTTAATATTTGAAGTGATGTTCGAATGCTTCTTTGTAATTCATCATCTTAACGCGAATATTTGGTCGACATGTACACTAGTCTGGAATTAGCGTGGCAGTGTATACCACAATGAATTTGTCGGGCCTAAAAGGGATAAAAGAGATAAAATCTTTATCAGAGATATCTAATCGACTTGTTTTTCTGTGGCTGCTACAGTTCGTACAATTTTATGGAAATCGTCTGCAGGATCGTTGCTGCGCTTTTTCGTATACCAGTTAGTTATCTGATGATGAATTATAAAGAAGAGTTCAGTTGAAAATCCATCTCCAAGAGATTTTTGACTAAAGTTTTGAATGAGGAAAATCATTTCTTGTTTTTATTGCATAGCGGTTACATTCGCTGGATATGTTTATCTATATTTTGGAAGATTACCGATGGCACAACATGGTTGAATTTATTCATTCTCTCTTAAGCCTCATCTTTTCTTAGATCATTTCATCGGCCATTTTTCGAATTACGATTGATTTACAAAGAATGTGAAATAGTTTTAACGCCTGTTCAGGCCACCACAGCTGTATTAATATATAAAGTACAGCATTAAATTTCGCAAAGTTTTTTTTAAATTGTTTTCAAATATGATTCGACAGCTTATAAATATATATGTCAATAATAATTATTGAAAAAGTATCGATTTTAAATTTTGTTTTTTTTTTTCTAAATTGAAATTTCAGAAAGTTATGTTGCAAAAGTTGTTCGTGACCAACAAAAAATGAATGATCCAACGGATACAGAAGGGCAGCGTTTAATAGAGGAACAAATTCGTTTAAAAAATATAATAATGGCAAGAAATTATGCGATAGAACATATGCCTGAAGCATATATTCCAGTTAATATGCTTTATATTAGTATTAAAATCAATGGAGTTCTCACGCAGGCATTCATTGATACCGGTAATTCCTTTAATTTCTTTTCAATTATCAGTCAATTAACAATTAATTTCAATTTTAAAATTTCAGTTTTAAAAGATAGGCACATTTTGAAAATTGCTCATATTAAGTTGTTAAATATTTTATTTCTTTTCTCGTGATTCAAAAAAAAGCTCACCGAAATTTTCTTTTTTAGGAGCACAATTGTCTATTTTATCCGACAGCGAAGCACTTCGGTGTGGATTGCTTGATGTCATGGATAAAGCGTATAATGTAACGGTTCACGGTGTTGCGGGCAAAATGGAATGTATTGGCAAAATTCATGCTTGTTAGTTAGTCATGCTAGTAGCTTTTTTATATAGCTCAATATATTAGATTGACCCAGTAAAATATAAAAATATTACAACGGCCCTTTTTCTTTTTGTCCTTATCGGTAAAAATAATTGCGATCATGAAAAAAAATATTCAAACTATGTAAAATTTACTATGTAAAAGTAGAATTGATTGTAGGTGTAGTGCAGATCGGTGATAACTGCTATCACTGCAATTTCGAAGTGTTATCGGGACAAGCAACACCAGTTTTAATTGGTCTCGATTTTCTTCGAAGGCATCTTTGCGTCATCGATTTGAAGAATGATTGTTTGAGGTTTTATTTCTTGCTGCATGTTTTAAACCCACTCCTCATTGCATTCTGCAAGTATATATCATTTTTCAGCTTCGGTGATTCCTCAAAAACAAAGTTTTTGAGTGATGCAGAAATAAACATTTCCCACCACCATCACCAATAAACAGATGAACGGTGCGGTTGAGCTTATGTTTCCAATTAGCCTTCAATTTTCCGTCACTATTATTTAAACAGATTCTCTTCAAATCTTTGTTTATTGTTTCTTTTTATGGCCGAATTTTATATTTGAAAAAAAATTACTTGAACACAAAAAAATCTGAAAAACTTAGATGACATAATACTTGAACAATATTTTCCATAACGTTTTTTTTTAAACCATTTTAAAATATCAATGTTTTTCCAATAAAATATAAAATTACCGTAAAATTTCGAAAATGTCATGAAAAAGCACAAATAAAACAACTGGTCATCAAATAAGGCAAAAAAATAAAACAATTTGCAAAATAGATGGAGATAAAAAAATGAAAAAAAGGCAAAATAAGATGGAACTATTAACTATTATTTATTAATATGGAACCATAATATAGCTACGAAATTCTAAAGAATATGAAACATGATGGGAAATTTTTCACAGAGTAAATTAAACTGCTTCGAGTACGAAATAGTTACATAATATGTTACAGCAGCAAATGTGGCATACTTACGCAAATAGTATTACTGCTCGAAAAAAGAAAATTTCCAAAAAAATACCGAAAATCTGAACTTCTAAAGCAGTAACTACGATCAGCAGTCGGATTTGCGCGAGCATTGACAACAATCATTAAGCAAATTAAGCATATTTATTTGTCGTTTTAGCGTTTTTAATTCATTTGACAATTTCTTATTCTGATTTTGAGTATCTTTAAGCAAATTTTGCAAAACTGAAATACGACTTTCTTTCTCGCTTATGGTCTTTTCGAGTGCCTTAACGCAACACTGTAAACTAGCAATTTGAACATCCTTCATTTTTTGTTGTTGTTTTGCTTTCGAACGGGATTTTCGTACTGCATCATTATTTTTTTCTCGTTTTAACCGATAAGTTAGACTTTCTTTTTCTGCCTGAAAGCAGAATTTTATTTTCCAAGAAAAAATAAAAATTTCGATCACATCGGTATTTCTTTCACAAACTAATCGTCAAGAATAAAATATTAAACTAAATACGAAATTAAGATCTCAGCTAGTAGTACGAAAAATCAAAAAATGACACCATATTAACCACTCTACAAATTGCAATTAGTTTACTCACCCAAATATCACAATCTTAGCTATTTCCTACAAACACTAACCAGAGTAACAAAACATCTCATCAGACTGCAATATCACCAATCGAAGATTCTTTCTCAAAGCAAGTAATGAACGTTTAAAAAAAATATTTTTCGAAAATTACTTCAGGTTTAAACGAATACTTTCTGGGTTTGATTTTTGGTATATAAACCAAATTATCATTATCCACTTTTGGATTTCTATTTGACGATGTTGAACATTCCGCTTTAAATATTATATCTTCTTCGGAATTTTCGACTTTTATGTCTTTAAATTGAAAAACTGGCGAAGCCTTTGTTAAGTTATTATCAGTCCCTGTCTCATCGTTTGATATTATATCATTGACTTTACTGATAAATAAATTATTATCTTCATACAAATTTTCTATGAATCGCTCCTTATCAATTATCATATCGTCATACATTGTATCATTTCCAATAAAATCATTCAAATCATTTAAATATGGCGTTAAATCCATATTTTCATTCATGAAATCCAAGCCATCTTTTTCCTGCAATTCCTCGCACAACATTAATGAATCCTGAAATCATTTCACATTAATAATTAAAAAATTTAACGATTAAATAAAAAACTTTTGGTTCAAAAAAAATTTCTTAGTTGAACTATTAAATAAAAATTAAGATAACCAAACATAAAATGACTTTTTGCTTTTTTTTAAATTATTTTTTATTTGACGATAACTTGTTCTTTAAAAAATGGCAAAGAAAATTCTCTCAAATAATCTCTCAACTAAATATTAATATTAATATTAATACTAAATATTAATAATCGCCACATTAGGATGAGACTTATCTATCATACTGCCAGTAGCAAACAGAATAGAAAATCAATCACCCGAATTTCACCTTTGTCAGGTTTACTTCGGGTTGAGCCGTGGCATGGTTAAAAATGAGAAAGTACCAAGATGTGCTCTTCGTTATGAAAGTATGCTTTATTTCTGATGCAACAGTTGTTTTCTTATTTATAAACTTTTCAGTCTAAAAAAATTTTTTTCAGTAATTCATGTTCCTCAAATATATCAAATATATAAATAAATAGAAAAGCACGATCACAAATTAAAGGTTTCCTTTATTTCTAAGACTTTTGACTAGGCTTGTTTCGCTGGCTTATTGGACCGGACAAAAACGTTCGCATAACATAACTCATAACTCGTAACTCGGATCTTCAAGAAGTGCTGTCGGGAGCAGAATCCCGTATCGAAGCTCCAGAAGAGAGCAACTCAGAGCCAACTGAGCCATTCTAGCCTTAGCTATAAAGATCGAAAAAAAAGAACTTCAAAACCTGTCGATCGATAACAGGTGAAAGTTCAGTGCGGAGATTGATTCGCATTGCTCGACATATTTCATTATTTACATTATTACAGTCGTTGTTTACTTTATCCATTTCTGTAAATTGATAAGAAACTCATTAAGAAACGATCTCATTTCGCGTAATTTTTGGCCGTGTACTCGAAGCTTACGCGAATTTCGTCATTTCACTATATAACCCATACGATTTTCAGTAGCAAAAATTAACTGGCATTCTTCAACTATAAACAAAACAATCGTCTCAATTTACGCGATTATTTTTTATCCGAATGGTCATACAAATTATAAATTATATTAACGATTATTTTATTTTTATCGCGGTTAAACTATGGGAATTTGCCTCAAATGTGTCCCTCCTCATCGCAAAATAAACAACCAACCTTTCGCGAACCCTCAATTTGCACGAAACCTTAATTCGCGCGGTAGGATGACCTTCAAACCCACAAACATTATAAGGAACGAAAACTACTTAAAACCTTTCAAAAATATAACAAATCACGTAATGATGAAATTTTCCGATGAATCATCACTTCGAAATCTCCGCCCATTTCTTTGTTGATGACGTTGCACTTGTGTTATTCCCGATTTTGGCACGTTGCCAAAGTATATAACTGCAAAATTTTTATTTACTGCAGGAATCAAAATATCTATTTTGCAAAAAACTTTTATAAATGTCACCCTGTGGCTATGACCTTCGCTATGACCTTTCCGAGGTTCGGCCTCTGGTTTGATCTTTTGATCCATACGCATTAGTTTGGCTTCACCAGAGGGCCCATAGGGCTCATTGACGCTTAAGATGAGCCTTCCTGGTTAAAAAGACTTTGTTGCCGATGCGAGCGAAAGCAAGTCCCAAAGCCTTGACCACGGAGTTAACATGGCTCTGACATTGGCGACATTTGATCTGCTCTTATCTTATTCACTGGTGCTAATCAATGATTTATTTTCAAAATTAATAATATTGTAATATTCATATATAATAATGAAAACTCAATAATATTTGTATTTAATAAATTAAAATTAATGATATTTTCATTTAATAATTAAATACGAGTTTTTATTTAATAACGTTTCCATTTAATAATTTAAAATAACCTTTAATAATAATTGCACGACGTATTTTATGCATAATTGCTTTTAATTTATATTTTTTCTTTATATTTCAGTTTATATTGATTTACTATATGAAATGAACATAAATATATTTTAATTTGTGTGAAAATTTTATTATTTTTTGTTTTTTCGTTTTATTCATTTTATTATTTTAAAAATTCACCTTTTTTAAACATGTCGAAATATGAAAAAAACTTTAATTTATTGAACTAATTTTTCTTTTTTATTTTAGAAAATTTCGAATTTCGAAAAAAATTTGATGGATAAAAATAATTTAATTCATCTAAAAAAACGTCAATTTTCATCGGAAAAGCGCAATATTGAAAATTTTAAGAGAACGAAAAAGGTTTATTTTATGTAATTTTTTGTAATTTTGTGGGAATTCCGTTTTTTAAAAATTTTTAAATTATCAAAAGTTGATTTTCAGTTTTCGTTTAGAACACTTTTCTTTTTTTATAATTTTATTTCAGGTCATTTATGTAAAGAATGAATTGCCGGTACGTTTAGTTGAAATACAGTTAGCTAAAGCAATTCGTAAAAATTCAATTTGTATTATTGCTGGTGAAACTGGAAGCGGAAAAAGTACTCAAATACCTCAGGTTGGCTTTTGTTCTAAATTCTAACATCTCGGGGAATAATTTTTTTTGTTTTATTTATTCTAAAAGTTGGGCAATTTAGAAAATACTTCACTAGGTGAAATTAATGGAAACATCCAAATGGTTTACGCTGTTGTGCGCTAAGGGGATGAAATGGGTTAGTGGGTGAACTCTTGCTCTCACTTATGTTGAGGTTTCTGTTCACGGTGTGGGAGCAAACCTGCTTTTCAAAATCTCGGTTAACTGCTCACTTAAACTTTTGCCAAGTGACTCCATGGCAAAATTTGCCTAGTCCAAGAAACCAGCAGATCAAACCGAATGGTGGTCTTTATTTGATAATAAGATGAACTGCTAGTTCGAATTTATTTTCCACTTTTATGATCCCATAGTAACATTTTTGCCATTTGGCGACAAATATTCTTAGAAAAAAGATTTATTAAGATTTACTAAGGGATGAAAAAGAAGAGAATTCAGTTCACAGTCGTTTTAAATTATTATTTCAATTATTTTATGAAATTTATTACATTTTTAATTCTTTTTTTGAAAAAATTTCTAGTTTCGCGAATTTTATCTCTATTAGTTTAGGAAAATATCTGTTAATTTTTACTTAATAAAATTTATTTTTTCGTTTCGTGAAATCGTATTTTATATTTTCTTGTTGCTGCTATAATAGATTATTTTAATTGTTGGGTATGTGGCTTAGTGGGTGAATGCCAGTGAAAATCGAAAACTCGAGTTCCTATCTGACCAGTGCACCACACTTCGTCACCCAGCAATATTACCGGTTGACGAAAAAGATTAGAGTGGTTCTGGTAGATTGTTGCTTAGTGCGTCGAGGATCGCGGTAGAATCTGTTTTTCAGAATGGCAACTTATCTCTAATACCGCTTGCTTGCAAAATTTTTCTAGTCTAAGAGGCCAGCCAAGCGGTTATGACCAACATAGAATTTGTTCAATTATTGTAAAAAATTGCTTTATTTTTTCTTTATTTTGTTGTTTTTTATGATAAAATTTTTTCAGATTTGTATTGAAAACGATTTGGCAGGTAGTGGTAATATAGTAATAACACAACCAAGGCGTATAGCTGCTATTACAATTGCAGAATGTGTTGCCCAAGAAATGAACTGCAGTCCTGGTGAACTGGTAAGATTTTTCTTAAAAATACAATTCGAAAATTATTCAAAATTTGCGAATTTAATTAAGAAATAAATATTCATTTGTATTAGCTTCTTGTTTTTTATTTAAATCTTTACAGTGTATATAATTTCAGTGTATATTGTTTATTCATAGAAAAGTACGAATGCTACCACAAATTATAAGTACATAATGGTTGTGTTAAATATGAATATTCTTTCCTTTCCTCTTCCATATTATTCTTAAAACCATTTATTCGAATTTTTTGCAATTAATTGTTTAAGCAACTTTTTAAGAACCATTATATTAAGTAAATTCTAATTTTTACCACATTGCGGTTTTGCTTCTTTTCTTTCCATTTTTATAAAACATCAAATATAGTTTTCAAACTTCAGACTTTCTATGGTGCCCTTTCTTTTTGTGACAGCCTTTGCATTTCTCAATAATTCTTATTTTGTAATAAATCGCTAAATAAGTTTGATGAATTTAATGATTTTTCTTTTAAATTCAGTATGTTTATTATTTAGAAATTAATATTATAAATTTGCATATGAAAATTCATTTAAAGGAAATATTTTTAGGTCGGTTATAAAATACGTTTTGAAAATGTTACAAATGAGGAAACTAGAATTATTTATGGTACGGATGGAATATTTTTGCGTGAAGCATTTTATGATTCTCTTCTATCGCAATATTCGATAATTATTGTTGACGAAGCTCATGAACGTTCAATACATACCGATATTTTACTTTTTATACTTAAGTTGATACATAATCAGCGGAAAAATACGAAAAATCCATTAAAGGTATCAAAGGCTTTATTTTTTCCATATCCATGTAAAATTAGTTATTTATTTCATTTTGTTAAATTTCGAATTAGTTATTGACATTTGAGTAGTTTTTTAAGGAAATAATGAAATAAATCAATCCAGTTCTATCAACTGAAAAAAAATGGTTTTAGGAGTGGTTTTTACAGGTTGGGGAACTTCGGTCCTTTGTATCCTTAGGATTAACTCCGCCAGCACCCTGCATTACACACATTCTGGGTTAATAATCATTGATTTTGGATTCAGAAGATAATTTGTGGTTAGGGAAAGAGTGGACTTAATTTTTTTTTATTTTTTTTCCACCTTAGACGATTAAAATTTGTTTATTTGTTAGATGTTTTTATGATATTTCGAATAAATATTCCGAATTTTAGATTTATTTATCTTTTTTTTCAGTTGATAATAATGTCTGCAACTTTGGATACTGATTTGTTATCGGATTATTTCGATCAAGCACCTGTGTTTTTGATAGAGGGAAGAAGATATCCAATAGAAGTAAATATTTTTTAATGTTGGATTCCATTTAATGTATCATTTTAAATTCATAAATGAGTTGATTGAGATATTGTTTCATTTTGCAAAGTTATATTGGAAAAGAAATTGGAATCGCGTACTTTTCCTTCTTTAGTACTTTTAAGATTTAAATGATTTAAAGACAAAAAAACACACCTTTAATAAACTCTAATAATGCTTAGTGGAGCCAGAAGTGATGATTGGAATTGGAAAAAATGG
Organism: Dracunculus medinensis; assembly: GCA_900625125.1. NCBI lineage: Eukaryota > Metazoa > Nematoda > Chromadorea > Rhabditida > Dracunculidae > Dracunculus > Dracunculus medinensis. The sequence goes on along the minus strand of UYYG01000031.1, from coordinate 148,655 downwards.
CTATAACAAGGGGAGAACCCCACAGTATAGCTTGAGATTTTTAAATTTTTAATTTTAACTCTTTCTAATATCTTTTCAGAAAACTTTAGTTTCTTTTTTATTTTCTTTCTAATATCTTCAAGATTTCTTAGATAGATAGGTTTCAAATTTCAAATTTTTATGAAAAGCTTAAGTTTTATCTTATTATATTTGATATCTTGAATCGTGGCTCCTTTTGGTAAAGTGTGAAGTGAACATAATTTCATTCTTTTTGCTTTAATAGAAATAATTAATATTAAAATTTAAAATCTATTTTATGTCAGCAGCTAATAATTTTAGTTGTTTTATGCATGTTCTCTAAAAGAGTCAAGAGACGATTATGTTTTCAACTGTTTAGCGACTCTTATGCAAGTTCACCAGTCCGAACCCACCGAGTATTTTTTTATGTTTCTTATATTTACAGTAAAGACAATGTATTTTTTACGTTTTTAATTATTATGAAAACTCATCTTTTTCATGAAAAATTCATGAAAAAAAAAGGTTCAATTAGAACTAAACGAAAAAAAAATTTTATTTGTGACTAATAATTTTAAAAAAGTTCTGGTGTGCTTGTTTTTCTTACTGGACAAGAAGAAATCGAAGCTGCTTGTAAACAGGTTTACGAAATATCGGATCGATTAGATAAAAAAATATTGGTGCTTCCACTTTATGCGAATCTTTCGCCTTCGGCTCAAATGCGAGTGTTTGAACCAACCACTACGCCTGCAAGTTAAATTTATTTCTTTTCTATCTAATTTTTTTCATTTTTAAAAATTTATTTAAATGAACTATAAATTCACTTCAGCGATGTTTTAATTATTTAAATGTTTCTCAGTATAAATAAAACGATAAAATAAATCGATTGTTAAGTTAAAATTTTTGTAGGATGTAAGAAAAGTTGTTTTTTCAACCAATATTGCTGAGACATCAGTTACTATTCCTGGAATAAAAATTGTTATAGATAGCGGAAAAGTCAAAATAAGGTATTTTTAATCAGTTCGACATATTTCTGATCTATTAACTTATTCAGTCAAAGCGCACGATAGCAATATGCAGGCATCTAATTCCATTTATAGTCATTGACACGAATAAGCTGGTCATTAAAATCCAGATAGTTACTAACATCCACTTGTTTTTCTAATTTTAACTGCACCATAGGAATTAGAGGAGTCGGACAAACCAGAAATAATGCGTATCATTAGAGATTATTCAGCAATTTGATGTAAATCGCCGGACATCTGTGAATTTTAGGACATTTTTGCCTGATCGTCGAATTGACGTCCTTCGCGTTGAAGATGTTTGTCGAGCTTCAGCAACACAACGAGCCGGACGCGCTGGACGTGAAGCACCAGGCAAATGTTATCGACTTTATTCCGAAAAAGATTTTCAAGCCTTTGAAGCTACTGCGATACCCGAAATTTTGCGCTCGAATCTATCTTCGGTTAGCTTAGCTAAATTTCTGGTTTTTTTGATTTAATAAAAAATGATTCCTTTTCTTTTCTTGGCTCACATATCTATTTCTATTTTGAGTGAAAAGAATTTGAATGTTATTGGCTAAAAAAAAAAAAAAAAAAAAAAAAAAAAAAAAAAAAAAAAAAAATAGAGGCTCTGAAATACTGTTTACCTAGTGGACCCAGTTAGGTCAGAAATTGTGTGCGCTAGTAAGAAGAGTAAAGTGGAATGGAAATTTCTGTCAAAAATTTTATTACACTTTTATAGGTTTTATTAGAACTGTTGCGTATTGGTTTGCGAAAGATTCGATCACTTTCACTTCCATCTTCTCCTTCGATTGATGCTATAAAAAGTGCGCAATATCAATTAAGAATGCTGGATGCTCTTCAACCAGTTGACCACAAAGGTCGAATATTCTTAACGGATTTGGGCAATAAGCTTTCAGCTTTCCCCATCGATCCTCCATTGGCACGGTATAAAAAAATAATTTTTGCTAATTTTTTGCCAATTGGTATATGTTTAATTTTTTTTTTTTTAAATATGCTTAAATTTTTGAAAATCACTGAATTCAGTTCAGTCTAATTTTATTCATTTTTTTTAAAATAGTTTCTGTCATGATTATCATTTTAGGGTACTTATAGCAGCGTCTCAGCAAAATTGTTTAGAAGAAGCATTAACCATTGTATCTTTCATGGCAGCTGAATCTATATATATTACCTCGTCATCGGATCGAGATGCATCAAATAATTCGCGGAAAAAATACGAAGCTATTGAAGGTGACCATATCACTTTGCTTAATATTTATCGAGCCTATCGATTCGAAAAGTATGATAAGAAGGTAACAATTGTAACAATTTTTTTGGTGCTTCAGAAGTTATTTTTATTTTTTATAAGCTGTTCACTGACTACTGATAATTTTTTTCCGAATAGTTTCAAAGAATTTTTAAAGATGTTTGTTAATTAAATTTGATTGAATTAAATTAATTTTGTTATTTAAATTTGTTTGTTAATTAAATTAAATTTAAGTGTGGTGTTGATTTTGCGAGAGATTTATTTAGCTGATAAATTATAAGATGAGATTAGGGATCAGATAAGATGAGGTTTTTTTTACAAATTCAACGAACGCAACCTTTTAAATTTTGTTAGGAATGGTGTATTACAAATTTCGTTAATGAGCGTGTAATGAACATAGTCATCAAAATTCGGCGGCAGTTGCGTGAAATATGCCAGAAAAATGAAATGAATTTCGTAAGTTGTGGTACAGATCGAACGAAGCTAAGGTCAATACAGTTCTTATTGTCTTTATTTTTCTTTTATTTTCTAGTCATATAATTTTCTCTAAAAGAATTTTCTCTAAATTATTCTCTAAAAGAACTGATAAAAATCTTGAGAATGAATTTGACTGTCTTTTTTTTATTTTTTTGTATTGGTGTTCGTCCTAGCAGATTAGAGAATTAGGTCAACCATATTTATTGTTGTAAAAAGAATTTTATTTTCGATTTAGATGCCTCCAGTGGAATCGGTCATAGAATTACTTGAGGGTAAAGGTACAATCATTAGACCAAATCCCATTTAGTGGTAGATTTATGCCTGTAAAAACAAGTGATTTGTTGTTGCATGACCAGTCATAAATTTTATTTACTTTAGTAAATCCATAATCATTGGATTTTTTATTATATTTGCAGTTGCTTGCCTTGTCAAGAATTTGTTAATGAAAGATTTCTAGGAAAGCATTATGTACGGGTCTGTTTATGAATTCTTGTGAATATGACCGATCCTCGGATAGTTATCGTTTGGTCCTTTCGCCGGAAACAATAGTCAAGATACATCCTTCCTCTTGTCTTGCTCATTCTCGACCGACAACATTCATTTATTCCGATCTCGTTAAAACTTGCGAACTTTATGCCAGGTTATTTCTATAGATCAAATCTTCCCATATATAATTAAAATTTCAGAAAAATTATTTTTCTTTTTTTTTATAGTCCATTTCTAAACTTGATTTGTTTTTTTAAAAATGTTTAAAAGTGATTTGTTGTTCCTTTCAAAATGAGGACCATCATTTCTCCTTCAAAAGTTGAATAAATGGGTTAATTTTCAATTAGATAACCAAAAAATCATTTGGGTAAGTTATCGTGTTCTTCTAAGAGTTGCTAAATTCCTTCTACTTCCTAATTTAGTCTCGTATATTTTTATTACCCTAATATTCAGTGAAAGGATGATGGTTCAGTAAATATATAAAAGGTAATTCGATAGATTCTTTTTTGCTATTCATCGAACCTGTTTTTGTGTTTATTGTTTTTTTTTCATTTCAACTTTATTTTTATTACTCAATCATTTTCAAACCATCTCAGTTATATGAATTTTTGCTGGAAGTGACCTGTGAAATTTTTTTAAAAATTACCGATTTTGCAGAGATATAACTGTAGTCGATTCGGAATGGATTAAAGAAATAATCGAAAAGAAGAAACATTTATTGGTGTTTCCGTAATTTTATATTATGGATATATTCAATTTATTAACGCTTGTTTTTTCTTCCCTTTATTTTTCGTTCATTTAAACAGTTGGCTAAGTAAGCCATATTACCCACGTATATTAATAGGACCAAAATCTAAAAGAAAACTGCTCTACTCCAAATATTGGCGAACAAAAGTTTTATCCTTCTTGACGTAGGAGATTTCAGGCCTGTAAGTGCTAGCTTAATTTATAAAAATTATAAATTATTAATTTATTATTTTGGAAGTGTGGAAGTATATATTTATAATTATTGCATGAATAATGGTGGTGATATTACACACTTATACATAATCTATGGTATCTGTGGTACTATTTGATCTTATGTATTTATTTTATAAAGTAGTATCAATGTTCTTTAAGGAATGTTTAGGTGAATGATTCAAAAAGTTATGCATTAGTAACATAACATTAAATTATTCTTAAAAATCACAATACCATAAGATTTTCCAAAAATTTTAGGCTCAAATTCAAATTTTGCGAAGAACACCACCATTATTTTATCATCATCCAGTTTTTATCGTTATAAATATCAACATCTTAATAAATAGCTCAATTTTTAAATCGCGAATCTCTCTCTGTTGATCTGGTTAAGATTGGTATATTCCTTTTTAAGTCTCGATTTAATGTAGCCATCGAATTTTTTGTTTTGTTTCAAATATCTTGGAAGAGCAATTAAATTTCTAGTTTTTCTTCTTAGTTTTTTTCTTCTCAGTCTCAGTATTTTAGTGAAAATTTTATTTTTTTTGTATTTTTCAATATATTTTTCTCTTTCAATTTGCACTTTATTACACTTTATTGTTGTGGTTATATTTTTATTTTTCAAATTTTGCATATAGAATTCACAAAAAAAATTTTTGGTCATCTTTGTCAGTTGATATTTGCATTTCTTTTATTTTCTTATCGATACATTATTTGCAGAATTTTTAACGATTTTTTTCTTGATTTTTTAAAAATATCTTTTAATTAAAGTAATTGTTTATGAATATTATGTGTGGCGAGTAGAGCATCGACGATCACAAATCTCTTATCTATATTTAGGTGAGTATACTGAAGACCAAGGTCGAAACATTGATTGAATGGGAGTTGATAATAGATGCGATATTTCCATTTTTCTTATTATATCTCAAATTCATTTTATTGGTTTCTTTGTATCAGTTCAGATTCATTTAAATTTTTTACAATTGTTAAGTTGTTTATTGTAATAATATAATAAGAAATCTTGTATGAATTTCTAAATTTTGCAGCATATTATTGGAAATAAGAAGAAGCGTCAATTTTTCATTTTCTTTCTTATCAATGAATGATCGTATTTTTTTATATTTCTCTTGTTATTGTTATTTCTTTGTTGGAAATAACTAACTGTTACAATAAATCCAAAACGAAGCATCAAGTTGTTGACCACGGTTTTGGATAGGACAATAAGTTTGCGTTCCATTATGAAAAATTCCATTCAAGAAAAATGGGGTTTCGATAAGTTTGTAAAAAATTTTTTATCCGTGTGGTTATTATTTTATTTTCTAAAAATCTCGTTATTTCGTAAGCTTGTGTTCCATTTCCACTTTGGCTGGCACTGATCGGCTAGTCGGCCTCTCGGACAGCGGTGTTCGTTTTAAAAGGGCAATAAGTATGTTTAAAAAATTTTTTGAAGTGAACTAATCAATTCAGCACTGCGCGCAATTTTGCGTTTTGTGTGTTGTGTATCGTTATTTGATGCGGTGTGAATAAATGCGGGGGTGCGGTCATTGAAGGACTGCGTGCTTACGGTACTTCGAGCGTTAAGCGGGGTAAGTGAGAAAATTTTAAAAGGATAAAATCTTCATTTACTGAATTTCAAATTGTAAAAGATTTCAGAGATTTGTTGTTAATGAAATTTCTATTCGTATTGTGACAGTTCGATTTGAAAAAAAGTTATTATATAAGAGTCACTTCAGAAAATTTTATCATTATGACTCAGTCAAATTGTCATTCAAAAATTTTATCAAAAATGAAAGAATCTCTTGAAAAAATTAGTAGTGATTCGGTAAGATTTCCAAAAATTTTTCCACGCTAAATTTCTTTTGTACCTTTAAAAGAATCCAAAAAATGAAGGATTTCTTTCGAAGAGCTCATCATTCCTGGTTGGACTCGACAGGTTGTCTTCTCGGATCAGACAAATTTCGCCAGAGAGTCGCTTGGCAGTAGAAGTACAGCTAAAACCAGTCGCTTTTTTAAAGACAGGCTATGAGACTTCAGCGTCGAATGAGATCTCGCGAACTTCGATATGAAGGCGACAAACACTAAGCCATATTCCTCTCCTAAAATCTCGGCAAATATTTTCTTTTTCCCTTTTAGAAATATTATTAAGAATTGTAGTCATATAAAATAGGGTGGTGCTGGCGACTCATCTGTATTTCTGTCGCTGAGAGACTCCATGGCATATTTGTCTAGTGCTACAAATGAGATGAGCGAGTCTAAACACTATTTGTGGTGATTCTTTTAAAAAATATAGAATAGAATTTACAGCGTTCTTCTCATGATTCCAATATATTTCTTTCATTATTCGAACAATATCTCAACGAACCATCGACAGTTAATTGGTCAAAAATAAAGCCACTTGGAAAGGCGTACGAAATAGAGTATGATAATCTGCGAAAGTACGAAACTAATGAAGATAGCGCTATATTGAAACGTTTATGTGTTATAAAGCTTAATGGCGGTCTTGGTACCACAATGGGATGCAATGGACCGAAGTCATTGATTAAAGTTCGAGATGGAATGACTTTTCTTGATTTTGCCATCAAGCAAAATGAAGTTCTACTTTCAAATTAGCCTAGTTGAGTAGTATAAAAATTAATTTGCTCACTAGAACATAATTCTTATCAAAGATTTTCCTGAAAACCAATTCATTACTTAATTATCTTTTATGATAATTTTTACTGGAATGCACGATTTTCTAGGTTTTCAATGAAACTCACGAAAGTTGTGTACCGCTAATCCTAATGAATAGCTTCAGTACAGATTCAGCTATTAGAGAGGCAATAAATTTACGTAAATCCAATATACGACAATTTATGCAGTCGAAATGTCCACGAATTTATGCGGACACATTGGCGCCATTGCCAAAAGGTGCAGATGATCCGCTAGATCGGTTTGTTCTTCTTCCTTTTCTAAGAGCATGCTTGGTTCAGCTGGTCAAAGTAATTTCTATGACAAGATGCTTTTCCTTGTCCTCAGGCACATTACGAAACACCATATTGCTCAGCTTTATAATGGTGGTCGTTGAAGTGAATATAAATATCGATTCTATTTATAGATGGTATCCACCTGGACATGGAAATATTTTCCAATCGATGATGTTTAATGGAATTCTCGATGAATTGATCGGTGAAGGACGAGATATCTGCTTTATATCAAATATTGATAATACTGGTGCCACAATTGACCTAACAATTGCGAAGTTTATGGCTAATTCTGATGTGCAATATCTCATGGAATGCACTGATAAAACAGCAAATGATTCTAAAGTTTTTTTATCACTTTTACTTTTACTTTTATTTCTGATAATTTAAGGAAAAATATTAGTGAATTCGTCTTAGATATTAATACTAATCCCTATTTTATACCCAACTTCATTTCATTAAAACCTCTCTTATTTCTGAAATTAATTAATAAGGACCAAAAAAATTATAAAGTAGCTACAGTAACTTCTAGAATGATAACTTGAATGATGTGCTTGATAAACCAAACAAAATGAACATTAAACATGGGAAGCAAGGCTGAAAATACTAGAAAGAATACAGAAAAAGATACTTTCCCCAAATATCGTGTGAACGTCGCCTCCTTTCGGGATTTGAGCGGCCCATCGATATATGGGGTTAGACGGTGGAAAAAGAACTGGCATTTTTAAATATCTATGGTACCTGATCAAGCGGCTTGAAGGCGCCTTTAATACTAACATTATTTGCAAAATAATAATTATTTACCTTTAAATAAAAAAATGATAAGCCTTGTTGCCTTTTTAATTATCTATTTTACATTTATCGTTTAAAATGCTTAAAATTAACTGAAAAATTTTATTTTTTGCTTTTCTATTAAGGGTGGAACTCTTGTCGAAATAAATCATGGAATAATGCATTTAGAAATTCCTCAAGTACCAAAAGAAAATATTGAAGAATTTTGTTCATTGCGAACGTTTAAGTAAGTAATTTATTTGTAGAAAATTTGCAAAAGTTTTACCCTTTGGAATTTCAGACTTACTTCAAATGAATGAGGAATTTGTTTCATTGGTTTTTTTTGGCTAACTGCGCTTGGCTATTAGATTTCGCCTCTAGATTATCGAAATCTGCCCTGAAACCCTCTTTTCCTTTCTTGAGCTGCCTACATATAGGTGGAACAGCAATATATGGACTTAGACCACGGAAAAAAAATGACTTTTAATACTGTCAACGATGGTATTCGATCGCGTAGCTCGAAAACGTCTTACCCTTGTAGCCAATGGAATAGCCTTACCAGTAATGGTTAGAGGAAAAAAAAGAACTGCCTACGTATTCAAAATCTTTTCTAACCATATCTTCTGACATTACTAGTCTCCCATTATTGGTTAAGCTGGCTAAACTGGTTAGAAAAGTAAGATAAGAAAAGTTTTCAGGCTATTCGACCCGAGTTCAACTCTGACAGTAATAAAAGTTCCTTTCCTTTTTTCATCGTCTAAGTCCATTTATGGCTGGTCTATCTATGCGTTAATCTTTCTTTCTAACCTTATCAGTCTATTATATATTTTTGACCCCACTACTGTTATTCAAATTACTTAATGGCCAAATTTTAGATGAATTTTTCTAAAATGATTTTGCTATGAATATTCGTATATAAATGATTTTAAGGATATTCAATACAAATAATATTTGGGTGAATTTGAGTAGCGTGAAGAAATGTTTGCCAACAATGAAAATGGAAATTATTGTTAATAAGAAGGTAAATATATTATAACGGTTGATGCTGACGATTCGTTTGTATTTCTCTAGCCAAGTGGTGATTCCTTGGCTAAAGTTTATCTGATCCAACAAGCCAGCGACATAAACCCACCCAAAAATAATGTGCATTCTTTTTTCCATTTTATTTTCAAGATTCCAGATTTTGTGATAATGAAAATGAATTTATATATTAGATTATAATTTTTGTATTTATATATGTTATATTTTGTATTTAACATTGTATTTAAAATTGCATTTTCAGTATATTTTTAGAAACTTTCTTCTGGAGAAAATATTATTCAGCTAGAGACTTCTGTTGGAGGTGCTATTAGAAATTTCGATCGTGCTTACTGTAAGTAGGTTTCTATGCATTTCTTTAAAAATTAAAATTTTTAGGTGATCAATGTTCTCGTCATTAGTCTGCTAAGCCTATTAAAGTCTTATTCGCAAATTAGATACTTATTATCTGACATCAAGTTCCCATAACGTTTTACGGCAGCATTCATTAAATTCAACAAACCCCTGCGCACTTCCTGGGATCTATAACTCTCAGAGGCTAACGATCTGATTTTTTATCTAAAATGAATTAGATAATCTGAAAGAAAATGAGAAAAAAAAATGAAGGCATCGCATAATTCTTTGCAATTGGATTCTAAGATTTGACATTTTTTACACATCTTATTTTGGGATTTAAAGAATTAGTTGGAACATAGCACCAGGAGTCCATGGATTTTTATGCGATCTTTTAAGAAGTCCTTGGAAAAAAATTTAGCGATTACTGATTTAGCTATTGACTGTATATACTGTTAAGAATGGTGAATATATTAGATCACATTTAATATATTGTAAGATTAAATTAATATATGAAAAGGAGTTTTTTTTTAGCCATTAAAGTACCACGAAGACGATTTTTACCCGTGAAGAAAACACAAGATTTACTTGCCATAATGAGTGACTTATATGAAATCGCAGATGATTTTTCGCTACGTTTACGATCCAATAGACCTATACCCCATCAACCGACCATCAAACTTTCGAGCCATTTCAATATGTTGGCTGAATTTCATTGTCGTTTCAGTTCGATTCCATCTCTAGTTGATCTTACTCATATGGTTGTCGACGGAAATGTCTACTTTGGTAGCGATATAACTCTCAAAGTAAGTGAAATATAGCAATGAAGTTAATTTTTTCCATAAAAAATCTCAGTTCCTCAAAGTTAAACTTATTTTTAAAATGAAATCTTTCTTTGAATTCCTATCTTTCATTTCCAGTTGGGCGGCAATACCGCTGAACTGCGAAAGGGAAAAGAAGCGCCAATGCTGGGATTTCCTCTGTCTGTCCATCTAACCATTCATGGAATTATTTTATATTCCCATTGCGAATATCGAAATTATTGAGACGATAATCTGGAAACAACTCCTCGGCTATCTCTGAACATTAAGATTTTTTCTTTGAATAAGGCGGTTGATTCCCCGGTTGATTTTCAGGGTGATATAGTAATTATAGCCGATGATGGCGAGGAACTGACGATACCGGCGCGTTCATTTATTGAAAATAAATTGCTTCGAGGCCGTTTAAAATTCAAAGAATTGAATTAATTATTATATTTATTTCTATATTTATTGTTTTTTATTTTCGATTGGTTTTTTATATTAAATTTTATATTATATTATATTATATTATATTGGCATATATTTTTTATATTATTTTCCTTTTAGTTATTAAAAATTTGAAATTTATAATATAAAATTAAAAATAAATGAGTTTTTAGTTTTTAAAAATAAACATAAAATATAAAAAATATGAAAGTAAATAGAAAGTATAAAATATATAGAAACATATATATATATATGTACTTGAAATTAATAATGTTTATTATTCTCTGCCTTATTATTCCATTTTCAAAACTGTTTTTAGCATTTTCTTTTTTTGCATATTTGATGTTGTATTTTAAGATATGGGATAGGATAGCTCAGTGGGTTGTTGCTCAATTTGGAGCAGCCGAAGCTGCTGTTCGATTCCCCACAGGAACAAACCTGTAAAAAAATCCGGGTGATGCTGGCGACTCACCTATATTTCTATCGCCAAGGAACTCCCTGGCATATTGCTCAATGCGACAAGCCAGTGGAGCGAGTTTAACCAGTAATGGTGAGGGCTCTTAAGAACAAGAAGAAGAAGAGTATTGTATTTTAATAAATATTTATAACAATTAAGGAATATTTATTAACAAATAAATAAAATATTTATAAATAAATAAAATATTTATTTATAAAATATTGATAAATAATCTGTTAAGTTTTTCAATTTGGAGAGACCTTATGTTATGAAAAATGATTTTCATTTTTTAATTAATTTTCATTTTTGCTTTCCATTTTCATTATTTTATAAAGTAGGAAATTGTGAGAAAAGTGAGGAATATTGGTGTTTGTAATGAATTTTTATTTTATGGAATAAAACTAGGAAAAAAATACACTTTTCCTAGTACTTTTCAGGCCGTAGAACCATTATTCGTATGGCTTATTAACTTGGAATTGGCCAGAAACTGGCAGCAAGAGCCGCAAGCCATATAATATCCAGGTTTCTGATTAGTTCTATGTATCAGACTTGTTTTCTGTTGATATTGTAAAAAATTTTAGAAAATGAGGGCGATAAGAGGTGGGTCAGGTAGACCGCCAACATGTCCGGGAAAAGGCTGGCTTAATCCTGTCTAATCTTTGACAATTAACGCAGATCGAAGTAAGCATGCATGTCACTGAAGCATCCTTGCAAGATATGCATTAACAGTTTGTAGAAATGCGAAAATAAAATTTGAAAAAATGATTCGCCTTCGAATGTACGACTCTTAAGTGATGGCAGTGTGCATTTATTCACGAATATTGAATTTCCTATTTAAATTTCGAATGCAACAAGCTCGCCGATAAAAAGCGATCTAATATACCACATTGATTTTGCTCTTTCTTAGGTCATTGCCAATGTAGCTGGTTTCCAAGACTGTGGAGCCAAGGCCTAGAATGCCTATAAATTCTAAATCTCATATAGCTGTAAGGTTTGGTGAATGCGTAAGGTGAATGACGTGCATATAATATTAGAACGATTGATGCAATCATGTGAGATTTTATGCGCACTGTGAGAAAATATTTAATACATGTAATACCTTACGCACATGATCAGAGGCCTCCTGATATCTTCTACTCTCACTGGTTATATTTTGCACACGTATAATAGGATTTTGCTGTTATGTGGAAGAACTTTCATTGATGCTGCTTTCGATGCTCAGAGGCTTCACCAGGTGCAAGAGCACACTTTCAGTCGCAGATATTTGAGCTACTATAATTTTACCTCCGCTTTTTACACTTAAATGATATTATCACAAAATCGCCATTTTGTAGAAACAGAATAGTCCTCCTCACTGGATGGACTTGGTAAAAGAAATTGATTCAGAGTTTCAGAATTTAAAATCTTTAGATTTTAGATTTTCCATCCCATAATCATTTAGTAGAAACTAGGAAACGCAATGCTAGGAGGGAGTAGTGGAAATGAAATAATCTGAAAAATTTAACCAATTGGCCAATTTTAAATTAAATTAACAGTTCCGACCATAGATGATTATATGCAAATATGCAAATTAGCGGCCAAGTATCAATTAATTTTTAATCCCATCATTAATAAATTATTTATTATAAAAAATTATGAAAATAAAAAATACGTAAAAGAAATAGAAATAAAAGCAAAAGCAATAAAATTATAGAAAATTTTCAGCAAACTTTCATATCAAAATACGGTGGAATTTGTGCAAAAAAATTATAATCGATATAAAGATTGCCATTCACAATTGTAACTGTACGGCCTTCGGCTTTGGCTCGACGTATGTGATTTTCCAAGGCTTGCGCATCAAGTACAACCGATGAGCCAGTCAATGAAGTTGCTTGTTGCATCATCATTGCTACACCCATGCCAACACCATAGCATCTTAATTACAACAAGTTCTCCCAATTTTTTGCTTTTTCCCAGAGCCTTCCTTCCTGATTCTTTTTTTCCAGAAACACTCACCATTTCTGGTTCGATTCGCTCCGCTGGCTTATTGGACCAAACAAATTTTGTTAGAGAATCACTAAGCAATATAAACAAAATAAATATGAGTCGCTATGATTTTATGAAAAACAGGTTTACTCCTGCCGGAAGAAAGTAGAACCGCAACATTGGGGGTTCCTAAAATGAGAACAATAACCGACTGAACCATTCTACCTCTTACATTTGATTTCATATTTATATCCAAGTATATTTTCTATTATTTATGAAAAAAATTGAAGTACCAAAGTACCACAATCCAAATTCCATCATAAATTCCATAAAAGCTTATTTTATTTACTTACGTAATATAAATAAAATAAGCTATTTTAATGAAAAAATATCATATTTCCGAATGCCATATTCAAATAAAATACTAGTAACTATTCAACAATAAGATTTAATTCAATGATTTAAGGAATTATTTATTCATCCTTGTTTTTGACGGGAGTAAACCTGTCAAATGATAATAACAAAAATCTGAGTGGCTGTTGGAGACCCATCCGTAGCTCTATCATCAAATGACTTGAAAGGTCTTTTTGATAATACATGCGAGGTCACGATTCGGGCACGATTTAGTACAATGACCCAAAGGCTTCAACTAGTATGTGTTCGAGAGCTAAGCTAATTACTCAAAGTCTGTCAAGAGAAACTGTCCATTGGTACTTGTAAAAGCGGCAAGATATTGACCATAGCTGTTTGGAACGTTACAACACGTTACAACATTTATGGACATTGCAAACTAAGTCCATGTCCACACTCTTTCTAAATACAGTGTGTCGCCTCTTTGTCTTCCTCACTTTGGGTCTCGAGGATTTACTAAGCCAGGCTCCAAGCAGAGATATTGGCTATATTTCTGTGATGTCTTGGAGTGGTAATGACTAGAGGTGAAACGGCGATTGCCATGTCTGAAAAACCTCGGTCCACTTTGTTGAGCGGAAGCCGATAAACGACCATATGACCGATACTCACTTCAAAAGAAAGTTCAGCAATATATCTGTAATCAATGTTCCAACTTTCTGCAGATGATCATGAAAAGGGTAAATTCTATGCGAAACGTCAACTCTCTACTAAGAAGGCATTGATCACCACGATGCCACCACGATGAACTGATAATTGGCAAATATGACATAGGGCATAAACTTTTTACTAATACATATTTCCGGCTTCGGAAAAGATTAGTCGCGTGGACCCCTTCGACACTCTAACCAGATTGATTATATCTTAGTCAGTCAAAATTGGAAGGGTTCTGTAAGTGTCAGATCCCTTTGAAATAAAAACTGGTATCCTCAAGATTGCGCCGTTTCTCCTATAATATTCAGTTATGCGATAAACTGGATAATGGAAATCGCTTGCCAGCACTCAAAGATACAGAAATCAGTTTAAAGCATCGTATCACAGATCTGAATGCTTGATGATGCAATCCTTTTTGCTGATAGTTATGAGGAAATGAAATAATACTAAACAACGTGTCTGCAACTCCAGCGAGAATCGGTCTTAGGGTGAATACAAATAAAATGAAAGCCGTTTCGTCTTTTATGCAAGTTGTTGATAAAATGCTTTTTTTATAAATTCATTATCGATTGAGGAAGTGCCAAATTTTAATTTAATTTTAAATCTTGGGTCTACTCTATTAACGAATGGCCAGGCAAAGGATGATATTACAACCCGGATAACGGTAGTTAGAAACGCGTTCTTTCGGTTGGCGAAAATATTATGGAGTCGTCGCCAAATCACTATTAAAACAAAAGCCCGCGGCTATAGAGTTGCAATTCACTCGACCTTGCTATATGGCTGAGGGATGAATCTACCTTTCTTTGACCACTTATGCTTTATGTCTATTATACCAAAAATACATTTTACATCGTGCAGAACTGATAAAATCTATCATGACTGCATACATTTCCACTGAAATCTGCATTAATACTATGATCATAGAGTGTCGCCTTCACTGGTTAGGCCATGTTCTTTTTTGCCCATGACAGAAATAGACAAATATTTCCTCCCTCATTACTAAACCCTGTTATGGGTGGGTGTCAAAAGCGAGGTAGAATAATCAAGATCTGGACTGATATAGTCAGAAAATGTTTATATGGACCAGTGATATATGGAGTTAGACGATGGAAAAAGAAATGATTTCTATCAGAGTCGATGATGGTATGGGATCGAACAGCTTTAAATCATTTTACCATTATAGCCAGTGGAACCAGTCTAATCAGTAATGGTAAGAAGATGTAATGAAATATGTATGATAATTTGTATGAGCATCTGTAATGGTATAGATAGTTCACTAGGTTGGGTTGTTGTTTGTTGTTTTCATTCCGGAGTATTGGTGCTGGCGTTCAAATTCTAGCAAAAAATGATTTTAAAAAATCCAGATGTGATTTAGCAATGTTTCTATTTACTGTGGATAAACTGGCAAAACTGGTCCGAGCAGGGTAAGACTAACCAGAAGTATTTCAACTTTTCCCTCATGAGATAAAAATGATAAATAATTAATAAAAAAAAGATAATTCGTATTTTATCTCATAATATTCGCAATGAACTTACGATTTCCGTCCATTAGTTAAAGGACTTCTTTCTTCAGATTCACAACAGCATAAGCATAAGCCCATAATTCAGAAAATCATCGACTAGCTAATCGTATCCAGGCTCCATAATCACAAAATAGAACAAATTGCTGCCTTTAGTTACCTAAATTTTTTTGTGACACGCCTTGAAGAAAAAGTTTAATTTTTGATACATAAATTTAAATTTTTAATCTAAGCACAAAAAACTTTATTTCTGTTGCGAACATGTAATTTATTAGAAAAATTCACCTGTAGGAAATGGAATGTTTTACATTGATGCTGTGGTTCCACTTCCGGTAACTACAAAGCAGTTTAAAAAATCCAGGTGATATTAGTCAGCGACTTCTATTAAAAGTAGGCTTTTTTAGCAAAATTTGTTTAGATGGACAAGTCAGATGAGCGAACCAACCGTGAAATGTTGAGCGCTGTTAGAAATAAAAATGACCAGTTGTTTTTCAGAATTAACTCACCTTACCAGTTCAAAATTATATGATCTCTGTCCATTAATCCTGTGGAACTAGCCGAAGCAGAAGTGGTACGTGCTGCTAGATAAAATAAAATAGCCGCACTAAATATCGTTTTCGTAAATGCTCTTCTGTAAACATAGAAAAATAATTGAGTGAGTAAGATCCGGATTATCGTATCGGGAGGTGAATTCCTACGCTTCACAGAAGTTGACGTAAAATGCGGATGGTACCCCACTTATATTTCAATCAGCAAGTGCTACTTCCAATAAAAAAATTTTTAACAGTACTAAAGGCCAGCCAGCTGTGCAATTCTAATCATGAAACACGAGTACTAACACTTACTTCATTTATTTTATTGAAATACTTTAAAAAACCGAACAGAAATAGATAAATTAGAGACTCGTTTATCATTAAAAATAATTTTCATTTATTTAAACAATTTACACTCATCAAATGTCATTTTATTTGTAGAAAAAGAAGAGAAAATTAATTTTGAATATGAAAAAAGATATTGAATTTTAAAAAATAAAGTTGAAAACAATTTTATAATATTATTTATTATTTTATTATTTTTCAAAATAAATATTTCCATTAATAAAATTAATTAATAATAATAAAAAATGAAAAATTAGTTAATGAATTTTTTTGCTATTTGCCAAGTTATTTATCACTAAATCAAATTATTGATTAAATAGAGAAAAATAGAGAAAAATGAATTTTTCTGGATATTACGGATTTAGAAGGATATTTTAAAGAGATTATGAATTCAAATGGCAAGTTGGCAATCGTATTTCATTTTTATTATCTTTAAAATTAACTAGTATTAATCGAATTCGCCATATTTAATCGCTTATTCAATTGTTCGTCATATAGCCAATTATTGAATTTATAGATTACTCGAACTTCCGAGTTCCGCTCAAATGAATTTCGCAAATTCGCGATTTTCGCAAGCTCGTTATATTCTTCGCGATTCTTCGCGATTCTTGCTAATTCGCTGTCTTAACTGAACAGTGAAATTTATGGAAATAGCATAAATCAAAAGAAATATTATGTAAACATTATAATATGTAACATAATTATATAATACTGTAATATGGGGGTAAAATGGTTCAGTGGCTCATTGCTCAATTGGGAGCGCCGATGCTGAAGTTCGATGCCCGTTCGATGCCCTACAGGAGTAAACCTGTACAAAAATCCGGGTGATGCTAGCAACCCACCTGTATTTATATCGTCAAGGAACTCCCTGGCATATTGTTTAATGCGACAAGCCAGTGGAGCGAGTTTAACCAGTAATGGTTGAGAACACTTAAAAAAAAGAATTATAATATATAATATTATTCATAAAATATTTGTGAAATATATTTATTACCTAAAAAAAAACTAATGTCTATTGATAAAACTGCATTCGATATCATTCTTAAACTTTAAACCTTATTTAAAAAAGTAACTATAATAGCCATTGGCTATGTAAGTCATGTGTCGTAACATCAGAAGTTTGCTAAGATATTTTCGGTTATCGGTTAGAGTGGATGGGGTTGTTTATCTTTCGCAATTGTTCAGACTATACAAAGGGCTCCGAGCTTAAGGCCTGCGAAATTCCATGCTCGATTGCTCAATTTAAACTCCATGGCGAGCTGCGAGTAAATTTTCTGGAGATTTATTATTAGGTCAAACTAAACTAAAACCAAAAGCCAAATTCAAAACGAAATGATACTTCGACGACGAAGTATTTTGAATACCAAGATTTTTATAAAATACGTCGCTATACGATGAAATCAAAATAACTTCGAAAATAATCAAATTTCCGCCATGCCACTTTGATTTGTTCAAAGCAGTAATTTTCATGAAAATTATATTTTTTTTTCAAAAATTATGCAGTTTCAGTCATTTACTTATTTTTTGTGAACTTGAAAAATTTTTTGAAAAATTTTATTCGATTTAAATTTGAAAGTTATAAATTAAAAATTATAAAAGAATTGTCGAAAAATTTTAATAAATTATAAATGCTAAAAATAAATTTTTTTATAAATAAAAAATTTATAAATAAAAATAAATTTTTAATTGACAAATATAGTAATTGTGCAAAAGACAGATATAGTAATTGTGTCATTTATAATCAAAATTAATTAAAACAATTAAAGTTACAAATATATAAAATTAGAGAAATTAGTAAACATGAACTGTAATTTATTATTACAAATTTCTCGGTTTTCCTTGAATGTTTAGTATTTTGTAATATTTAAAATAAATATTAACAATATTGAATTAATTATAAACAATATTAGTAAACAATAAACGACAAATGAGTATACACTTAACAATAATAAATTTTTTGGATAATTTTGTTTTTTGAGCTGTTATTTCTGTTCCGTTCTGCTATTATCTTACGCTACTTCCGGAACTTTCATTTCTTTCAATTAGCAAATTATAAATTAAATTATATATATATATATATATAATTGGGAGTGCCGATGCTGAGGTTCGAATCCTCGTATGAGTAAACCTGCACAAAAATCCGGGATGCTATCGATTCACCTCTATTTCTATCGCCAAAGGATTCCCTGGCATATTGCCTAATGCGACAAGCCAGTGGAGCGAGTTTAATTAATAATGGTGAGGACTCTTTAAAAAAAAATATATAGGTATATAAAATGCATAAGAGTTTATTCTTTTCCTTTGAATCTGATTTTTAACTTTCTTTTTTTAATTTTTACTTTTCCAACCTTGCCTTCGACAAGAGTAAGCCTGTCGCACCAAAAACCCTGGTGGTCTGGGAACCCACCTGTAACTATATCCTCAAGTGAAAGAATTCTTGACACGGCATTTGCACCTATGACGCGCATGAAACTCTCAGTCTTGTGATATATACGATAAGCTTACAATTCAGGCATAAAACAATCCCAAGGTTCATAAATAAAATATGCTCGCAACAAAATATGTTAGGACAATTGCTCGAAACCTATATAAAGAAGAACTTTTCTATGCACGCGCTGCGACATATTAGCCGTATCAACGCGAAACGACAGAACGCTTATAGACGGATGTCACTCGTCTTCCTTATTTCTCGAATAATTACTAACGGCTCCCAGCAAAGACACTGGCTATATCACTGCTTCGGATAACTAAGGGCGAAATGGCATAGCGATCGTCATGTCTGAAAAATATCATGTCTGAAAAAAACTCGGTCCGCTCTGATTGAGTAGAAGCCATTAAATGACCATACGGGCGATCAACCGGAAGGGACTGGAATGCTCGCGTAAATCACAATGCCTTCATGATGAATCGATAATTGGCAATGTGACATCGGTGCGCCAATGTCTTCTTCGCCTGCAGAAATTTTTTGTTATCAATATTCGATTTTGGCATCATAGAAAACAGCTACTCACATGGGTCTCCCCAGATAACCAAACTTCAGCCAGACAATCTCTGTTGAAAGAATTCTGTACTAGATGATTATTCTAGCACGACACTGAAACGATCATGTCAATCTTCATGGATCTAACCATATTATGGTTTGGGCCAAGATCCTCATAAAATTGACAACTGGCAATAAGCATTCCTCAAGATATTTCAACTATCTCAACTAAAAAATTCAGGGACAGCGAGAGCATTTCAAACCGAATATTGAAAGATCTCAATCTTTAAATATCATATATATAAATTACTTCTCTGAAACGGCAAATACTGGTCCAAATAAAGGAATATCTCCGAAAGTCAGCTGCTCTACGCTAGGGCATACTAGTAGCAAATGTGCTAGTTGGGTATCAGAAGCAAGTATCCAATTGTCTGAAAATGTTGCCAAAGCATGAATGTCATCAGATCCTGACTACTAGGTGCTTCCAAAAATGGCAACGATAGTAGTACTGTGGGATAGAAATCACTATTGAAATGATATGGCCTTAAGACAGCGGTTCGACTAGGCGATACCAAGAAACTATTCCGCCTTCTTCATAACTCGAGGAGCGATCAGTAAAATGGTTAGGGATGGCAATGATGTACCTGTAAGATAAATTTTTTGAGGCTTATCCATTATATGCCATCTGTTGGATATAGCTGATACGTTTGTGGAACCATATGCTCGCAATTGTCAACAAAGCCAATAAGATCTGGGAAAAGATGATCTCTGGGCTGAACCCTTCAAATATTGTCCATCGTCTTCCTTCATAAATGCACATTCAACAAATGTACTTTCTGGAATGGAAGCAAGAAATATTAGGCCCAGACGGTTGAGCAAAGCAATTCTGCTTCCAATCCTCAAGAAATTTGGCAGGATATACTGCAACAATTATCGAGGAACCAGCCTGCTAACGTCTCAGCGAAAATTTTTGCTTTCTTTATACTCAATGGACTTATGGCAGTACAGGACAGCAGGATCTGCCTTAATCAAGCTGAACTGAGGCAGCAGCGTGATTGTGCTGACGAGATATTCACGTTAAGAAGGGTGGTGAAAATATTACTTCAGATATTTATAACCTGCCACGTATTTTATTAACTTTGCAGCTGCCTTTGATTCATTTGATAGAACGGCGCTGTGGAGGGTGGTGGGCCGCGATGGTGTTCCAGAAAAGATCATTCGAGTCATAAAGGCACTCTATTAGCATATAGCGGCTCAGGCTTGTGTATATGATAGACTGACAGACCCCTTCGAAAATAAAAACTGGGATCCGTCAAGGTTGTGTTCTTTCCCTCATATTATTCTACTATGTGATAGACTGGATAATGGACATCGCTTGCCAGCATTCAAGAGGTGTAGAAACCAATCTAAAGCATCCTATCACAGATTTCGAATGCTTGATGGTGCAGTCCTTTTTGCTGATAGTTATGAAGAAATGAAATAATACTAACCAACGTGTCGACAACTCCAGCGAGAATCGGTCTTAGGGTGAATACAAATAAAATGAAAGCCTTTTCGTCTTTTAAACAAGATGTTGATAAAATACCTCTTTTTATAAGCTCATCGCCAGTTTAAGAAGTGCCCGATTTACCTTGGATCCACCCTAATGCCAAATGGGTGGGCAAAAGACGAAATTACAGCCTGGATAACAGCTATAACTAATTATCGAAACCTTTAAGGAGCTGTGGCGAAATTACCATAAAAACGAAAGTGCGTCGATATAGCTGCTATCCGCTCGGTTATGCTTTATGGCCATGAAACATGGCCAATGAGAGTGGAAGATATTAAGAAACTATTAGCCTTTGATCACTCATGTCTAAGGTACATTTTAAAGGCATAGCGGATAAAATATCACATGATCGCATCCACCTTCGTTCAAATGCCACTTGCATTGATAATGTTACCACAGAGCATCGCCTTCGCTGGTTAGAGCACATTTTTCATCGCGCATCCAAAAAGTGTATTTCGTATTTATTTCGTATTTCGTTGATAACCACGTGCTAGGTGGCGTCAAAAGTAAGGAGGGTCAAAGAAGATCTGAACTAATCCAGTCAGGAAAAATTTTAAATATATAGATGGAATAGGTGAAGTCAGACGATGGAAAGAGAAAGGGTTTCTATAACTTTCGACGATGGCATCACACCACGCAGCCAATGTCTTACCTTTGTAGCCAGTGGATACAACTTAACCAGTAATGGTGAGAACTTTAGAAGAAGAAAGAAGAATAACAATAATATGATCAAAATAAAAGATAGAAAAAATTGCGCAAATAATTTTATTTAAGCCACAAATTAAATTTTTCGAAATTCGAAGCAAAGTAGAAAGGCAAAAATCAAATCAAAAGAAAAAATTGAAAAGAAAAAAAAATAAAAATAAAGCGAAAAATAATAAAATGTAATAAATTAAATAATAAAATAAAATGAAAGTAAAAATAAAGATACAATGACAATGATCATAATAAAAACAATAAAAATAATAATAACAATAATAATGATAATAATAGTAATAATAATAATATAATAATATTATAAACTAAAAGACTAAAAAATATGTAAAAAATACTAAATAAAATATATTGTATAAAAAAGTATTACAATATATTTTAAAGTATTACTTACAATAGTGAAAATTTTTTATTAAAAACTATTGTGAAATTTAAAAATATCTAATATTAAAAACAATATATTTAATATAATAATTAAAAACACAATATAATAATAATAGCAATATAATAATAATAACATAATAATAGTAATTTTAATCAAAAATTCAAAATCAAAAATTTTTAAATAATGAACGAAAACAAAAAAAAGTATGTTTGAACTAAGCAAAACTAAGCAAAACTTGATTGGTAATTTGCAATGCAAATTATGTAGAATTTCAGCATCAACTCAACAATTTAAATGAAATTAAATTTATTTTTTATTAAAAGCATCGTCTTAATATTCAGATTATAAACTAAAAGATTAAAAGTATTAAAAGATTAAAAAATCATGTAAAAATACCAATATATTGCATAAAAAAGTATTATTTACAATATCGAAAATTTTTTATTAAAAAATTATGAAATTTAAAAATATCTAATATTAAAAAAATATCAAGAAACGAAGTGAATAAAAATTCAGTAAAAAATAATTGGAGGTACTAATCTTCGTTCTAAATTTCTCTTAATAGGCTTCGAACGTCAATTTTTTCTCGGTTCGACAGTCCATTCTATTCTTGAACCTTGGAATCATCGATTTTTAGCTCCTTGAGCAAAGGAATGCAGAAGAATTCAAAGGAGCCTAATACTCCACAATTCTTAATATGTATGGTACTTCAAAATTCAGTCTTTGTGTAATTGCCCATGAAAATGCCAATTTCGAGCATCACAATACAATGATGGTCAAGCAATTTTCTAAAGTGCTAGATTTTAATTTTAATCATTTAAAAACAAGATGGAAGCCTCCCTAAGTCCAGTGATCAAGAAGTCGAATATACGAGTTAAAAGTCTATATAGACTTTATACCGCTTTAATTTCAAATCCACTATTAATAGCAACTCAAAATTGAAACTCTATAATCGAGACTTATCGTAAAAACTAAAATAAGATTTCATATTTACCTTCTTTATGGCTACATTGAAATGGATATACAATTTAATGTTGTAATTTTAGCTTAAAAATCCGAGAAACAATGATTAATTGAAGCTTATGTGCAGAAATACTGACACGATTAAGTACTTATAACTCACATTTCTGGTTAAGCTAACTTGGCATGTCGAATCAGAAAAATAAAATGCCAGAGCTATTCGGGGATTTGGAGTAAACGCCTTAATGAAGCAGTTGGTTCCACCGCCTCCACCTAATTTTATGAAAAAATAAATAATATATTGCAAAGCCATTAAAATTTTCTATTGAATAAGCCAAAAGAATAAAAAGTAAGGATATAAAATTTCATTTAAAAAAATGAATTTATTAATTAATGTTATTCATATTACAGCTAGTAATGCTAGTAATATCATTTTCATGAAAAATTTTATTAAAAATTTTTAACAATGAATATAAAATCATATGAAGAAAAATAACATAACTAAAATTAGAAATGAAAATTTCAAAAAAAATTTATAAATTATACATTAACCGAATTTTAATAATCGGATATCCATAAGCGAACTAAACGATCCTTTTCAAATCCGCCCGAAGCGATTATATTTTTTGTAGGATGGCAATCGACGCACAATACTTTATCTGAAAACATTATGAAAATAATACATCAATTTCAATAACCTAATGAAAATTATTTTTTTTATTGTTTATTCTATAATCAATTAAATAAAAAATCATATTTCTTAATTATATTATATTATATTTGATCTAATTTTTGTTCTTATCAATCACAGTCATAAAATTACTTTAATAAAATAATCATAAAATTATTTTAAATACTTTCAACTTATTAAAATATTGCAATTCTAAATCGCATGGTTTTATGGTTTTTTTTTTTAAGAAACACATTTCTGGTTAGGCTCACTCCGCTGGCTTATCGGATCAGAGAAATTTTTCCAGAGCGCTATTTGGAGATAGAAGTAAATATAGAAGAACCTAATACTAACAACTGTAGTTATTTTATGCTTAGTATGTTTAAATAATAAAAAAATTTTTTAAAAGAAAAATACCATTATTTCCTGTTAATGTCTGTACAACTTCTTTGGATTGTAGGTTCCAAATATATATCGAATCATCTTCAGAGCCACTAACTATCCACTAAAAATAATTAATATATTCAACTTCAACTGCGAATGAAATTAATTTTATTGATTGATAGGATAATCTAGCATTCCTTTTTAACCAACCGGTATTTTATAAAATTGCGGTCGAGCAACACTTGGCTATTTATGCTTTTCAAAAATTAGCCCTTTCGGAGAAAATCCAGAAATATTCAAAACAAGTGGATAGATGAAAGAGGAAATATTATAATTTTTAAGCCGATTTCTGATAATCTCAAAATTCAATTAATTCAAAATATTAATCAAAATATATATATCGTTTGCTTATGAAATATCGAATAAAAAAATAAAAAATTATTTTCAAAAGGGAATTGACCAAGAAATGATGTCGAACAATGGAATTCATAAGCAAAGGAAATGGAAAACAAATATTAATAATATAATAAGAAATGAAATTTATTATTCCCAAAAAATTATTGATACAAATACCCTAAATTCTCTAGTAAATTATTTATATTATCTAAAAGCAATTTTAAAAAAATTGCTTTCAAAAAAAATAATTGGTAGTTCTTATTTTCTAAAAAAGTGCTTGCATTATCTGATAAATTATATCTGAATTCTTCTTTTTTTTCTAATTATTCGCCGTTATTAATTAGGCTGGCTCGGCTGGCTATAATGGTAAGACATCTTCAAGCTGTTTGATTCGACACCACTGTCGACAGTAAAAGAAGCCATTCCTTTTTCCATCGCTTAAGTCCATATATTGCTGGTCCATATACCTATTCAAGATCTTTCTTGACTATATTAGACTAAATTAATGAATTTATAGCCTATATAGTCTGATTGACTCCACAGTAGCCAGTCTTCATATCATATCCAGTCTGGAATAGTAATTTGTGTACCTCCTTGAATTCTCAAAAAAAGTTCCGTAATATGTGAGGTATCGTTCCATCTCATCATATTGTCGTCGAAATCTGTCCGTCTCTAGTTCATTCGTAGAAATAATATCAAATATTGCCACTTTTCACACTTCATACTTCAACCGAGTGAAATTAACAATTTTTGCGTGAGATAGAAATTTTAGACTTTTTTGTAACGGTTTGCAACGTTTTTCTGCTTCTCACACAGCTGAATCCATTTTAAATGCTTTTCAACCTCTTTCTTCTGTAGAAATGTGCATATTAATTTTCTGAACGATCATATAATTTTAAAAGACTAAATATTTATAATTTTTTTCCTTTTCCTTTTTGCAACATTTGGCGTTATTGATCATCCTTACTGCATTGGCTAAAATGAAACAGCTACAAGAATATAAAAACGAGAAACCAGAGAGTCACTTTAGGACAAAAATTAAGTGGATGATGATGGTTATTTGAAATCATTCTACTGGCCATTACTACAATTAGAAAATTTTACCAGGAAAACACATGCTGGCACCATTTGGGTTTTTAAAGACAGATTTGATCTTGCAAAAGCCGAACTCTCCTATCAACACCATAACTAACATGACATCTGTTCTATTCTATCTGTTCTACTGGACTGTTAAACCTTTGAATCAATTTTGTACAGGAACATAATCAGGAAGTTTGAAATGATGGTAGGACAAAATTAAGAGTATGAAAATGTTTAAATTGAAAGAACTAATAAAAAAGTATATAAAATTATTTGTGTTGAAGATAACTGTTCCAAAACAACAAACTTTATGCTGGAGAAAAGAAGAAATATAAAATATCAACGAATATTCCGAAAAGACAAAGAATCATTTTAAAAATCTATTGATTGCTTGATTAAACATGGAAAAAAAAATAAAATTGAGAAAGACAGTGCAAAAGGATACAAGAGATTTTATAACCTTAACCTTATAGCCACATTAACGAATAATCTGAGTAAATTAATATAATAACCACTTGATGATAGCCAATTAGTAAAATACGTACCTTTCCACCAGTGACCGAAAAATTAGCGAAAATACATGATTCAACATTCTTATGCCCAGTATATGTTTTAAGACATTTGCTTTTGTTATAATCCCATAATTTCAAAGTACTAAAAATAAAAATGAAAAAATTTCGTTATAATGAAATAAAAAATAATAAAGATGAAATTTGAGATGAAGAGCTGAGTCGGAAGATAAGCTTTTTCCTGATATTCAATTTTAGCTTTCAATTTACCAGCAGCCAAGCTGCAACTAAAAAATTACAGGCATTGTTAGGAATAATTAAAATCGGAGAAATTAGTTAGTGATAAAAATGAAGAGTTTGCCAATATAATAAAACTGCAAATAAGAAATTAATAGTACAATAACTAATTTATTGTAAAATAATAAAATAAATAAATGACCTGTCGAAAGTGGCAGTCAATATATATTTACCATTTGGAGAAAATCGAACGAAAGAAACAGCCACGTTATCATCGTCTAAAATATGGGAAATATCGATAGTTCATAAAACATCTTTTCGGTTGATTAATTTATTTCGACATACTAGGAGAACGATGTTAATATCTATAAAATTTTCCAAAGAAAATCAAACATTTAGATAATGAAAATAAAAATAATCAATTTTTATTAGCAAAATTACTTACTAAAAATTACTTACTTACCTACCAAAATTACTTAAAATATTTTCACTTACCAACTAATGTTTTCACACAATGACCATTGGATGACTCCCATATACAAACTTTCCCATCATAACTGCTTGTACAAATTAATGTTCCATCCCTGAAAATATTAAAAATTTAAAAAAAATAGAACGATTTTTGATCAATGGTAAAATAAAGCAATTACATAATATGAACTGAAATAGTCCAATAAAATTGTAATAAATCATTATTAAGCAATTTTATGATTTTATTAAAACGAATTTAGACAAGATTTAATTGTCAAGACTGGTTCCCACAGGGTACTGAAGAATTGTCTATGATTCTATTCCTAAATGTCTCCCTGAACAATATATAATAAGTCCATCTTTTACCAACTTCCATAAAACAACCAGGCTTAAAACTATGACCAAAAATAATTATGAAAAAATAAAAGTAGTAGTAATTTTCAGAGAAAAATTTCAGAAGCCATCTGACCAAGCAAAAAATAGATTACCTGTTATACGATACGGCTGTGACAGGATCATGATGACCAACAAGCATTTTAATAAGTGTTCCTGTAGCCACGTCCCATACGCCAACATTTTTATCAAATGAACCAGAGACGATATGAGTAGACTGTGGATTAAAATTACAGCAAAAAACGTAACTTTTATGCCCTTCCAATGTATCAGTACATTTACCCTGGAAATTTTAAGCAATAATCAAAATTATATAGATCCTTAAAGTATATAGGTTCATATTGGACAGATTTAAGTTCAGATATGCGTCGGATTCGCACTCTTGGAAACATCAACAGATATAACAGTTAGCAGAGCTAAATAAACCAGAAATTATAATATAAATTGAAGGCAAAACAATAAGACTTAAAGAAAAATATTTTTTTGTCCACAAGATTTACAAAAATTTAAAGATTTGTCCACAAAATTCTTTGACTTCGATCGAGTTGAAATTAAATTAAAACGTACACTAGAGGAATCCCAAACTTTCAAAGTTGTATCATCAGATGATGAAGCAATCAAACGACTATCGGCTGACCAACATAAATCATTTAAACCGAGTTCATGACCTGATATTGTTCTCTCCAAATAACCACTATCTGTATTCCATATGTTTATTGTCTTGTCAGCACTAGCGCTCCCCAAAAATCTACCATCAGTGCTGAATTTCACTGACGAAACCGCCATTTTATGTCCATACATTAAGTTTTTTAACTTATAATTCGGAAACTGAAAAAAAAAATTTGATAATGATGTCATTAAAATCATATCCAAACGAAATTTTAGGAATATTATCAATATTAAAAGTTTTTTTAACAAAGTTTGCAGTTCTTTTAAATAAATTAAAAATCGAGAAAAAATTTTTAAACCTTTACAGTAACCTTCATAATTAAAAATATTTAAAAAATGAATAATTTTTAAACCACTAATACTTTGAAAAAAATAAATCAATAAATAAAATAATATAATTTCTTCAAAAGAAAATTTACTTGTTTATAGAATAATTTTCAAAGAAACTGGCTAAAACAAATTATTTAAAGATTTCGGAAATTTCGAAAAAATTATTTAAAAAGGGAGAAAATATGCTTTAAAAGTCATATAAATTCAGAAACAAAAGAATATTTATACTTACACTTTTATCACCTATCTTTGGCAAAGTTCATCTGACCTGATAAGCCAGAATAGCGGGCCTAATCAGAAATGGTAAGCATCCTTAGAAAAAAATTGCAGTTAAAAATAATAAAAATAATAAAGAAGAAAAAGAAACTATAGGACAAGCATGATTTGACAAATTGTTTTGCATAATTCCTTCGCTTAAACCATTCTGATGATTTGCCATTTCATTTCGATTCATTGATGTTATTAAGAAAGAAGTTTTAACTCTGTGTTGTTCTTCTCCTTTTCTTTACCCTGAAATTAAGCAAAATTCCAAAATTCGGGTGATGCTGGTGACTCACTTGTACTTCTCTCGCCACTATGACAGTTTGCCCGAAGAAAGCCAGCGGAACGAATCTGCTCAACGAGTGGTTCGTGGAAGGAAATTTATAAAATCATGAAGAATAAATTAGCTCAACTTATTTGAATAAATGAAAACCGGAAAACAATCAAATCAAATAAAACGAATCAGTAAGCCTGGTAGGAAGCAACTTTCATTGTGTCAAACATATTTATTTATTGTTTTATACCCCTTTTAAAATAATTTTTAAATTTTCTATTAATCATTATTCATTGCTAATCATCTTTATTAGTGAAACAGATTGGATTACCTTCGATGTGAGCTTCCGCTTGCAACACTGAAACACCTGATTACCGTCTTTGTGTCTATCCTTGGCAAATCTTATTTAGCCTGATAAGCCAGAACAAATCCTTGGCCAGGGCTTAATCAGAAGTGCAGGTGTCCTTAGAAAGAAATCAAATATATTTAAAATGATGAAACAACAGATCTAACTTCGACCGCGCGAACCCGTATAATGCGACTTTTTATTTATTCCAAACGGTTATTATTTAAATTACCAAGTCTGAAAAGAGCTGCTTCTGTGCAGCCGAGTTAGAATCCTCACTAATGATCAGCCGCTTTTGAGAATAAAATGCTATCTTGCAGAGGAAGACTGGTAGTTTTTTAACTGATGAATGATTCCTAAAGTGCGGTCCATGCTGTGGTCACTTGAGTGGGAGGAAGTCTAAATTCTTTTTCTCGTGTCGACTCGTCTCTTACGTGTCCCTTAACTTGTCGCATGCCTGGGACCAGAGTTCGTTTTGTTAGTTCTTCGATTATGGTTGCCATTATCGGAGAAATCCGTAGAGTTCAAGGAGATTTCCACGGCTTTCATCAGACTGCCGTAGGCGTCCATGGGAGAAAATAATTTAATAGCTTTGTTAGGATCATGTAGAAAGCACTGTTCATCGAACAATGTACGATATGCGTTATATTACGTTGGACTGGAAATAGGCAAAACAAATGATGATTCTGGTGACAAAAAAGTCACCTTTTCTCCAAGTTTTAGAAAGATATTCTGCAGTGAAGTCATTTGATGGACCATATTTTATTATTTTCCTAGCACTTGCACGTTTTTTATTTTTTCTAAGAGCTCTGTTATTTCTGGTTGGGCTCGCTTCTCTTTCTTATCGGACCAGGCAAATTTCGTTAGGGGAGTCACCTGGAAATGCACCCAGCATCATCCAGCTTTCTAAGAGAATTGGTTTATTCCTGGGGGCCATAGTGCAGAATTCTAATATCGGCGTAGCGATTGGTAGTAAAACTATTCACTGAGCTATTCTGTAGCGCTTCCTTTTATAGCTCTTACTCATTTTTAAAATTTAATCGCAGGTAATTTTCTAATGAACGATTTTGCAATCTGTTCTCTTATTTAAGTTAAATTTCTGGGTTATTCATTTTTTCTTTTCAGAGAATGTTGAAAGAAAGAAAAAGAGTGAAAATTAACGAGGAAATTGATAATTTAATGATAAACGAAGAAAGAAAAGATTATGGCTCTGCAATGGAATATGCAAATGAAGTTCGGAAATGGGTATATGCAACACAATGCTGGTATTATTACCATCAGTGTGCATGGTTTAATGCATATTTTCATGTATTAAATATTAAACAACAACAACAGCAACAACAACAGCAACAACAACAACAACAGCAAGAACGGCAACACACGGCGAATTTCACGGAACGTCGTCGAATTGCTTCATTTCCACGTCGAATTATAGCCGAAATTATTGATGCTTTTTTTGCATTTCTTTTTCAACTTATTATTGTTTATTTCCTTGTCGAATTCGATTACATGTTAGTTTCATTTTCATACGTTTTCAATTTTATTTACTAAGTTGCAGCACAGGTAAAATTTTTCTTTATAAGATTTTTTTTGGTCTTATAAATTTTGCCGAATGCTAAGGATATTTTTTGGGCAATTCCAAGCCTATTTTTGGCATTCACATTTCTTGAAAATATAAATCCCTACTTTATTTCGAATTTTATTTATGTCATTTTCAAAGAAATAATGGAAAAATGTTAAAAGTAAACTAGAAGAAGGTATCAGAGTTTAACATGCACTTGACAGGGTTCTTTTAACATTCTTCCATTCCTCTTCTAACAGCTCGCTCTGCTGCTTATTGCATGAGATCCTCATAGCGAGTATAATATTTTCCACATATTTTCATAAAAAATGTTTCTTTTTTAAACTATGTATATATCAAATTTTAAATTTTAAATTTCTTAGATTACTTTATTCATTGCTTTCTTAATTTTTGCTTTTTGTTCCCTTTTTTTTCTTTTCCTTTTTTTCCTTTCCTTTTTTTTTCAGAGATATTGAAAAGTATAACAAATTGTTGGGTGATCAAGCAGATTTAAGAAATTTGATCAATATTACTCAAGAATTGTTTCCTTTCGAAGTTTTTGGAAAGTTTATAATTAGTATTATTGAGGTAATTTAGTTTCTACAAATCAGTATTCCTTATAAAAATTTATTCTAAAATTTAGAAAAAAATTACTTAAAAATGTTTTTAAAGTCAATTTTCTTATTTTTCATTTTTTCATGTATTTTTATTTTTTATTTTTTTTCATTTATTTTCATTCATTTTTTCTTTTCTATTTCTTTGATAGCATTTCTTAGATTGAAACATAAAAAAATATGGATAATTCGGGTTATTTTAAATATTTTTTTAATTTTTCTATCTACTAAAAATAGTCTTCATTATTAATGTACAAAGTAGTCTTTATTATTTAATATGTTTCTATTGCAGTTCCTTCATTAAAAATTATTTAGGCATTTTTCTTATCATATGGATGTGGAATAATACAAGCTGGTTCAACTCCTGGTAAAACCTTTATGCGTATACAAGTTATTAGTTGTTATGGAATTTCGCCAGTTCCTGGAAGTGATGAATACGATATTATTCGAGCTCAAAGATTGTCACTTACCAGGTAATTTTTGTCTTAAAAAGATTAATTTTATTTTCGATTAATATTGCAGGAAATCAATAGTAGTAATTTTGAATTTATTTTCAGAAAAACAAGTTATTTACCCGTTTTCATTTATTTTTTTAAAGCAATCAATACAGTGAAAACTCGAGAAAATTCTCTTGGTTTTTGATACGTTTTAGATAGATTTGATAGATTTTTGTGGACTAATTTATATATTTTAAATTGTTTGAAACATCACTCCTGGACTGTTATTCTTAAAAGAATAACTTTCATAGAATCTTACGGGTCATTATTCTTACCGCATCATTTTTATTCATTTCTATTCTTAATCCTTTATTTTTTTAATCATTTTTATACCTATTTTAGCGCATTTTGTCGATCGATTATCAAGAATATGATTATCAATTTATTATTTCCGTTAAGTGCAATCGCTTATGCATTTAGTTACAATAGAGCAGTTTATGATTTATTCGCAAATACTGTCGTTGTATACATGTAAAAATTTTTTATTATTTTATAAATGCTATGCAATAATTATTTTATAGAAAAAAATGGATTTTCAACTATAGCATTTACATTAATAATTTGATAATCTGAATGGTTCATTCAATATTGTCAATTTTGATTTGGGTTTTGAATATGTTTGTTTCCAGTAATTTTAGGATTAAACAAAAATTCCGTATTGAATTTAAAATTGTTTTCTTCTTTAAGTAAGAAATATTTTTAAATTGAATCGGAAAACAAATGAAATATAAATATTAAAAACCGTATAATTTTAACAAATTTTTTTTTAAAAAAAATATCAGTAAAAACATTGGAGAAAATTAAATTAATGAGCTGGTGGTGAAGGTGGAATTTGTGATAAGCGCTGTTTTTGTTGATATGTTTCACGAGCAATTTGCCTTTGAAGGCGACTGAGACGATCATGAATATCCTTAAGAGAAGATTCTGCTGAATTTATTCTTGCCATTGAATTTTCCAATTTACGTACAAATAAATCGAGATCATACGGTGCACATTCATCGTAGCCAATTTCCTTTAAACCTATAAAAATTTTATCATTTCAATTTTAATTTTTCACATAAAATACCAATCCAATCAGTGCTTATTGGTTACACAAAGTGCTTATTGGTTACCGAATGATGACAAAAGGCTCTATAATTACATCTTTGAAAAAATTCCATGGTCTTTTCTTCAATTAGAAATAAAAACTAACGTTGTGATAAGTTATCAATGCACTGATTAAGATTGTATTGACTAGAACGAGTCAAACGTATTTGATCGTGAAGATGTTCGATAACCGGTCGTATTATATCAAAAAGAGAATCGTTCATATCATCCCTATCGCAAACTTCTCTACAAAGTGATTCATCGAACGACATTACTGCTTCCTACCGACTGAGGATTTCCGTTCTTTATGTTTTTCCTGAAGATGAAAGAAAAGGATATATTTTGAATAACTTCTAGAGGAGATGAAAGTAAGAAATAAGATTGATGGATGAGTCGCAATTTATTTTGTCCGCAATTTATTTATTTATTTATTATTTATTTTGATGCATTTTATCGAAATGCACTCCATTTCCCTTAATAGAGAGTAGAAAGATATGAATAAAAAGAAATACGGGAAGTGGGTTCATTGGGACCTAAACGTGAGCAAAAAGACACCACTCTAATAATATTACCAGTATGCCTGGCACTGGTTTGTGTATATGGAGAATTAACAGACTCCTTCGAAATAATAACTGGTGTCGGTCAAGGTTGTGCTCCTTCTCCTATAATATTAACTATGCGATAGACTGGATAATAGGCTTCGCTTGTCGGCACTCAAGAGGTGTTAAAATCAGTCCAGAGAATAGCATCACAGACCTCGAATACGCTGATAATGTAGTTCTTTTTGTTGGACGATTTCTAGCACTAGTAGCAATGCCGAACAGCTTGGAGACGTCCCTTGTAGCCTAACCAGTAATAGTGAAAGCTGTTAGAAAAAATATGCCGAAACTAGATTTAGCAATCCACAATCCACCTAAATTACACTCTTAGAATATAAAAATTTCCCACCTAATCACTTCTCACATTTAAACACCCTTATTAATTTCCTCCAACAACTGCAAATGAAATTTCGCAACTTCTACGAAGGAACAAGTGCTGACAACGTACTGAACTGAAGATTAGATATACTATTCCGCAGTTCATCTATATATGGGTAATTGATGTGATCTTATCGAATATGTCAGAATGAGGACCGAATAAATATTCGAGGGCCGGGCAGTTGTGCTAAGAAGGAGAGAAGGTAGAAAAATCTTGAAAAAGCTTGGAAGGGAGTCAGAAAGTTTGTTTCAAATTTTATTAGATCATAAAATGATTTATTAATTAATTTTAGTTTTTTTTGAAAGAAATTAATCTAATTTCTCATCATCTTTTTTTCTAAATTTGTAATTACTTTTGTCAGTGAAATTAGAAAATCTTTTCCTCTCACCGCCTGTGGGTGGTCACGATCATCTCCAACCTCGCGTCCTCTACCTGAAGCCTGGGAAGTTGAGCATTCTGCGAAGCAGTTCCTAGTAGTGTGCTCTTCTGGATAGAGATCTCCGATCTTCTTCCTGGGATCTGCCGAAGCCACTTTTCTAGTTTAGGGGTCACAGTCGGTCACAGTTCCAAGTGCTCCAGTTATCACTGAAATTGCTTTGGCCTTTATTTTATACATCATTCCTGGTTCTTACTTAAGCCCTTGGTATTTCTCTAACTTTTCATATTCTGGTGTTCGTGTTGCTTGGTATTTCAATCACCAGTGATCATTTCTTGTCTATTATCATGGTATCTGGTTGATTGGCCAGTACTCGTTTGTCTGATGGGGAAATCCCATAAGACCCTCGCCTTATTATTCTGATGCAAGGTAGACACGAAGGCTATTGATGTGAAGGTCGAAGCTCTTTAAATCGATGCACATAGATTTCCACGCTTAGTGTAACACATGAATGATTCACACACCAGCCAGAAAAGAATGCAACTGCAGCTTTGCGAATTGTCAAAGCCATTATCTTGAACATGAAGCGTTCAGAAAATATATCATCAGAGGTAATCAAAAGACATTGGAGAAAGGTGAAGCCGAGGAAGTACCAAATAAAGAGCCAAGAGCCTCCATAGGATATATCATCAGCAGATAATCGACTGAAAAATCCTAGCACCAACTGGAAAAGGATAAACAAGCCGGATCTGCCACATCAAGGAGCAGAAAAGCCTCATAAAACTGTAAAATGCAAGGAGCATATACTGAAAGGTAATAAAGCATGTAGAAAAAAATAACTCATCTACATTGAAATAGAGATATTTGCATTTGCATGGTTCTTATGGATATCTTTAACGAGCGAAGCCAATCCAAAATTAAATTTTGTACTCAAAATTATATTTTTTAATCCTTAAATTATGAGTCTTTGATCGGGCACAGTCGGAGATATATATTTGTTTTTAATCAGTGATGGAAGCAAAGATGCATCGCCATTCGGATTCTTTATAACAAGTTATAGATTTGGTTGTAACCAGGACCATTACGGTATCGACCACCTAATCCTCCGCACAGATTTAAACTACCATACCACTGTACTTCGACGTGAGTTAGCTATTTCCGCGTGGGCGATGACACATATACGACATGCTTGCATTCTGCTATTCGCAAATAGTATTATAAATCGGCATATGCAACCTTTAAATCTGGTTCAAAAAGAGGGTTAGTTGAAGTTCCATTTAAAAAATTATCTGCTTTTTGGTCCACTGATGGACAGAAAGACCGTAAGCATATTTACTCCTTCCTTTCCTTTCTCCTACTTCCATCATATTTTGCCGCTATATATTTTGCCATAAGTTAACACTAACCCTCTCTCTTTACGTTTTCTCCTATTATTATTTTTCAAGAATAACGAATATCAATTTACCCATACAGCATATATAATCACAATCTGCCGACCTTTTCTAAATGAAGTTCCTGTGGACCAGATAACTGCCAAATCGCTGAAAATCTGAATCCAACGTCGTAATTTCTAAGTGCCGCCCATCAAAAATACACGCCGGCGAATATAAATCTGTGGCATAACAAAAGAACTTTCCGTAAGTGGGTTTGTTACCTTTGCAGGTTTTTTTCATTTTCGTAGTGTATTTTACGTGGATTTGTTTCCTTTTTGCGTGATTTTTGCGTGCATTTCATGTACGCAAAGTTAATTGTGTGGCTAATTAGTCGAAAAACTGGGAGACCAATCATTTCATTAGGAATAAATTTGAAAACTTAAATGTGAAAAGTTTTAAAACTTAATGAACTAATTTGAATTCGTTTGGTACCAAATTTTCTTTTAATTTATTAAAGGATCACATAGATGAAATTAATTTTATTCAAATAATTTATTTACCGGATTTTTTTCACTTAAATAGCTTATCAGCTAATGTTTTTTTGCTTTTCGTTCGCTGTGGTCAAATAAGTGGAAAAAAAGCCTTTTCTTGTGCAAAGAAGTAGTTTAAAAACTCAGACTCGTGCATTTTCAATCGCAGTCGTTTTTTCGCAAATAGCGGGCAAATATTTTTAGATAATCTTCTTATGGCTATGTTTCTGCTCACAAAGGAGAGAATTTATCTTTCAAAAGTCGATATGATGCTGTCGATTTATCTGCTGCAAAATCGACTAAGTATTGCCAAGCATTCTTTAAATATCGCCCACGTGACTCCTTGGCAGTTTGCACTTATTTCGATAAGCCTGAGAGGCGAGCATGATCAGGAACTGTTTTTGTCAAATCAAATCATTTGTTGTTTATACGGTGCTGTGAAGAAAATAATACGGTTGCAAAATAAGTCAGATATTCGAAGGCAGTAAAAGCAGTCCATGACGGATAAGATAGAATGGCTTAAAAAATTTGGGATCTTTTGTGGTAAATTGTGGGTAAGAATATACTATGAGAATAAAAAAAAAAAAGTAAAAAAGGGAAAAAGAAATGATTAAAGTGGGAGGAAAGAAGATGGAAACATTCGTTGAGCAAGTAATAGAGAAGAGTGGTCACCAATTATCACCCACATTTTTGTAAGGTAAAAGTATAGATTCCTATCTGGAATGGAACTGCACTCCCCAGAAATGAAAATGATCCACTCTGCCGGATGGTTCTTTATAAAAATTAATCGTATTTTAATGATTATGCGACGTATCGATTTGACCATTCATTTTCTCTTAGTTGAAATTGTTTTTTTTAAAGGAATTTTTGCATTTTCTCCTAATTTGCATTGTTAATTTCGAGTTTTTAAATGCTTTGATTCTTTATTATCATTTATTTTAATTTTTTTTCTATATTTTCAGAGGCAAATGGCGGTTACTTTGTCGTGTTCATTTGGAAAACAAATTTCTTCATTATTAATTCGGTCAAATTTAAGGCGAAATTTATTGATGAGAATGTCCTCTGGTATATTTTTTCATAATATTTAAGTTCTTTTTTTGAAATGTTTTATTTAATTAAATCTATCACGAATTTCGCCAATTTTTTTTGGATTTTTTTCATTCATTGTAACATATTGCAAGAAAATTGTTTATTTTATTTTAAAATGTTCAATTCTCTCTCTAAAAATTTCGAATTCTGACTTTTTAGGAAGTTTTTTTCATTTTACGAAAAATTCATATAAGTTTGAAATTTATATGTATCGTAATAGTTGAAGTCCTTTTTTTAAAATTTTCTTCATAATCCGCGTAGTCTCCTTTTTTATTTGATTTTTAAGTTTCTTGTTTCTTCTTAATTATTTTCTTCTTTAGCATTTTTGATGGAATTATTTCAGTAGAGTGAGATCAAATTTATTAAATTTTTTATTTGGATTTAAAACTAAAATTTTAAAATAAATTTAGAACTTTCAAACAACTTTTCAGTTGAAGCAAAAGAAATAGCTATCGAACCAGGTCCACCATCACCCGTACCGACTGAGACTCGGAAAGTTTCTGAGAGGATCGAAGCTCTTGTTGATCAGATAACAAATTTATCGTTACTGGAAGTTTCTGATCTTAATTATGCATTACGAAAACGTTTAAATATACCGGAGACAATAGCAATGCCAGTGGGAATGGTTACGAATACGCCACGAATAGTTCCAGGTTTCATATTATTTCAATTTTTTTTATAAAAATTTGATAAATCTCTTCCTTTTCTATATTTGATAATTTTATTGGAAATATTTGGAATAAAATATTTTTAGTAGTCTGCACAGTTCAATTGCTTGTTTGGCTCGCTCCATTGGTGACTAGGGTACAACTTTTCCAAGCCTTAGATCTAGTGGCAATCCTGAAATTTACTGGTGACTACTTTTCCCACTGCTTAAGCTCGTATTATATATGTATATAGTTCAAAATTTCCCTTTATCATATCGATTAACTGTGTTCTATAATTAGAGCCTTAGATTGTGCCCTTTCGCATGTAATAGTCGCGACGACATTTCTCCTTGAAAAATCACTACTGCAAAAGTTTTTCGAAGCAGGTGTAGTGTCTGGATTGAGAATTAGGACGGATTTCCGGCAGGCAAGTGATATCCACACGAATATTTAATATTACTGCATCAGAGTCTCTATTTATACAGTCGTATCACATATATATCAAGTTAAGAGTTACCATGCGTGGATGCCTCTTACAATTTATTTGGGCCATTCTCCATATAATTATTTGGAGCTGAGATAGATGCAAATGAGCCCACAGCAACGACTCGGATTTGATTTTAGTGATAGGTTTACTTTTGTCTGGACAAAGATTATTAAGGAAGAAAATTTATAAAAGAAAATGAGAAAAAAGGAGGAAAAAAAGGAAAAATTTTTATAAAGGAATTCTTTTTGAAAATTTTTTAAAATTAATTTGGAAAGTTGACCAATTGTATAATTGTATAAAACTGGCTTAACACTTAAGAATTATGTAGAAAATACTGACATAAGTTTATCAATAATAATGAAATATACGGTAAAATATAGGCAGAGAATATTTTGATTGAATTTTTAGAGAAATTTTTAGGAAAATTTTTTTATATATTTTAATCGCAAAATTAGTTCAACATTTTTCATAAAAAAAATTCATAATATAAACAATCGAGCCGTTTATTAATTTTAATTTTTAAATTATTTAAATTCTTTTAAGTCTTTCATTTTTTTAATTTAGAAATCTTGTTTTTATTCTGTTTTTCTCCTTATTGTTGTGATTTAGAAGAAGAGGAGAATTCTTCGATTCAAAAGGAAAAACCGCAAAAAATTTCGTTTCGAGTAATGCTGAATTCATTCGATGAAACTAAAAAAGTTCCTTTGATTAAAGAAATTCGAAACGTGATTCCTGGATTGAATCTTGTGCAAGCGAAGAAATTCGTTGATTCTATACCTGCTGTTATAAAACAGGATATTGGTAAAGGAGAAGCAGATGAATTAAAGGCAATGCTCGAAAAAGTGGGAGGAGTGTGTGAAATCGAGTGATTTGATTTAATTTAGAAATATTTCATTTCTTTGGTGTTGATTATATTATAAATTCTTGATTAAATTTGAATTCGAGTAAAAAATTGTGAAAATAAAGCATTTTATTCCTCCTTATATTTAACGTTTAATCAGGTATTGGAAGTTTTTCCAATGTAATTTGCTGATTATTTGGAATATTTGGATGTGGCTTTGATTTAGCGATTTTTTAGCTTTTCAGTGATCGCTAGGCTAATGCATATAAAAGTATATATTCATTTATAGTTCATTAAATTGTTTAAATTTTTCAACTTTGTTTGTTACATGTGAGCCAATTTGTCATGTTTTGTTAAAAATCAGTTAAATTTGTATATTCTTGATTAAAAATGATTATAAATATGTTTAAAAGTTTACTTCAAGCATAAATCTGTTAGATCAGATCTTCCGTACTTGATTTGATTTCTTTTTTTTAATAAAATGGTCATTTGAAATAGTTATTGTAAATTTTGTCGATGATTTTTTAGCGAGATTATTCTATTCATTTCACTGAAAGTGAGGAAATATGGCGCGTGGTCATCAAAAATTCCAGTCTCAACAAAAAAATCTTAAGAAACAAGAAGAGTTAAAAAAGTCTAAAGGAAATGATCAAAGAGCAGCTGCCCAAAAAGCGTTAATTCATAAGTGCAGCGTTTGCATGGTGGGTTTTTTTTCATTCTTTAAAGAAATTTTAAGTTTTTATATACAAAACAAAATTCTCAGGTAAATGAATATAATGCGCTGAGAAATTTTTTTTAAAATCTTTTATGAAAGGAATTAGAAGTGCAAAATTTAGCTGCACAGTAATGCTAGTAACAATTCATGTGCATATGAAATTCTGTTTTATGATTTGTGTTTTAGGCATTAATGCCAGATCCAAAGACTTATAAGCAACATTTTGAATCGAAACATCCGAAAGTCGCTTTGCCGACGGAACTTATTGAAATTCAATCCTAAGAATTGTCCTTGCCAGTATCTTTGACTTTTGTGGTTTATTTCTCGGCGAATTTATTTCGATCCTCAATTACGGATTTGTTTATGTATGGAAAAGTAATTATTTTTTTCTTTTCAGATGTCATTTCTTAGACAGGTTTCATTATGTATCTGTTTATAGAATTTTAACAGCTGGCATTTTATTGAGATGGAATAAAATCGCCACTGACGTTTTCTTTTTTTATGTGAATTTTGCGTGGCTATTGGTGCAGAAATGTAAAATATTTTTTTTGTTCTGTAATTTATTTGATGGATTTGTATTTTTCCATGATAAAGCCCTTTTTATAGTTCGACTTGGTGATAAATTGGAATATTGGAATGTTTTACAATATCTTTATCTAATTGATTTTCTTTTTGCTTAATTGCCTTAATTTTATGTAGGCTTGCAACTTGCGAGAGCATTGGGTTCCCTATTATTTTGCTAAATTATGCTAAGATTATTTTTCAAATTTTGCTTGGGAAGCACAACGCATTTTTTAAAAAAATAAATAGAATTGATTTCTTATTTATTGACATTTTGTGAAATTCAGTTTTTTTTCCGAATTCTTCAATAAATAAGCATGACACGAGGCCATATGAAAATGCAAGCAAAGGCGAAGAACCTTAAAAAGCAGGAAGCATTAAAAAAGTCAGTTGGGCATGATCAGAAGGGTGCTTGTCTTAAATCGTTGATTTACAAATGTACAATTTGTATGGTTCGTTTTTATTTTTGCTTGAATTTGAAATATTTGATAAAAGCCAGCAATTTAAAACTTCAAAGATCAAAGTTTTTTTCATAAATGTGAAAAGTTATTCAACTATATTTAGACACAAATGATGGATAAAAGGAGTTATCGAGAGCATTTCACTTCAAAACATCCGAAAAGTCCTTTGCCAGCTGAACTTCTCGAAGAAGCGCCATCAGTTAGCTCCTAGCTACCATTCGTTTGTTCGAGTTATTTATCCATTCTATTTTCTTGTACTTTTCATTTTGAAAGTGATTCCCATCATAATTAGATTTTTTCTTCATCTATTCTTGATTTATTTTTGCTTTATTTCAGTATCTTGTTTTCTTTTTAATATAAATTTTTGTTACAAATATACAAATATAATGAATTACAGACTCCAGTTCATAGTGATATTAGTACTTGTCTTGCGTTTTTTTTGTGGTGAACGGGTCTATTGTAATTTTGTAAATCATGAAATAAATTTTTTTTTTGTTTTTTTAGCTTTTCTTTAAATTACAAAGTGATTTTCAAACTATTATCTTAGTTTAAAAGATAGGAATCCTATTCGGTTTCGCAACACCAAAGTATTTTACTTGTATATTCGTTTCGGCGCAGCAGCTCGTTTTCGTTTGGTCTTGGTGTTGGGAAAGAATTTTGCATGCATTCTTAAAGTGCATCGGGTAATTCGGCGATTTGAGAAGTGCTTTTACTGCATATTTTACTGTTTAGGCTATGAATATTTTTTGAATATTAGTGAATATTCGTAGCAGTTTGAATATTTTTCTTATTGAATTTCCGACGAGTCAACAATTTTTCATTTATGGAAATCCTCAACAGACGGCGTTATAACGACAGACAGATAAAGTTTTTTATAGCAAGTTAAAATTGCTTGTTCTGCTGCAGCTTTCTCGATTTTTTTTAGTTTTTGATTGGATAAGTCAACATGTTAGTTAGCGGTGTTGGGGTGGGGAGGGTGGAGGAGGAAGAGAATTGGTTGAGGGAAAGAGAAAGGTGACGTAAATCTTTTCGATGTGTGCAGCTTCAGCAGAGTGGAAGCAAGCATGGGATTAGTAGTTTGAAAAGAGTCATTAAGAATGAAATCTGGTTGGTTGGATTTATCTGGTTGGATTTTGGAGATCGATGTTTTTTTCCAAATAAATGCCTGTGGACTGAATTAAATAATGGATCGGCCACAATTTTTATATAATACATTCATTGTTCTCCTGTTTTATTATGGTAATAATAATAATAATAATAATAATAATAATAATAATAATAATAATAATAATAATGATAATGATAATGATAATAATAATAGTAAATATAGTAGTAATAATAATAATTCATTGTTAATATTAACAAAGTATTAATAATGATAATAACTGCGAAAATAATAAAAAATGATAAAAATAATAAATAAAATGAATGGTTTCATTATGTCGATTGACTGGATTTTGTGTCGTTTCGATTTCCATTTTTATTCGACATTGCCATTATTGCCATTATTATTTGATCAATGGGTGGTTCTCGACGGTTATTTCCAACTAGTTATTCGCTTTAAAAAAAAACTGAAAATCAGAAGAACCACTGAATCAAGAAAATTGGTTATTTGCTTTGTTTTATTTCTTACTTTTATTATTTCCTGTTGAACGATAGTTTAAAAATTTTTCATTATAATTGCTGTTTTTTAAAACTTTTCAGTGGATTTTTTCGGTTTATTATTCTTGTATCATTTCAGTATTGGATAATTC
Source organism: Dracunculus medinensis (assembly GCA_900625125.1). NCBI lineage: Eukaryota > Metazoa > Nematoda > Chromadorea > Rhabditida > Dracunculidae > Dracunculus > Dracunculus medinensis. Next base: position 106,064 of record UYYG01000031.1, on the reverse strand, counting down.
CAATCTAAAAGTGACATAATGGAATGAATGGCTTCTGTGAGATTCGGATTGATCAGCTTGGAAACCCTTGTCTTATAGCCAGCGGAGCCAGTGTGATGAGCAATGGTGAAAGCTGTTAGAAGAGGAGGAAGAAGAGGTTTGGACAGCTACTGTAGATCCATTTTTATCGAATCATTGACCAGCAGTTTAAGCTTTTTGATTCAAATTTTAGAAAAAGTGAATCGAATACGAATGGATTTACCTTCAGTTATTATTAAATATTGTTGTTAATATCAAATAGTTTTTTTTATTTTAGCTATATTTCTCATATTTTTCTTTGTTTCCGTTGAATTGACAAATCTTTTCATATTATTTTTTCAAATCATCGCTTAGAAAAAGAATTCCTTTGATTTTTGCAAAAATCTTGCAATTTCCTCTGAGAGAAATTATGAACAAATTGCTTATTTGCAGTAACTTCAACTATTCTCGTTAAAGGTCACTTGCTATCATTAATCAAATGAATATTTGCGATCTGATACTGATAAATAATTTATTTGTTGTCAAATGTTATTTCTTTGAGAATTCTCCTAGCAGCTTTCATTATTGCCGGTTAGATTGACTATGCTTGCTACATAGATAAGGTATTTCGAGTGAGTCGTTTGGTGCAAATGCGAGCCATCAAAAGATTATGAGGATTATAGTAAACTGATAATGATAGATAATATTTCAGATAATTGATTCCTACGTTCTTTTTTTCCTCTTATGAATTTGGTATAATTTGAAGGTCATTCATCTGTCATAATAATTCGGAGAAATCGCCCACTGTCGGTTTATTTATTTATTTATTTTAGATAACAACGAGATGTGGTTTTAAATAAATATTTTCCGTATTTTAAATTAATGATTTGTTTAGGAGAAATTAGAAAAATATTTCGAATAGTATTGTCAGATATGCTACATGTGCGGGATTTGGCTCGTCTGTCGGGATCGGGACTCGCCAAATATTTCGCTGTCAAACGCGAACTCTCTTTTCTCTTCTATCTTCGCAAAGGATGCAAAAATAAAAATTCTACTCGAAAACTGCCAACAAACAATCACAAACTTTTGTACGAATTTAACAATGGGTCGCGTAATAATAGCAATTTTTTTAGTTTCTCTAATTAGCTTTTGCTGTAATTTATAACGAAAAATAATGGTGAAAATTGCTGTTTTCTCATTTTTCCAAAATATTATTCGCTATAATTTGTTTATTTGTGTATTATTTGTTTTTTTAATTTATAAGGAGAGACTTAAATTACAGGAAAATTAGCCTAAATGACTTCTTTAAGAAATAGGTTATTATTTTCTTGTTCATTACTGATTTAGAATTGGAAGTGAAAAATGGAGATGGCAGTGGTTGGTGACGCCTAAAACACTTACAGAAATATATTTTATATTATTAGGTTTCTCGTCTATAACGGAAATTTATGTGTGTGAATTGCGATTTATTGCTTTACGCTTCTGTATTCGTCTGACGTAGAAGCACTTTTAATAATAATGACTACTCACGTACTATTAAACGTGTAAAATCTATAATCAGTGAAATGTTGATTAGCAAATTTTGTGCAAATGATAAAAGTCCATAACTGACAATTTTTTTAAAATTAGGCCCATTATGTCAATATTCTAGCAATTTTGGCAGTTTATTACCGTAGAACTCTGCTGAAACGATTTGTTTACTTTCTTCATTGGTTTGAATTTGATAGAACAGAATAAGATTTTCTGAGAACATTGCACACATTTGCACAAAATCTGCAAATTTATGCGTAATGCGTTCCAGGTGCTTTTTGTCGTTACTCAGGTCTTAGATTAGGTCCTTTTGCGAAATGTTTTTACCATTATTCGAATGGATTCACGCATCTTTTTTTTCAGAGATTTTTTCGTTCATTCATTCATAATTCATCTTTCTAAATTGTTTGAATTTTCTCAATTTTAGTGCAGAATCGCCCTACTATTCAGCATTCGTCATGCAGTACAAACTCACTTATTTCCCTATTCGAGGTAAATTTTTCATGCGTTTATTATCGTTCACAGCGTCGTGAAAATTTTTTAAGAATTTAGTGCTATCAGTGATACTAATTTGAGAGATAAATAATGTGAAATCGACCATTGCAACTACAAAATTGTTTTCTCGCAAAAATTGTGCTTTACTGTCGTACGTAAGGATGTTCGGTATGAAAGGTAATCTTCATTTAGGTTTGGCTGAACAAATTCGACTTTTGCTGAATGATAATGAAATTCCATTCGAAGACCATCGAATTCCTAAAACGGAATGGGAGAAATTCAAACCACAATTCGTTAGTATTAAATGTAATTTCTGTAGTTTTCAGTTTAACAAATAATTATTTAAGAATAAAATATAATTTAAAACGAAAAAATGGAGAATATGGATTCTCATAATTGTAGTAATTATTTACAGACTAACTTTTTTTTTTTAACAATGGCCTTTTTGGATTGATAAATAAATTTCTCGTTAAATCTTATATGCTACGCTCGGAACATTTTTATTCCCTTTAAAATTTTAAATAGCAGAATGAAAAATTAAGCATTTTGGACAAGTACCATGCCTGTTTGAAGATGGACATCAGATTGTGCAAACTGGTGCAATAATGCGTCATTTAGCTCGAAAATTCAGTTAATTTTTTTTTCTTTTCATCTTCATTTTAAATAATTTTCAAAAAGCATTTAAATTTGTTTTACATATTTTAATTATTTTTATTCCACCTATTTAGCATTCATCTTAATTTTAAATTTTGATCTGATTCATTCTTTATGAGTTAAATTTCAGTGGTTTTTTTCAAGGTTAATTTAGTTTATTTTTCATTTTCGTCTTTATTTCTAAACATTTTTTTTTAACAACGAATGCTTGAACAAAGGAGCAAAAAGAAATTGGCTTGTAGGTAAAAACGGCTATAGGGCTATAGTTTTCTTTGCATTTTTATTGCATATTGCCTTTTTTAAATAAATCGATCTTGCCTTAAATCTTGCCTTTTTATTAGATTTATATGGGACAAATGAAAATGAAGCAACGTTCGCAGATATGTTTTATGAAGGCATTCGAGATCTACACAACAAATATACAAAAATGATCTACTTAGCCTATGTTTATTTTCTTTTTTTGTTCCACGGTTTTATTCCTTAGTTTTTCCATTCGTTTGTTGATTATTTGTGCTATTCTAAATTAACTTAAATTTTCAGTTTTTTAAGTTTTTTCGTTTGTAATTGTTCAATGAATATTATTTATTAATATTTTCTTATTTTCTTTGATTTTTTCATATTCATCTGATTTCCAAATTTATCATTAACTTCGTAATTTTAGGAAACTGAAAAAGATAGTTTTATTGAAACTATACTGCCTGAGGAACTTGCAAAATTTGAAAAACTACTGAAAACTCATGGAAATGGCAATGGTTTCATTCTTGGTGATAAGGTATAAATTTTAATAAGAGGCAGGCCATTCGATCATTCTGATAATGGAATAAAATTGCGATATTTTGTCGAGATTTAGATTTTAGATTTAAAAAAAGTGGGATGTAAATTAATGCAATAATACGAGTGTGAAATCATCGACGGATTCCTTTTTTTATTTATATATTTATTGAACTGCATTTTTTTAGCAATTTGAATATTGAAATAGTTTTATTAGCTGAAATTGTATAAATTAATGCAAAAAAACTTTAAGATATGTTTTTCGGATTATGCACTCTTTGAAGAATTGGATATAATGGAAATTCTTGATTCGAATAGCTTGAACAATTTTCCTCATCTTAAAGCTTATCATCAACGTATGCACGATCGTCCAAATATTAAGGTTTTTGATGATATGGATTTTTTAGTTAAGGTTCTAAAAAAATAAGTTGACTTTCCCACGAAATATCTATTATAATTATAATTTTTAAAATTCAAAAATTTCCTTTCTGACGATTAGGTGGTCTATCTAATTCTCTTCAATGGCCATGATGGCCAAGCAAAAGACGAAATTACAACTCGGATAATACTTTCATGTGGTTGATGAAAAGACTGGTCGCGAAATCACTATAAAAACGAAAGTCCATATATAGTCGCTCGATTTGTTATATGGCTGCGAGACGTGGCGATTGAAAGTGGAAGATATTAAGAAGCTATCTGTTCAGTCTTGTCTAAGATACACCTTACCGAGCGGATAAAATCATGATTGTATCCACTTTTGTTCAAATACGACTTGTATCAGTACCATCACAGAATATCGCCTTTGCTAATTTGCTGGCACGCTCTTCATCGTCCACTACAAGAGTTGACGCATATTTTGTTACTTGCTAAACTGTATGATGGGTGGCATCAAAAGCATCAAAAGGTGGACGCTTCAAGACCTGGACCGATACAATTAGGAAAGGTTTTGGACGTACAGGTGGGCCAGCATTGTATGAACTTAGAGATGGAAAAGGAATGGCTTCAGATCGCGCAGCTTGGAAATGTCTAACCCTTATAGATAGCGAGCCTAATCAGTATTGGCAAGAGTTTAGAAGAAGAATTGCCATAGCTTCCATTTTCTTGATCTCATAATCTTCACAATCTGAAACAGATGAATCTGTTTAATGTTCTTAGCCTTTTTTTATAATTAAAGTTTCAATACAAATACTAAAAAAAAGTGGTGCAAAAAATTGGCATTGAAAAGTCATAAAGTTATAATGGATATATATTTAATTCTTTCTTGTATTTCTTTCGTTTTAAATTACAATATTGTCATATTTTACTTCAATCTTTTAAGAGTTACTATCAAAAGCGTCAAGAAATGAAAGTTCCAGTCAATGGTAATGGCAAACAATAAAATAACTTATAATCATTATCAGCATATAATCGGTAAATGATCAACCGATCGTTTTTTATTTTTTTTAATTTTGCATTTTGATTTTAATTTGGTATGAAAAATATCTTTTCTTTCTTATAAACATATATTTGTTTGCCAATCATTTCTTTCATTTTTTCCGTAATTCATTTATCTTATTTTTTGTTATTTCGGATAAAAGTTTATTTTCAAAAGGTGATTGTGTTTTTTTGTCCCTTTTTTTGAATGTTAATAGAAAATAGCTGCATTCTTTTAATACTTTTTATATTTTATGCTTAGAATTATGTATTATATATATTCGACTACTCTCAAAAATTATAGTGGTGATAAATGACGAACAATAATAATTTTAGGTTTAATTGCTAAAAAAAACGTTGCACCGTTGAATCATTTCCAGGAGCTTTGTATTTTTTCAGGAATATAAATTGATATAAACAAATAAATTTGGGAATAATATTTTAATTTCTAGTTTCGGTCAGTCGTCCATTCAGGATTTCTGGAAGATCTATCCAACACTGCTCATTTCAATCTAAGTTTCGAATTAATTATCCCCTTTATAATACGAATTAATAAGAGGTCCCCAAATAATTTCTCGTGTTTAATATTCTTTAATTAAATCAAAATGAAGTGATGTGTTAATATTTGTTGAGGAAACTTTGGTTGATGGTTTCTAGTAATAGTACCCTTTTCTTCATTCACTGTTTATTTCGGAAGACTATTTAATTGGTTTTCATTTCCACAAATTATTGGTATTAGTGAAACTATTTTCGGCAAAACCGCCAAATTTATTAACTTCTGATCGTACGGTTCTCGTAAAATACTTTTTATCGCTGTTGAAATATTATACGTTTAAACAAATTAAAGTATACGAAATAAGTTGCAATTGATACATTTTCATTTATTCAGAAAACATTTGAGCATCCGAAATAGCCAAAAGTTTGAAATCGCATGCCTTCAGCGATCAACGACACAAATTTATTACAAAAGCTCTTAGATTCCTTATAACGAAATTTTTAACACTTTGATTTTATATTTGCACCAAAAAAATTTTCATGGAGAAAAAACTAAAAATTCCGGCAAAGCTAATTCGTGGAATGCAATTTTTAGCGATTTATTAGTACGGTTAGAAATTTTTGTGAGTCAATTAGCGATGGAAACAGGCGGATCGCCATCACCTCTCAAAAAAATTTACATCTGATTTTCCAAAATTTCGTCCGGAAAATTCTCTGTTATGTGTTCGAAAATCAAAACCAAGAACTGGTATATCGAACTAGCAAAATTTGGCAATTTCGATCCGAAAGTTTTTTTAAATTGGTCTGCTTTGGTATGACAGCATTTCGCGTCACTCTTTCTTATCTTGTGATGATGATTTATGACCAGAAGAGTTAAACGATAAGAATTTATTACAATAAAGGTATTTCGATTAAAAATGCGAGTGAAGTTGCTAATGAGGGGAGCAGGAATGAAACAAGAAAAATATAATATATAATATATTCTTGCAGCTAAAACGAAAACCTAATCGAGCGGAAACTGGAATTCGGTTCTCCGATTCGGTAGTGCTAATGCACCAAGCGAATCCATTTCTGCCCATTCTAAGAACCGGAATGAATTATTTGTAATTCCCATTTTTCAAGCATCTTACAGATTGTTTCCTACAAAAACTCTTTTTTTTTAATCACTTTGATAAACTCTAAATAAAATCGTATTTAAGGTGCTCTCCTTTCTTTTTTCTTTTTATTAATATTATTAGCATAGCAATATTCTTGTTTTTGCCACCTTCAATAACATTATCAGTGAATATCTTTATTTTGCTTATATTTACTCAGTTCTTTGGGGGTTTTGCACATAAATTTACAATCTACTGATCTATTGTGGATAAAAATAAAAGTGCACATTAAACATGTTGGAATTTCTCTGATTTTTTTCGATATACGGTATATACAGTAAATGCGATTCTCTAGAAGCAGGCTGCTAGGCTCCTCATTTCCGACTTATCGTGCCATGAAGTGAGGACTTCGAGATGGGCACCCAGCAGCAGTCGGAAGTTTGACAATAGGCTTAAGGTATGTTCCCAACCTTGACATTAGAAATGGTCTGGGGCGAGCAACCTATAAAAAATTGGTTTTAATACTCGTTTTGAACTAGACTGTTCCTGTCAGAACGAAGCAGATTTTATCTGTAAGCAGATATCCCAGATTTGTTGCAGTTTATCATTTAATCGATGGAGGCTTAAATGTTGTTTTTACAAGCCAATCTCAGCAAAATATTTCTTGCACAAAAAATCGCTGTTTTTTTCGCATTTCTTTTAAGTTTTGCAGCAGGTATACCTTCTTATCACCAACAATGCATCAATCGTCCAATCGCCTTTGTGTAAAATTCATTTTAAACCAGAATTTTTCCCTCAAAATAAACATTTTTTAAATATTAAATAATTAAAATAGCAGTCACCTCTAAACAGCTGCAAAATTCATTAAACAATTAATAGTATAATATCGTGTTACAAATCGATTCTATGGAGGTCGTTCGATTGATACTTCGCGTTTTGTTCTTTGAACAATTGCTTCTTTTCAGTTGAATTTTGTTTTCGCTTTCTCATTTGGTCGTAATTCTTTCATTGATAAGTAATTTGTCAATTTAGAATGATAATCTTATCAGCGTAGAAGTAAAGCCTTTTGCTTTATTCGTTTATAAGTCAAAGTCTTCGGCTTATGGCTTCTGCATAAATTACGAACCGAGCATTTATCGCAAAGAACTCGCTATTCCTTCCTTTTTTATTATTTATCGCTGATTAAATAAAATATCTAAACTAGCTGAATCGTACGTGAAATTTTTTGCACTGCCTAGAGACTCGTTCCTTTCAAATGCTCCGTTAAGGTAGAACAGTGGGGATTTAGCAGTTCGAAGAAGAATTAGGGAAATAAAACGCGAGAATTAGAAAGATTTAGCAGTCGAGTTATACGAATGATTTGGGTGGATATGCGTATGGTTTTAGCGCAAATAATTCGTGTAAATTACTCTTACGTAAATTCTATAACAAGCGGCATTTTATGATTTCTTCATTATAGGGCGTTTAGATTCGTTTTGATTCGCCACATCAAAATTTTTTCCGCTGCTCACACGTATCGCAAAAAAATTTCTCTTAGACTTAGCAGAATTTTCTGTGATTCTAAAGAAACTGATTGATTTACCTTTTTTTCTAGGAATTTCATAAAAAATATTTCAGTATCGATGTTTGCTGGAAAATTTCTAATCATTACTTTGACTACAGTGTGCTTATCGCTTTGCGATGATTCGAGTAAATCGTCTGAAGAATCGAGTGAAATCTTTAGTAGAAAAAGAGAAGTCAGATGCATTCGAAAGTATTCTTTTTTCCTGAATTTTTATTCTGAAAAATCTTTTTTTTTGAATTCCGAAAATTTATTGCAAATTCATATATAAATTAAGAAAAAAAATTTATTTATCTCGTCAGCAATTTTGTTTTATTTTGAGATATTTTTTAATGCAAATTTTTGCCAAATTTCTGAATGAAATTTTAAAAATTCGCCGTAGAAAAAAATAAGAATCTTATTTATAAAATTAAACTTTTCAATTTAAAAAAGAAGGAATTAACTATAAAAACTGCAAATGAGCGACTGCAAATGTTCCGTTCGAGATCCAAACAAAAATTGGTACAAATATCTCTTTTGAGCCAAATTTGGAAAGTCCCTCGAAGAACCCAACCGTGCTATAAACCATGGAATAAATATGGAATTGCCACTAGTGCAGTTGATTTTGCTTTATATTTATTATTAAGGTCAGTGTTGGATGAACTGCGAGATCAAAAAATTGAACAATTTGCGGAAAAATTGACCGGCCAGGACCTTGTGGATTTTGTAAATAAAAAGCAAAATTTATGGACAGTGAGTTATTATATTACAGCAGAAATTTGACAAAATTTGACAAATTTACTCTGAAAATGCGACAGTGCTCATAAGATAAGAATATTTGCAAAATCGGATAATTAAAATTGAAAATATGAAATTTGCTTCGTTGGGGTGAAAAGGCAATAGTTGAATTATGAATGGAATTCAGTGATGATAAATTGACACTCATTTATAGGGCAAAATCAGGCAAGTGAATGGCTGAATGGCCGTGTGCACATGTTAATAATAATAACATAAAAACATTATTAAAAACATAACAAAAATAAAAAGTGAATAATTTATATTTGGTTATTTCTAGGCCAAATTATATTCGAAATTCGAATCATTATCCAATCGGGTGAAACGTGGAATGTTGGGAGTAAAACATATGGCATTGTCGGCGGATGAGAGAAGAAATTTGTCACCAACGCGTTTTTCTTCAATGTACATACCAGAACAGTTCGATTCGCGAGAACACTGGGATATGTGCCCATCCATTAAAAATATTCGTGACCAGTCATCCTGCGGTATCGACTTATAATCAGTCAATCTCAAAATCGTTCTAAATACCGTTAATCAAAAACTTTTTAAAATTCAGGCTCTTGTTGGGCTTTCGGAGCAGTAGAAGCAATGTCAGATCGTATTTGCATAGCAAGTAAAGGAAAAATACATGTGTCACTTTCCGCTGATGATTTGCTTAGCTGTTGTAGATCTTGTGGATTTGGGTATGCTGATTATCATATTAAACTCAGTTCCCTTAAATTCAAATGTTGCAGAAATGTTGCTTAATGTTGATCTCTCACAATTTTTTTTCTATGGCTAAATATAGGTCATTCTCGGATAATTTTAATAAGAGGAGAGACTTCGAAACTAAGGCTAAGACCTTCAGAAAATGTAGAAAAGTTTCCATTGCATGTTATTTAATCGAGTTTTAAGTTTAAATAAAAATAAACTATAACCTACTTGAAAAAATAAAGCATTTGAAGGGTTTCGACCTTAAATCTTCTTTCCCACAATAGGTATTATTTTTTGTTGAGCGCATGCTGCTTAATCTTAAAATGGTCTCTCGTTCTAAATATCTTCCTAGCAAAATATTGAATTGAATTCATTCGATTCATGATTTTTTTCATACAATTATTTCTTAAGCCTTGCCAGCTCTTATTAATATTTCATTATAATGGAGATTTTGTAGATTTCAGAAAGTTAGTTGGCTAATGAGCGAATAGGGGGTAGAATGGCTCAGTGGATTGTTGCTCAATTAAGAGCGCCGATGCTAAGGTTCGATTCCCCGTAGGAGTAAACCTCTGGCAACACAGCTGTGTTTCTATCGCTAAGGGACTTCCTGGCATATTGTCCAATTGCGACAAGCCAGTGGAACGAGTTTAACCAGCAAGGGTGAGGACTCATTAAAAAAAAAAAATGAACGAATAGTTTCTTATTAGATATTTTGAGAATTTTTCAGATGCAATGGAGGTGAACCAATGGAGGCCTGGCAATACTGGGTGCATAATGGAATCGTCACTGGAAGCAATTTTACTTCCCATGATGGTTGCAAACCATATCCATTCCCACCATGTGAACATCACTCAAATAAAACGCATTATAAGCCATGCCATCACGATCTTTATCCAACTCCCAAATGTGAAAAGACTTGTGTACCTTCATATCATGACAAATCTTATTTGCAGGACAAGTTTTATGGTAATGATTTCTCTTGCATTTCGATTCAAAATTTATAATCCTAGAACATATTATTTTGATCCATTCTAGTCAGCAGGACTAAGCATGTCATCATCAATAATGAAATCCGAGTGGTGCTAGGTCCTCACATCTAAATTTTCAAATGGTTCTCTCATCCTGAAAGCTAGTGGGCTAATCAAATCAAAAATGGCGCCATTAGAAGAAACTGTAAATGAATGCTTGAGTCCACTTCTATTTTTGATTAATTTTTACTAAATTTACTTCTTGAATGAATATTGATAATACTTCTACTGTTAATACTACTGTTAATATTATTTCTTCTACTACTTCTACTAATATTACTTCTTTTAACAGTTCTCAATTGCTAATTAAGCTGGCTTCTTCACGAAGAGACGCTCGATGCTTTATATACCACGCATTATTAAAAGATTAAAAGAATCCATTATTTCACCCTTTTCCTCTAATCTCTTATATCTAAATCTGATTGTACCAGTCTCGATCTTGACTGCTCCTCCTTACTTTTCACGTCATTCATCAGAACTTAGCAAAAACCCTGGGCATCAGAGAACACGCTGGGCAACATGGCCTAATCAGCGTAGGCGACCTTCTGTGTCGATATTTTGAAAGCATTAGAGTAAAATTTGATGCAACCAGTAAATGTTAAAGTCAACCATTTCCATGATGAATTGCTAAAATGGTATTAATGATGAATATAGAAATGATGCTTTATCACCATCAGCGTAAAGGATATAAGACGAAAAAACTTTCGTTTTGTTGATCCTGAATCCGGTTTTTGCTGCAGTTATCGATACACTATTTAACACTCTTGCATTTCTTCAGAAAAATCACGTAGTTATTATCATGTAGTTGATTATAGCAGTAAAAAGGCAGTCTTGACGTACACTAGTTTGGGTAAAGGTTTATTTATATATATATATATTGACCTATGCCGATGATCGCGGATAAAATGCCTTTACAAATCAAGCGATTTTTTCTGGATACTGGATACTGTGCCGTCTGTCTGTACTGTACTACCGTACAGTGCCTTACAACCTATACAGTCTGTTCTATCCATTGAATCGAAGATAACGGCAATATTAATAACACAAGTGGCAGTGGGTTCCCGATATTCAAAGCGATTTTATAACTACCTTCGCAAATATTAGTATGATCAACACATCCGCATCCATTCTGAATCCAGCTTGGACGCATTTTAGTACCTATTACTATAATCATACTTTTAGTTGGTACCAACATTTATCGGCTATTCTAGAGATATCGCTGATATCATTGAGATGATTCAGCTTAATTCGTTCTCTGAGTCCAAGTCTTTTTAGTTTGGAATTGCTGAACGACTTAAAGAGGTGCATCTTTTTTCGAGTTAGCTTTATTATGTGGATCTTATATCAAAGCATAATATCAAAGCATAATAAGAACAGCTATCTAGTACGAATTCTTCCATCGACGAATGCATTGGTGACAAAAGTCCATGCCCTTCGCCAAAGCGAAGAAAGTGCTCTATTTGCACCAGTTTCCGGCACCATAATCACCAACCACGGAATCAATTGTGGTAATGTGGGCATGCATTTTTTCAGTCTTCTCGATTATAAAATATCACCTTTCAGTAGAAATGTTGTTATTAGTTAGAATTCCGCATAAAAATTCCTTATCACGGTCATCTGCGCATAATACAGAAATACACAGATGGCCCCGATTGCAGAAATTCACTTTGAAAGGGGTATAAACCGTACGGGTATGGTCGTTGACTAGTTTCCATGCATTCTGGGCGGGTTGGGCTCTTTCAAATATGACAAATGCTATTCCATTTCGTTTTAAATTATTTACCAAGTGGTGCAGCCTTTGCTTCAAGGGAAGTAAAATAAATGTACGGAAATTGAAGAACACGAGCTATTATTCAAGATGAATAAATTTTTTTCTAGTCAGAGATTTCTACTTAATCATTACCAGTTATAAGATATTAGTTAATGAGATTTAATCTTTTTGGAAATAATGTGGCGATAAGGAAATTCTTTTTTCTAGACGGAAAACATGGATTTTTTTGCTATTGCATATTTCCGGATGGTGAAATTACATTGCATGGAAAATTCAGTTTCACATTATTCTCTTTTAGGAGAGCATGCTTATGCTGTCGAGGATGATGTTTTATCAATTCAGAAAGAAATATTGACCCATGGTCCAGTAGAAGCATCATTCGAAGTCTATGAGGATTTTCTTACCTATGGCTCAGGCGTCTACAAGGTCTTAAAATCTGATAAGCAATTTTAATTTAAGATAATTTAAGAGAATTTTATTATAATATCTTTTCGTTTATCTATTATCTTGAATAATCTTTTGAAGCATGTTGCTGGTGCTTTCGATGGTGGCCATGCTGTTAAACTAATTGGCTGGGGAATCGATCAAGGAGTTCCATACTGGACAGCAGCAAACTCATGGAATGCCGATTGGGGTGAAGATGGTTTGTTTTTCGAATTAATTTTCGTTGAACATGCCACCAACATTTCAGTTAGCATTAATTTCTAAATATTACCCTAAATTTAATGGATAATGGATAATTTCGGATAATTTAGGCTTCTTCCGCATTCTTCGAGGCGTAGATGAATGTGGGATCGAAAGCGGTATTGTTGCTGGTTTACCTAAATTGCCGAAATTGAATGGCACTGATGCAAAAAGCAAGGATAAATTTGATGAATTTGTAGAAATTTTCTGATTTCTTTTATCACAAATCTTATTTTTTAACATTAATCATGCAAGTATGCTAGGAAGCTACTATATTAAGAATACTATTTTTCGATTCTGTCTCACCTAATGATGAAAAATTTTTTTCTTTAATTTGCATAAGAAAATTTTGCATAAGTTTTCAAAATAATCGCTTAATGAATATATATGGGCTATAACCATCTGTCTCTGAAGCTTGGAAAATCATTTAGTTCATTCACTTATGGCTTAAATACTTCTAAAATATGCCTCTCGTGCAGATAATTTGGAGGAATCGAGCTGTATAGGTGGAAGTGAATGAACGAGCGAACAGATTTATAGGCTTTTTAGAGAAAGTGGGAATGATGTTAAAAAAATTTTATAAATTTTGACGCTTATAGATTGGTTCACCTTCTTTCTAAACGTGTAGCACAAAAAGGTTACATAAGAAATTAAGGGAATTTATTTTTATATTGTTTGTTAATTTTTATATCTATGTAAACAATCTATAGAATATATATCTCTATAATTTTTATAAGCAAAAGAAATCAATAGTATTGCCATTTGTATGAGTTGAAACATTTGCATACAATTCCAAGTCAAGGAATAAAGATAAGGGACGAAGAAACCCTTGTCGAGGGATAAATGAACATTCTGGCAATACGTAAACAAATGAAGGTCCTATTTGAACTAATTTTATTTATGGGAAATTGCAATTTAGACTGACAATCAAAATTTAAACATTTTTTCAAATTTTCAAATTTCCATATACCATTTTTTCTGGAAAAAACTTGTTTTTCCAGTTTTTTCAAGTTATCCAAATGGCTTCTGAATCTCATATGATTAGACAAGTACTTCATCATACAATTCTTAATTTGAAATATGCACTAATATACAAAAATAAGCGTATTACATAAGCGAAGTCTGCATGAATAAATGTATGAATAAAAATTAATTTGTAAATATTCTTGTCCGTACGCTTAATCACATATATTTTCCACAAGAATTTGTCGTAACTATATTTGATGGCTGCAGCTTTCATCAATTTAGCTCAAGCATATTTTAGAGGAAAAATATAAAAAAAGTATTATAAAAGGATTTTATCGGCCCAAATGTGCATAAATGGAGAATTGAGACAACTTTTCGACGTCTAAAAAAGGCTGTATTGGCTAGGTGCCCATGCTCTTTTCCCTATTTTTCGACGATGCAATAGAATGGGTTTATGGATATTACCTGCCAATACTCAAAGTGCGCACATAAACGTGAAATATCACCTTTGGATAACAGGTTAATAATAGCTAAATTTCACTGACAAAAGACAGCAGATCGAACCAATTCCCTTAGATTCCCTCAGAAGAACCAACAACCAACATAATATTCACCTCAACCAATTATCTAAATTAAGCCGTCAAATAGATGCTATTTAGGAAATAACTGGGATATAAATCGCTTCATCAGTTGGTCCAAGTATTAAATGTAAGGCAGGTGGTGTGATGAATTCTTACATTTGCAGTGGTCTTCCAAACATTTTTTTTTCAATTAGTTATGCAATGGAAACCGTACGTAAGACATTTTTAACCAAAGTATTTCTTTATGTGAAGCACACATTATTATTATTTAGATAAGAAGCATGACGAAAAGCCAACAGAGTTAGTTTTAACAATTTATAAATGGAGAACGCTCGCTTAGGAATGATAAGCTTCATTTGCTTGGTGCTAAGATTTTCTGGAAGTGTTGAAGACGAGTTAGTAAATTTTATCTTTAGTTTCATTTCTCTTAATTTTCCAGTTTTTTTCGCTGTAGACCAATTAATGCATGGGCTATGCAGTTTTAAACTTGCTTCGATTTTTAAACCTCTGTGCAATCCACTGGTCCACTGGCGTCTTTCGGTTCTCTATGGACTTCGAAGAATCCAAACAAAGAATTCTTAGAAAAAAATAGCTTCGAAAAAATTATCTTAAAATGCGAATGGAATATGCATCGTCAATTTCATATGTGATTCGTGTGCCAAAGTGGCAGATATTGCATACTACGGTCCGTATTGAAAAAAGTGCTAAATTTCAGTCAGTGATTAGTGAAAATTGAAATGTATACTTTTTTCCCTTTTTTCCCATACTTCACGAGCCCCAGTGAGCTCATAAGATCCACAGTTGAATATGTGATCTCTGCAAATAGAAAGCTAGTAAAGGGAATATAAACTGATAAAAATTTCAGGCCAACAGAATTGTTTCATCAAACATTGATTGATTACGTGAATAGCAACCAAAATCTATGGAAGGCATGGAATTTTTCCAAAATATTCGTTGCAAATTATAGGTTGTGATTTACCAATGTCTTTTCATTTAATCGAACTCAATATAACTTTTAGGCTAAATTAAATAAGCGCTTTGCATCATTAACAAAAGATGAATTACGTCGTTTTTTTGGAGCCAAAAAATTAAACAGCTTGAAAAAAGCAAAGTTCGCAGCTGAAGAAAATTATGCCAACATCGATATTCCAAAATCATTTGATGCTCGAGATCAGTGGCCTCTCTGTTATTCAATTCGAAACATTCGGGATCAGTCCGCTTGTGGTGCAGTTTGTCAAATCAGCTTTTCTTTCCTCTAAAGCTTTTTTTAAAACGTGCAAATAAAAAATGATATTTTATTCATTTTGTGCAATTAGGGTCATGTTGGGCATTCGGAGCAGTCGAAGCGATGTCCGATAGAATTTGTATAGCATCGAATCAGACGAAAAAGGTTACGCTTTCAGCCAGAGACCTTCTCAGTTGTTGCAATGAATGTGGAGATGGGTGAATACTGCTTACCATTTTAATTTCGAAATTTTACACGTATTTTCTTCAAATAGTTCGAAGATTTCAGATGTGATGGTGGTTTTCCATTATTGGCTTGGGAGCACTGGTACAATAAAGGCATTGTAACTGGAAGCGATTATATATCGAACACTGGTTGCCAACCATATCCTTTCCCCGAATGCGCTCATCATAATAATAACAGTCACCTACCACCATGCAATGCAAACCTCTACGATACACCTACTTGTAAATATGAATGTTCAAATAGTTATTCGAAATCATATAGCAGTGATAAATATTATGGTGAGGCGACCGGTTCCCATTTATTTCGAAAAAAAGCCGCACTCACTTTTACTGAATTCAGGAAATCGTCCATTTTCGTTGCTTGAAAATGTAACTCGCATCCAGCTCGAAATATTGAACAATGGTCCTGTTGAAGCTGCTTTCGATGTTTATAGTGATTTCATTTATTATGAGAAAGGAATTTACAAGGTAAAAATTTTTATTCAAAGTTAATCAAAAGCCCAAAGTCATCCATTTTCGTTTATCTGAATTTCTTAAATGTTTAATAAGTATTTTATTGTGAATTGTTTGTAGCACGTAACGAGTGATACAATTGGTGGCCACGCGATTAAAATCATCGGTTGGGGCGTAGAAAATTCGACTTCTTATTGGTTAATTGCGAATTCTTGGAATGCAGAATGGGGTGAAAATGGTCAGAATTTTTTCAGTTATATTTCAAATTTAATTCTTTAAATTTCCCGTCGATTATAAATTTTTTGCTTGTTGGCTTATTGAAATTCAACGGCTATACACGTCAGTAGTGTTCCAAAATTAAAATTATCCTAAGATTATCCTCTTGAAGGGCAATGAAAAATGAGCACTTTTCACGCGTTCATTCAGATTTAGAAACCAATTCACATTTATTTATATTTCTAAAGACTAAAATTAGCTATTTATTAAATCAATAAATGAATAACAATTAAATGATTCGATCAATTTAATATGTTTAATGTGCCTTTGCTTGAATTTAGGCTTATTCCGCATGTTGCGTGGAACGAATGAATGCGGAATCGAAGAAAATGTCGTAGCTGGCACCCCAGATTTTTCCAGATAAACCTCTTTGCTTCAATTCGATTGCTTTTGATATTGCTGTTTCATTTACAGAAAGAACCATTGAATAAATTCTATCTACATTCTCATTTGTCTGCCTCCACTGATCACCAGGATGTGATCCTTTTGCCTGAGAACCGCCTAACTATGGAACAAGTCAGCATTTATCATAGGACTGATGCCAAATGATTTTTCTTTAAAAAAAGTTTAAACCAGTAAAAAATGTTCTAAAATATAAGCTAGAAAATTTTTGAGTCCCATAGAAGAAAAATAGTGAAAACATTTAATGAATTCTTAGACAAGTTATCTTATCAGTAAAATTCTTTTTAAAACCCTCTTTTCACATGAAAAAATCTCGGTTAAGAAGAGAATCATATGAGACATTTTTTGTAATTTAATAATTCATTAATTTAATAATTCATTAAATAATTTTTTTTTTTTAAATTTCCTTGGTTAAAACTGCATTTTCTTCGGAGGATCCATAAATTAGATGACCGATAATGCGAAAGATTTATTTATATATTGTTCATGCGGAGAAACTATCTATGTATATTATCTGCGTAATAAAAAGATCGATGTAATAAAAAGAGCGAAGGAATAGCGAAATATGGACATTTTGAAGATTAGTAGAGGAAAAGTACCAAAGCGCAAATTTATTTTTCTAAACCAAAACCGAACAGCACCAAAAATATCAAATAACGATGACTTTTGATGATTGATTATTTATGATTTTTATTACAGAAGTAGACAAAATATATTCAGGCATAGCAAATTAAAGATTTGGGCGAAATTTGGATACAGAAAAATCAACATTTTTTCATGGTGTATGAACAAGTCTGTTTTCCTGTTTTGCTGAAAAGTTGCTCATTTGTAGGTACTTACAAATATCGTTGCTTTGGCCTGAACGAACCTTTCTCTAATAATGAGCGCATTTACAAATACTGCTAATCCAACAGGAAGGAAATTTTTAATTTTTTATCCCTTCCTTCAGGAACTGACGAAGATCCATTCTGTAGCCGTTTTTCGATTCTCTAAAGCGAAATGTACTTATTTTTTCAAAATATTTATTTTTGATATTCAACGAATCTTTAGCGAGTGAGCAGAGCATATTTTTCAAAACTCTTCGATTGTAATTTTTTGACTGAAGCTGAAACCGACGACCAAAAATACTATGATCATATCATTCATTAAATTTCCTTAAGGATTATCAATCAACTTGTATATGCATTCTTATTACTATCTTCCATATCTTTGTAAAAAAACGAGCCATAATGCTATGCGCTGATAAAGAAAATGATAAGAAAAAAGATAAAATAAAGCAATATTTGCATTAAAAAAGTGACAATAGCAGTAGCATTATAAATATATAAAAAAACTGAAATTATATCATACCTGCCATAAATGGTGCAAATAAAGTTGTGAATGATATTCTTCAATTTTTTTCAAAATTGATTACTCTTTTCGAAACAAAAAGTAAAAAATTATAATTTATTTCAATAATATAGAGTACAAATCAAAAAATTGCAACCATTCAACTGAGGTAGAAAAACTTTATTCAGTAATTTCAGTCCATTAATTTCTGGTGCCGTTGCAATTTTTATAAAGCTTACTGCAATTCAGGCTAACATTACCATGCGATATTATACGTTGCAAAATGATGTTGCAAAAAATAAGACCGCATTTAATTTTTCTGAATTCATATTTCTCCATAAATGAATGGATTTGAAATTTAACTTAAATTAAAAGGGCATTACCAGTAGCATTCACCAAGGAAAATGGCTCAATGGGTAGTTTTACTCAGTTTGGAGTGCCGATGCTTCGGTTCTATTCCTCGCAAGAGAAAACCTGTCCAAAAATCCGGATGATGCTGGCATTCACCTGCACTTCTATTGCCAAGATGCTGCTCGGCATATTTGTCTAGTGCGGTAAGCCAGAGGACCGAGTCTAATGAGTGTTCTTTGAAAAAAAGTGGCATGCTCCAATTTTAAATATTAATATAATATTAAAAGGATATCCCGATTCAAGAGGGATTTCAAATACTTATATGGGTTGCAGAAAGCAAATCATGTTTGAAAACGTGGCTAACGAAATAATTTATTTATTTCTTAAGCCAAAGATGAATTTGTGGATCTCAGCGATTAACCTTCAGTCTTCATTTCGTGCTTTTTTTTCGATTTGCAAATCAATATTATTAAAAGCGTTAAAATGCCAGTTACTTTAGTTGTACTCCAAGCAATCATCGATTACTGTATTGTAATATTGAGTAAAAGTTAGTTGTGAGAGATGAATGAGCGAATTGCAAACGGGCATAAAAATGGAAATTCCAGTTGAACGCTCATTCATTTCAGTTGAATTATTTTCAATTACTTTTTTTTCTAATTGTAACTGTAAAGACGAAAATCTAATTTTCCAGTTATCCCATCAAGCAACACTAATTGCATCATCAAGCAGCCAAACAAATCTTAAAAAATAAGAACGAACGATGATATCATGGATATTTTGAATAGCCACTGCTAAATTTCTGTTTTCGGTTACTCATGCGTAGCACATTCAAGCACAAAATATTGTTTGAAACAAACACTATTTTGCTAGCGAAAAAATGTGCAAGGAGAAAAAAGGTATAAAATTCAAATGAGTAATAGCATTAACGATTTCAAGAATGGAGAACGGTTGCCTAAAAATCTTAACTTTCCTTTTTCTTCACCTGATGTTACCGTTTTCCAGAAGTATCGAAAGCGATAAGTAAGCTAATTTTTTTCATGCCGTTTTACAACTTTTTTCTGCTTCTCATATCAGATTAAAAATAATATTTCCAACTTTGCCGATGCCACGAACCTCTTACGATCTGAGATAAGTGCGAAATCCTTT
This sequence comes from Dracunculus medinensis, assembly GCA_900625125.1. NCBI lineage: Eukaryota > Metazoa > Nematoda > Chromadorea > Rhabditida > Dracunculidae > Dracunculus > Dracunculus medinensis. The sequence goes on along the minus strand of UYYG01000031.1, from coordinate 86,127 downwards.
TTTGAAATATGCCACTTCGAATATTTTTGGATATGCATAAAATAGATTGCACATAGCGAACAAGTAATGTGGGATGATATCTGCGATACTTTTTGTCGATGTTACAGGTACTCCTGATAGCGCCACTAATGCTTACTGATAACATTTGCAGTTAAAAGGACTGCTAAATCTCAGTTAGAAAATTATTTAGCGTGAAAAAGCGATGCAAAGGAGAAATTTTAGGTCAACTACTCTATTTCATCGAAATTTGGTCGATTATATTAACAATAATCAGAATCTGTGGAAAGTATGCAATTTGAGCTTTTCTAAATCGCAATATTTATTGCACATTTCATTTGCCAATATTTTTTGTTAATCCACAATTTGCGAATTAAATCCTTTTCAATAATTTCTTTTAGGCTGAAATAAATAAACGCTTTGTATCGCTCAAAGCAATTGATTTACTTCGTTTTCTTGGAACTAATAGGCTTGGAACTAATAAGCAAAAAATAAAACACACAGCTCGTGAAGAAAATTATTATGCTAAAACCGAAATTCCTGAATCATTCGATGCTCGAGAACAGTGGCCTTTATGTAATTCAATTGGAAAAATACAAGACCAGTCGACTTGCAGTAACCGTTTTTTAGCAAATAATAATATCATTTTTCCATAGGCAATGATTTTCGATGATTTTTTAAAATCATTACGATAGGATCCTGCTGGGCAATTGCCGCCGTCGAAGCGATGTCCGATAGAATTTGTATAGCCTCGAACCAAACGAAACAGGTTATGCTTTCGGCCAGAGATCTCCTCAGCTGTTGCAGTAAATGTTCGAATGGGTAAATAATGCGTATCATTTCTTTTAACCCCTTCAATTTGCTCTAAAAATCCATAGAATATATTGAATTTAAAATTTTAGTTGTAGTGATGCTGGTGATCCGATCGCTGCTTGGGAATATTGGAACACTGAAGGCATTGTAACTGGAAGCGATTTTGCGTCTAACGCTAGTTGTCTGCCTTATCCTTTCCCTGAATGTGATCACTTTAATCAGAGCATTTACCACCCCTCGTGCGGTCCGGAAATTTATCCTACACTTAACTGCATATCTGAATGCTCAGAAAATTACTCGAAATCATATGCAGATGATAAATACTACGGTAAAACAAACGATTTTTTGACAAAATTCTTATTCATTCTTTTTTTTTTGCTTTTAGGCTTCTCTCCCTATTTATTACCTCGAAATGTAACTCGCATCCAGCTCGAAATAATGAACAATGGTCCTGTTGAAGCTGTTCTTAATGTTTATAGTGATTTCATGAGCTACGAAAAGGGAATTTACATGGTAAACTTCACTAAAAACTCAAAATCATGCAATTTCGATTCCATCTATTACTGAAGTTAGTTAATGAAATAGTATAATGTTGTAGCACGTAATCGGTGATGCACTCGGTGGCCATTCCGTTAAAATTATCGGCTGGGGCGTTGAAAATTCGATTTCTTATTGGCTAATTGTAAATTCTTGGAATGGAGAATGGGGCGAAAACGGTCAGAATTTTATTTATATTCTCTTGAAATTTAACAAATAAAAATAAATAATAAATACGAATTTTCTTATTATTGTATAATTCAACTCGAAACTAAAGGTGTGATGAAACGATATATTTGAATAATTGATTAATCTAGTATTCTCTTATCTAATTTAGGCTTATTCCGCATGTTGCGTGGAACGAATGAATGCGGAATCGAAGAAAATGTCGTAGCTGGTATCCCAGACTTTTCGAGATAGTGCAAAATTACGTCAACCATTTTCTCATTTATTCATGCAACAAAACGTGAATCGAAAATGAAAACGTCGATTACTTGTTGCGAATTTATTTCCTTTTATTCATTCAGAAAAAAATTTTGAATTATCTTCAACTGTCGTTAGTTTATTGAAATTACAGTTTCCCAGCATTCTCACTCGATTGTCTCCACCGTGCATTTCGACGAGGTCCCTTCGCCAGAGAATTAATCGAGTGCAAAAGATTTTATCTTGTTATCTACTTTATTTTCGCCTTAAATCTGCAGCATTTCATTTACATTTCAAATATTCATTTCAAATATTTACGAATTGTTCTTCTACGAATTTTAAATCAGTAATAAAGGTGTGAAAAAAAGTGGAAACTTTTAATAGAATTCTTTGCCAAATTATCTTATCAATATTATCAATAGATTTTTTAAAACTGTCTTTTCCCGCGAAATTTTCGCTAAGAGAGAAAAGAAATCATTTGTTGATATTTTATAATTAGTTTTGGCTTTCGAATTTGATTGAAAACGAATTTCCACCAAAAATTCATAATTTTTATGACTGATAAAATCGATCTCACAGATACCAAATTATGAAATTTTGCAAATAAAATTGATTCAAAGGTTAATAAGTTTTAATTTGATTCAAAGGTTAAAAGTTTCTTTTCATAAATAAATTTTTAAATTTTTCACAGTTTTATCGATATTTCTAAGTTTAAACTATAGGAAACCATGGGCTTGAATTTCATTGATGCTGGCATATAATTTTTTCAATCCATTCAAATGGCTACAAAGGCTAATCTGAGATATTTTAGCAAATTATTTTTCCCAAATTAAATATGTATTTCCCAAAAGAAGATTTGCGATCGTTTTGAAAAAAATTGCAAACTTCGGGGCATAATTTTCGAATTTTCGCAGAACAATTCGTTATTCGAAACATCGAAGTATTCACCGCACTTTCTTTAGATTTAAATTTTTTGGCAAAAATTCGCCATTGATTCATAATTTACGCACTAATGAAGAAAAAATGAAAAGTTGATTCTTTTAAATTCTAAAATATTACAAATATTAATTATTTTCACGATAAATATATATGTTTTCTTTGAATTAGCGAAATATTATTGATGACGAAAATATTAGAGCCAATAGTTTTTCAGTTTTTAAATTTTCAGTTTCATATTTTAGAATAATAGAAATTTTCGCAAAATTTTGAATAATTATTTATTATTTATCAAAAGAATAATCCACAATTGCTTTTGATTTTGCAATGATAAATTGAATGAATTTCAAGAAAATTTCGCTAATTATAATGAGAATCGTTGTTTTTCAACAAATAATTATACACCAAATATAATCCTTTTGAACGCACCATTTATATACATTTTTCCAACTTCCTTGAGCATAGAAGAGAGTTCACTTACCTGATTCAGCACCCTCTCAATTTCTTTTTTTAAAAACACTTGTTATTTCTGGTTTGGCTGATCCAACTAATTGCTACAGTGGGCATATTTGCAGTTTACCTCTCTCTAATCAAGTAATCAAAGCCATAATATTTAATCTTTGTCGAACCAAGCTACTCGATTGTTTCGATCCAAATATTGAAAAGTTTTGAATGAATTATGTAATCGGAACACCAGCTGATCAACTAAATTTAAGCAAATAGAAATTTGCAGAGATTATAATTTGAAGACATCGTTACAGTATTCAGTGTTCAGGCCAAAGCTAAGCAGATCAGTGTAAATTTCTTCAAAATCAGCTAAAAATATCTTTTGTTAGCAAATTTTCATCATTTATTCATAAATTCCATCAAATTTGAATTTATTCTAAATATTTAAATATTCTAAATAAAGTGGAGTGAATAGTTCGAAGTTGCAAATAACGAACAATTTTTCAAAACTTCTTTTGGAGAATTAATTGATTTGGGAAAAATAATTTGCCAAAATATTAGTTCAGATTACCCTTTGGAGCCATTCGACTAGTTCATTGATGAAAAATTCTTGATTATGTGATTGCTTAAAAGCATGGTTTTTGACCGGCCATTCAATAGTATTTTTGGATTGCTGACGTAATTGATAAAAAATGTCGCAACTATTTCGGTGTATTTCAAGCTGATCACTGATTATCATGTAAGATTATTCGAGCAAAAATTGCATTAAATCATCAATAGAGACTGATAAGAGATTTGGACCTATATAAAGGAAAATTCCAAGACGGTTCTATTATTTTTAAATTTTTTCTAAATTTTCCGCATATTCCACAGATGCTCACCTCGATCGGATATGTTTTATGTTTTTTGGCTCTTGCTATTTTTGCCAGAGATCCAATGTCAAAGTCGTCTCTGAAATTTCGCGCTGAGTAAGTCAAAATATTTTATCTTTGGCTTATTTTTATAAGATTTATTTAGAGCTTTCATCAATTGATGAAGCGAAGTTAATATACAACTCCAGCGGCAATCTCTGCCATTGTCAACGATAGACGTAGACGATAGAAATTTTCAGGAAAAAATTATGGGTTGAGAATGTGCAAGAAATTCGTGGCCGTAATCAAACAGATATCTATAGGATGATTAACACCATAAATAAGCAACAAAATTTGTGGAAAGTTAGTTTAGAAAAGTATTTATTTTCTCTATGCTTTAAAATTGCCCATCTTAGAAATGACTGTAGGCAAAAATAAAACAAAATAATCAATGATGTGAAACTCTAAAAAATTTGAATGTTCTTCTTCATGGAAATCAGTTCGTATATTTTGTAGGCGAAATTCAATCCAAGGATTGAATGGCTTTCTCATAACGAAAAAAGACAATATTATGGAGCAAGAAAAATGGACGACAATGAGCGAATGAAATTCGACCGGAATATAGCTAAATCCTCAAATTTTCTTTTCAATTTTTCATCAACTTTTGCTATTCCGAAGTATTTTGATTCGCGCGAACAATGGCCGCATTGTTTATCAATTCGTCGTATAAGTGATCAATCATCATGTGGTACTTTTAACATAGTTTTTTTTCTACTTAGGACAAATCTGAAATGGAATAAAGAAATTTCAAATGCAATAGGAATCGGGAATAGAACCGTCGAGTTCATGTTTTCATTTATGTTTTCACTCAGGGCGAGACACAGATTCGATTTTCCGCATCTCGACAGGAGTAATTTGTCATTAAAAACACAGGCAAGGATTCACCTGTGGCTTAATCTCACTGGTCATCTCATCTTCGTAATTAATCTTATTAGTGTTGCATTAGCCAAACTAGAAATTTTAATAGAAACAAAAAGAAGCTTAGATTTTGAGCATTTGGAAAGTAACTACGGTAATATGACGGAAATTTTTTCTATAGAAAATTATTTCAAGGTTCATGTTGGGCTTTCGCAGCAGCTGGAGCGATTTCTGATCGAATTTGCATTGCCTCACAAGGTCGCTTACAAGTTTCAATTTCCGCTTTGGATTTATTGAGTTGTTGCAAAGATTGTGGCAGAGGGTGAACTTTTTTAAAGCCTTTTGAATTTCAATTATTTATCTTATCTGATTGTTCGATTTATATGGCTTGCTTTGATATTTAAATTTTTTAGATGCGCGGGAGGCTTCCCGATTCGTGCTTGGATGCATTGGGTTTACCATGGAGTAGTCACAGGAGGCGATTTTAATGAAAAATTTGGATGTCAGCCGTATCCATTTCCACCGTGCGCCCATCAAAAAGATCATACTAATCAACTACCGCGTTGTTCAAAAATGCTTTACGCGACACCTCAGTGCATGCAGAAATGCAATAATAATTATTATAGTAAAGGCTATATACAAGATAAATACTATGGTAACGATTTGCCTTTAATTCTTAACGAATTAATTATGTACGAATTTCTAAATGACTTATAATTTAAAGAAAACCAAAACAAGATAGTTTTTAATTTTTTTCCACATTATAGGACAATTTGTTCATGTTATTAGCAACAACGTTAGAGCGATCCAGGAAGAAATAATGAGGAACGGTCCAGTAGAAGCTGTATTTAATGCTTTTTCCGATTTCGAAGCGTACCATAGTGGGATTTATAGGGTAAATGATTATCTGCGATAAAATCTTCAAAGGCCAAAAACTTCATTTTACTTCGATGTTCATTATTTTAGCATGTCTTTGGCAATTATCTTGGCGGTCATGCAGTGAAAATCATCGGATGGGGAGAGGAAAATTCCGTACCGTATTGGCTAGCAGCAAACTCATGGAACTCCGATTGGGGAGAAAATGGTTGGCATTAATAGAACTTTTTGTATTATACTTATACTTCTCGGAGAAATTACCTTAAATATTAATAAGTTTTAATGAGTATAACTTGGCCAAATTTCAGGATATTTTCGAATTTTACGGGGTGTTAATGAATGCGGTATTGAAACCGAAATTATCGCTGGCCTATCAAAATTTTAAAACATTTTTACACATATTATTGTATATTCTACAAAGTAGTATATATTTCATTATAAAATTTAGCTTTTAGTTAGGAATCGATATTGTTTAGTTGTTTTTTGAGCACAATTACTGATTAAGTTGTCTAGAGGAATGAGGCTTCTCCAATCTCCTCGGTTCGATGCCATATTTGAAAGAAATAATCACTTCTTTAAGGCCAAACGCCCATTTTCGACCTATATATAGTCCATTTTGTCCATTTTCTGTCAAATGCTCACAAGAAATTATTCGCTAAGTTCCAAAAGTAACAAAATTAGACTTTTCTTAAATCATTCCAGGAAAACAAGTAAATTAATAATTTTTGTGCAGTTTCCCATATTGTTTTTTATTTTTTGCGATTGTATTATTTATGCAAATTTAAAGAAAGAAAAGCAGGAATCAGAATGGCAAATACGCTGTAAAATTTGAATAAGACAGCAATAACATTGTGGAAGATACTAAATCATGAGCCACTCAATATTTTTTGACAATAGGATAATTATATTCTAAGCCGAATTAGCGGGGTTGAATGCGTATTATTTTCACTATTTCTCATCGGATTGGCCTCTGGCTCCTTGCAGGAATAAGGCTCCCATTGAAAATCCGATATGGATAAATATATTTTCATTCCAGCTTGGTAAAAATAGCTAATGAAGAAAAGCTAAACAAAAATGATGAGTGCTAATAAATTATTTTTTAATGGCACTCCTATAATCTCGAATTGTATGACTATAATATTCATTTTTCAAATGAACTAAGCTAAAGACAGATTAACTGGTTAATTTTTGAAGACCCTTCTTTAAGACCATATTCGATATTTTATCTAAAGCTTAGATTTTAGCATTTCAGAAAATTGCTGATTCTAATGCCATTAGAGAAGAAGAGCAAAAAGATTAAGATTATCGAGGATTAAACTTATAACAAATGAAATGAGCATAACTTTGAAAAGTTTAGAGAAAATTTCGAAAATAACAGTGCATAATATATAAGAAATGAGATTCATCATTACTGATTACTTGTTTGGATAATTGTTAGGAAAAGGTGCTTCACAATGCCGCTTAATGCCATACTTAAGAGGAGGAGTATCGACTCTTTTTCAATCGTTTAAGCTCACTGTTTGGTCTCTTATTGTTCCTCCATGCTTTTCAATAATGTGTTGTTAAGCAGATGATATTTAAGCGAAGATGGACACAGTTGTTCGAGGACTTATTCGTTCTGCGAGCACATAAAAACAAATACTATGAATTATCAAAGATAGGCCACTATCTTCCACTCTCCTTGATCATGCTTTAGCCGTAACAGCTGAGAGTCGTTCAAAATCTCGAAAATCAAAGTCCCGATTGATCAAAATGCCGAATTCGAAAAAATTGCAGAAACATCAGAAATCTTTTGATTTACCTAAATAGGAAAATTTCAGAAATTTCTTCATTTATAATTTTCCCAAAATTATATATTTTTTAGAAATATTTAGGAAAAATTGCAATTTAATGAAAATGGGTGATTTTTTTTCGGTTATTTCAATTCATCAGCTAAAAAATTTCATGCTGCGTGCATTTTTATATGCGTAGCTGGAAGAAAAAAAATAAATCAGAGAGTATATTATGCTTTTTGGAAAACTGCTGGCACGTTGAATTCGGTTTAGAATCTTTCAATTATCCATGCATAGGAACATTTTTTTGAAAGAATCCTCACCATTACTGGTTAAATTCGCTCCGTTGGCTTGTCGCATTAGACAAATATACCAGAAAGTTAAACCGCATAAAATCCATCACATTGGGAATATTTTATATTAAATACAGCTCTTTTCTTCAGTATAGTTTAATAATTTCTCAAATAATTGTGTATACCATTTCTCTTTTTGGCACCATTAATGTAGTGAATAGGTACTGGATTTATCAGAGCTTATTGTGGCATTTATACTTTATAACTGATGAAGAATTGAAGGCACCATTTTAAAAATTCCATTATCTCATAGCGTTAATTTTGCATGAAGTTTGCGATGAATATTAAAATTTCCGATTTTTTGTAATTCTTCGGTGAATTCCATCTCAGTCAATGCCCTTGGTAAATCGCTGAACTTATCGAACTCTTTGAATTTTCTACCGAATAAAGCACCATTCGATAATATGTAAGGGACAATGCGTGGTGAAAGTTTAAATCTAGCACTATGATTCTACAAGAGCTCTGGTACTCATTGCTCTCTTTCATCTCTTCGATACAATGGTAGAAATGGTGTGCAGAGGACGGCTGTGCTCCACAAATTCCGCTAAGGCAAACTTCATTTATAAACTTTTTTATTGCCTTTATAATCAGATTTTCTTTATTCATAGCAACAATAAAAATTATCACTTAAAATGGTTTCGTTCAACCAACGGAACCATTTAATTTATCAACCTTTTCGAAAAGCAACCCTTATTTCTTCCATTGCAAATTTGGGAAAAAAGGTGAAAAAGAATAAAATACAGTTGAATAAGAATTAGTTTGCCAATTAAATGATAAAGCGAATTTGAAGAAATTTTTTGATCAAAAATCTTTCCTCTCATAAAATAAGGCCATTCATAATAAAATAAAATGAACAATGAAAGGGAAATTCAATTAGCCGCATTATGATACGATAGGGAAAGAATTGTTAAAAATCCATATTAATGGATTTTTAGAATTTTCAAATCTAATAGAGTGAAAAACTATAGAAAAACTATAGAAACCTCAAGAAGAATTCAAGACATATCTGAAACTTTCTAGCCATAATGGAAGAAGTGCAATTTCTTAGCGATTCCATAGAGGTTTCGTCATTTAAAATAAGAGTGACTCCAAGATTTAAAACCTAGAATTTCCTCATTTCATAATAAATTAGTGGAAATATTTTGTCAGCACCTAGTATATAAGGGTAAATAAGAGTCTCATCTGATTGCAATAATCCTGATATTTGCCGATTATATTATTTAGCATCCCATGCATTTCTTGACTGTCAGTAAAAAGAACTAGTTCACCAGTTATCAGAGCATTCAAGATCTTCATTTCTACTTAGGCTTACTCCACTGGCTTATCAGACAAGTTTTGCCATGAAATTATTACAAGCCACATAGAAATAGTCAGGTGAGCCAGCGGTATCACTCAGATTTTTAAGGATGAGTTTATCCCTATTGTGAGTAGCAGGTCAACAGTTGCCTCTCGCCGCGATGATCTGAGCCTCTCTCCACTCGTTTATTTTACCCCACAGCTCGAAAATGATGGATTGTTAATTTTGTTGATTATCTGGTTAATTTGGCCAACCAACATAATATTTGTTCTTAGTCATTCTGGTGAATATTTATTGAATCCATGAAATCGGTAAGTCTTTATATGATTTCAGGTCTAATTAAAACTTTCATCCGGTCTATTCATCTATCTATTCAACCTAACCTAATTCTCATCAGTAATTATTTGTACATCATTAAATCCTCTTTCTTAATTGTATCGCGATTTATCCAAATGTAATCCAAAACACATCGTGCAAAATTGTGGTTTCCGCCTACTTTTTTATCTTTTAACCTTTTTCTATTTATCTTCAAATTGTCTAATAAAATTGTTTCATTGACTATATTCGCTCACTAAAAAGAAAAACATTTTTTCAAACTCCATTTTAAAAATTTTTAAACATAATTCTGGCAGTTGTTTGTTCCATTTCTACGAATTCTTCTAATAATCTCTAATTTGATTTTTGAATGCGACTGATCTCGACAAATTCGCAAACTTCATTAAAGTGTTTCCGAAGTGAAGGAACGATTGGTTAAAATTTTTTGCCGAGAGCACTAATCGAGATAAAATTATAAACACTATATTCTGGTGCTTGAATTCTTATCGGAAATATCGGAAATAGGCGAATTATGCAATAATTATATAGCTCGTTTTGCAAACTATTAGGTCATTGTCCGGGACGTTTATTTTTTTTCGATTCTTAGTTTCCTTTCATGCTGTTTTCTTTCAATTTCTGAAATTCAACTGAGAGTGGCTGGGTTTTTTGAATAGCTTAAATAGCTTTTTGAATAGCATAACCTAAATAAGTGATCCGAATAACAACATAAAATGCTGATAACTACTGATAACTAATAACTTACTATACTTCTTGCTAAAGCTCTTAGCAAATTGTTAAAAAAACTAGTATAAAACTAGTTGGATAAGGATGGGATGACATTTCTAATAGGGCCTATAAAACTACAGTTTGAATAATAGGAAATATCTGTTAGGCTTTAGTGAAAGCTGGTTGGGCTCGCCCCACTGGTTTGTCGAAAGATTTTGCCTAAGAGGTGAAACAACGGTAAATCGCAAGCATCACGCAGGTTTTTAAAGATAATTTCTTACTTCCGCTGGGGAACGCGGCATCGTCTGACAGCAAGCCATTCTAACTTTTCCGGACCATGGAAAGCTTGTCAGTCAGAGGAAAAAAGAAAAAGATTTTCAAAACTAAATTTGTTTTTCAGATGTTCTAATTCAAATTTCATAAAAGTTGGGAAGGTCGGCGAACCATCTAAATATTTCAATTCCTTATAGCCATTTGCATGCAATTGAATTCCATTCCAGCTATTTTCTATTATTTCTTTTACGATTTGCCATTCTAAAAATCTTAATTTCTCAATCGAACGAGGCGATGTTTAAAGTAATTGCAAATTATTGTCGACATAAATAGACGAAAAGGAAATCGCACCGAACCCATTATTTAACGTCCCGGGCATGCATATTTATGACAGTAAATTTGCCGTGATGCGTTGCACTTGTCTCCCTCCATGTTTTCCAAACTATTGTCGATACAAATTAAATTTTTCCTTTTGTTTGTGCTAAAATTTTCGAATCTCAGCCAATCATCAGCTGAAATTCAATGAAATGAAATTTTTACTGCTTTTTTCTTCACCAATTTTAGCTTGGCACGATCACAACCGAGTTGAAACTAGTATAAACTGCTATGTCATGCATTATTGATCGACTAGATTTGAATAACATAGATTTTATAATTGTTCCTCCTATATATAGTTTTCTAAGAGCGCACACCATTGCTGGTTAGTTTATCGCATTTTGCCAGGGAACCACTTGGTGATAGATGAGTCGCAGAATCATATAAAATGAAGCCAGTTTCATCCTGCTGGTGACAGAATCGGCGCTTCGAGGTGAGAAAAAAAAAACTAAAACTACCAATCCACTGAGCCATTTTGACTTCCTTTGCTTTCGCCGTTCGGCAACACTCTCAACAAAGATGGCAGCTGAACTTGAGTCGGAGCCATTCTCGCTAGCAATCATCTTGCCACTAAGTCACAAATTGTTTATTTAATATTAGCAATACAATAAACCTTTCTGAATAATACGCATTGTTAGGTATGACAAAAGAGGGTGTAAGGCAATAACTTGCGGTGAACGTAAATACTTGAATCTCAGATTTGCAAGGTTTACATTTATACAGTTGACAGTCACTAAAAAAATTGTCTGAGCAAAGTCTACAAAGTCGTTTAAAATAATTTGTTTAATTCAGTTTGTAATTTATTTGGCGAGCAAATATTATTGCAGAAAAAGCAATTCACTTGCTTAATTTGAAAATGCAATTGAAAACGTAGAAGTTTTTTCAAAGAAAAGTAATTAACGACGAATAATTAATGTCAAAAGTCAAAATATCATTTCCATTCATTATTTATTTTTATCTATTTTTTGACGTATAAATATAAATATAATTTTATTCGAGTGGAATACCACAGAACTTTTGCACGCCTTGCGGATGAGGAACCCTAGCGGATATCTTCCTGTGTTCCATGCATTCAGCTCTTCTAGAAATTTCACAGATTAATTTTGAAATTAGTCGCATGCGAGGAGTCGCACTCGTCCCGTTTTTTAGAAAGCCATTTCCGAATTCTTTAAATACATAACAGTGCGAATAAAGCATGTTTAGATTACCTAAAAATATAAATTCCATTATTTTTTATGAACTATCAAATTAAAAATGTATAAAATAAGCTTTTCCTGCAATCGCTTTAGTAATGTGAAAATTATCAAATAAAACAATTAATTCGAAAACGAGCGATTGAATCGAAAAAGATAAAAATCATTTAAAAAATATTTTGATTGCCAGTTTGACGAATTAATTTAAACTTTAAACGAATTTTATGTAAAAATTCATTTAATCAACAACTGATTTTCGAATTAATGAGTTTTTCTTTCAGAAAGGTTAAATGTGTTCAATGTGGTCAGCCAGGTTTCCAAATTTCCAGAAAAATATTTTAGAAATAGAAAAATTCAAATAAACGAAGGTTTAGGGGAGACAATTTTCTAGAGAATTAGCTGTTTGTCCTTTTTTTTTTTTTTTTTTGGGGAGGGGGGAGGGAGAGAGACAGAATGGCTCAGTGGATCGTTGCTCAATTGTCCATAGAATGTTTAAATTTGTTTCATACTTTTCTTGATTGATGATTTATGCGAGAAGAACGCAGAATTGCACAACGAACGTGCGGTCAACATGGACAAATTCTATAGGCAATTGAACGAATCGGAAAATATGGAGAAATAAAAATGTTTTTTCAGTAAATTTCGAGAGCTTTTCAGTAAGCGAATTTCTCTAAGAAATTTCTTCCTTATGTTTTTTTATTGGATCAATTGCAATTATTTAAATTAACAAAATTCTTCTTCAATGATCATTTACGGAATCAATTAACGCTAATCGAATAAATTGTGATCCTCAATACTGTTTTAAAATGAAAAACTAATTTATAGAAAAATGAAATCAATGAAGGCCATTCGCCATTCGCTGCAGTCATAGCAGTCATAGCCTTGATTTCGTACTCTGATTTTGCATCAATAATTCAAATTCGACTTAATAAATTCCATCTAAGATCCAGTGGGATTGGTGCCCAATAATTTAGGCCTACCCCCTAAGGAAGTCACTAGAGAGTCATCTGAAGCACGATTCGTGGCCAGCCAGCATCATCTCCGGATCATCTTTTAGCAAGAACTTTAACCTGTTGGGGCCAAGAACTGAGCCCTAACACCAATATGGTAATATGAATCACTCCATTCGATTTTTCTACCACCAAAGAAACGCTTATACTGATTATTGATTCATTTATACAAATGTTTATAAATAAATAAAGATCAAAGGTAACAGTTTTATAATCATGAAATTATTAATGCATTGAATTAATTTGGCTGATTCGGTTAGTTTGTCGAAAATTATTTGAATAAATGGGTGAATCGTAGGGCTCAGTGCGATGGCTCTCCTTTCGGAGCGGCAATCTGGGACTCTTCTCCAAGTAAGTCCTCACCATTACTAGTTAAACTCGCTCCGCTGGCTTGCTGCAGGGAGTCGCTTGGCGATAGAAGCACAGGTGAGTCACCCAGATTACTCCTGCGGAGAATAAAACCTCAGCGTCTGCGCTCCAATGAATTGAGCAACAATCCACTAAGCCATTCTATTCCCTTCTCCCAGCAAAGTGCAAATATTTTTTCAAAAATCCAAGTGATGCTGGCGACTCACCTGCTTCTACCGTCAGCGCTAAAATTCGTCAGTCCGAGGACGAATCTAACCAGAAATCTCTTTTAAAAAAGATTCCATCGAACTATTAAATAACTGTCCATCCGTTGATTCATAAAATAATGAAAATTTTTTTGGACACTTTTTATTAGAAAACATTATAAAAGGCAAACGCAAGGCTCTCGTTTCGTCATTTATATTTTTTTTGTCCTTCTCAAGATTCAACGAAATTTTTTGCTTTATTTATAATGCTAAAAGCTTATTTTCCTATTATACATTCACTTGACAATGATTTTCTTCTTCCTTTTCTTCCCACAACAATCACCAATCTTGGTTTGGCTGGCTGCACTGATTATTAGCGTATAACAGATTGAACATAAATGGAGACTGGAAAGAAAGCATGAACGGGCCCCCATTTGGCCCCATTTTTCATGACAGGCTTACTTCATATCCTTAGATTCATAATGTCTGTATCTATGCTTATTTTTATTAATTCTTACAGTGGACTTAATTGTGCCCGGCGGGCCTCGAGTTTTTAATATTTTGCTCTGAATAAAGAGTTTTCGAATCTTCTATAATTATGAAACGACGCATGATAAATACTGGCACTTTCCTGGTGCTTTGCCACTATAAAACTTCAAAAAAATTTATTTTCATTACTTTACTCGAATACTTTCTTTCCATATGAAAACATTATGTGCCTTCATCAACAATTTAGAAAAACAATACATCATCGCTTCGTGGCTGTTACTCCCGACCTTTGTCTTATCTTTATCTACCTCGCTTCACGACTTGGTTCCATCACCACTTGTGACCCACAAGTACCAAGCTAATCGTTTCACCTTTAATCTTTTGGAAAATTCATTAGAAACGAATTATTAAAAGTGAGAAAACTGTAAATAGAAAACAGTTATCGTAAATAAATGGTGAAACACAGGTACTTCAATCTTTAAACAGATACTGACTAAGCCTTTCACAATCAACGAAGTGAAAACAACCCTATTTGGAAAAAAATTCCTTGTCTCTTCATTTCACAACATTAAAAGGTAGGAGAGCCGAGTGGACCCAGTAGTAGTGCGGTGACAAGAAGAAATAGAAGAAATAGAGGTCCTCCTCCTAACAGAATAAAGCCTGCTATTAAGACATTCGAGAGGCGTTAGCCCCTGCCCTCGCGCAAAAAAAACCCCAGACCTTATTATTATCAACCGAAACCAGATCAACCTGGCGAGAAAAAAACACTAATACACTGCTACACCTTAGAGATAAGAATAAGGCAAAGCCGCTTTTTAGTGGATCCGCCAAGTACTTCTAATAATCAGCCGGCTGCATTTCTCAAATTATCTTTTCAATTTTGTATTTAAAAATTTGATTTACGATTTTCACTATGTATTAAAAGAAAATTTTAGGTTATTGATTGCTTCAAATTCATTCACTTAAAAAAATACTGCAAAAAATGGACCATCGGGGTTGTGCATTCTTATAAATAGCCGTTCAGCGTTCGATTATATTCGTTGTTCATGGAAATGAAATCGATGGCTGCGTTGTGCAGCGGCAGTGGTTCCTTGGCAAACTCGGGTACCACACTGCTGATTTGTGGTTCTTCCGAAGAATGCCACTTCGCGTCTTTTAATTAAACTTTAATTAATTAAACTTTATCACCACCTTAGTTTTGTTGTTGAAGTCGCCCCGACTAGTTTCTTTTTGTTTTCCATATTTATATCATTCTACGTATGGCAGATTAATTTCATGTGAATTGAATTTATGGTTAATTTGTTCATCAAAATTCTTTAGGAAATGTGTCTTAGCAGAAAATTTTCAGGTTAAATTGGATTTTATTCAATGAAGAAAAATATGATTAATGGCGAAGCAAAAAGGAAAATGGTTCATTTTTAGTAAAATATTTTAATTTTTTGCAAGATTTAGGCTATTATATAAATTTTAATGTTAATTTTATAGTTGTAAACTTTAATTTTAGGAATCTCGCGAATTTTTTTTTAGTCTCTGCTTTGCGACAAAGACTACGACCCGGTGACATTCGATGTGCTTAAGGTGAAATTCACGGATTTTGCAAGTCAGATAACAATTGTGGATGTTGCATTGTTCAAAGCCATTTCAGCACAAGTAATCGCCCCATTTTTGTAATATTTTAATTCTATATTGCAATTTTGCAATAATATTTACTGTTAGTTATTTATTAGTTATTATTTTATGGAATATTAATTAATCGATAAGCGACTGTTTTAATTTAGGAATTAAAATCTTGTGCTTGGACTGGCAAAATTAAACATGTGGCCGCACCAAATATTATAAAATTTACGGGTCGTTTTAATTCAATATGTTTGTGGTGTCAACGAGAAGTTTTGTTATGTAAAAATTTGTCAAAACGTGCCCAAATAATCGAGCATTTTATTTTGATAGCTAATGTAATTAATGATAATTTTTTCTGTTTTTTCTTAACTTTTATGCAATCGCAGTTGCCAGTTTTAACTTTGTCGCATTATTTTTACTTTATATTTGGTTATATTTGGTTATAGCTATATTGTTTAATTAATAGTTAATGAAGCCAACTAAATCTTTCATTGAAACTATACATATCGGTTTCATAATTTTAATCTTATGGAAAAATTCATGATGTTTATCCCAGCTCATTTGTTTTGCATTAGGAGAGTGGTTATGGTCAATAAATGATAGATAAAGAAATATCAAATGCCAGGTAGCCGGAGATATTAAGGGATTATGCTTCAGTCCTCGTCCTCCCGTCCTAAACCAAAAGAACACTTTTCTCTAGTCAATGGAAATTTTGTTTTTATAAACTTTCTATAGTTTTTTTCAACTTTCAGCAGTTAACAAATATGAACAATTTACATTCGACGTTTGCAATTTTTAGTGCCTTGCAAAGTCAGCCCATTCATCGTTTATCAAAAACGTGGAACGTAAGCGTATTAATTTTTTCTTTTTCTGCCTTGTTCATATTTCTAGGCGACGTTGTGATATATGTTTAGTATATCATGTTTTTCTACCTTATGTTGGCAGCGATATCAACCATTAAATATAAGATTCAAATGATGCTGGGCTCGCAACTTTTAGGAAAAATAAAGATTGACGGATCACTTTATTAATTTTTTTGAAGTGTGCTCACTGTTTCTCATTGGGCTGGCTCTGCTGACTTGTCCAGGCAGGATTCACCCACATAGAAACATAGATGATTTATTATTGTTAGAGATTTGGGGAAAATGGTTTACTTCTGCAGGAATGATGCATCGGCGCTACGATATTATAAATGATATAACACTGGACTATTCTACTAAATTTGACTCTACTATTTTTTAGTCGATTTTTATCGACAAAAATCTCGAAATTAATATTTTTTACTTCATTATATCAAAAAAATGCAATTACAGTTGGTAGCTCGTCGGTATCGATTATTACTTCTTAAAATGAGTCACTTGTTTGATAGCGAACGAAATTGGGAGCATCTTCGCTCATATCTTGATAACGTTTCACTTCCTTGTATACCTTATCTTGGTACGATTTTTTAAATAAATTTTATGGTTTGTTTATTCTTATTCGCTTTAAAAATATTTCAGATTCTAAGTTTGTTAAATTTCAGGGATATTTCTCACTGATCTAAGTTTTGTTGAAGTGGCTCATAAGAACAGTTGTTTAGAATTAGGTTCTGTTGAACATAAAAAAGATGGTATTTTACGGAAGATTTCACGTTTTCAACTTTCGCAATATGGTATTCTTTGTCTCCCACTTTTCCTTTTTTTCCTCTTATTTCCCTCTAAATTTCCATTTTAGAAAATATTATACTCGTCCCATGTATTCAGAAATATCTTGATACATTCCGTTTTCATGAAGAACTATCGAAATTGGTGGAAGACGATTTATACAAGTAATTTTTTTATAAAATTAGTCGACAATCAAGTGTTTTTGTAGGTTATTTGTGGGCGAAAATCTGCCATTAAAGGTGAAATCTAGTTGTTTCTACTTCTCAAGTTGCTTACAGATATTAATCTCTTAGTCAAACCAGAAATGATGTATGTTGTGAGGTAAAAAATAGGAAGTAAAGGGGAGGATCTTTAGAAGAGGGAGAGGAATTTATAAATCTATTTCGAGGAAATATTTATAACAAATAGTTTGTCCTTATTGAAAGATTAAGTAACTGCTGAAAAAGGAGTCTTTTGATACCGAGATTTCAGATGATAAGGTCATAATGCAATAATTTTTAACATATATTTAGAGCAAGTTATTCCAGAATTAATATTATTTTTAGAGAATCATTGCTTCGCGAGCCAGCTTCTTTTCCTGTTGAATGCTTCAGCTCCAGGCAATCGCGAAGCTCATCGCTGACGCGAAAATTGACTAGAGTATCGCGTTTTTTGAACCATAATATATGTGATATATCTCATAGATCACAAACGTCCACTCCTAGATTGAAACATTTTGATCGCCGTTCGCGCCTTAGTCTACAACCACATCAAAATTTGATTGGAAGCCTTGAACTTGAGTAAGTTCTTATCGTTTTTTATTTTAAATTTTAATTTATATAACTTTAGAAACTGTTACTATTACTTTGTTTATAATGGAAAAGGTAATATTAATCGGTTGTCATAAATATTACTTATGATTTATTAAAAAATAAAATCGTACTTTCAAAAGTGCTTTTTAAAATGGTTTTTAAATAAATTGATGAAATTTAAATCATAGTTCGAATATTTTGCAGATTAAAAAATGAATTGTATGTCTCAAGTTCTTATGAATATAATTCGAAACATGCATCTACATTTAGCAGTGAATTCTTCATTTTATCCTAAATTTAATTATTTTACTTAATTCCTTTTGTTTTTGCGAAGACAATTTAATAATATTAATAATAATAAAAATTAATATTAAAAATATAATAAAATTATAATAGTGAGTAGTAAAGTTTAAATAGTCTTTTGTCGTTTTTTATATAATTTATAAAATTCTTTTGATTATTAAAAATTTGTTTTTCATTTAAGATAGTGCCAGTTCACCTGTAAAATCGATGAGCGTTGGCTTCGAAAGATTTTTAGGTGTGGGTTCATACTTTTCTCCAAGAAAGTTCAGTCCATCTTTATCTTTGCGATGTACTAGTTTGAAGGAAAACTTGAAGTTATTATTTCGATTTTTATTCAGTTTCCTGCTTGTGCCGGCTTCCAATTTCTTTTCACTTTTTTAATCAAAAGAAATTTTATAGTTTCAAACTTTTCTGATATTTATTTGATTTTCAAGAAAAGTTACATGATAATAATGAATGTTATGTTAAAAAATTGTTTTTTTTTATTAAAAACTAATGTACAAGCAGTTTTTTTTGCAATTCTTTGTTTTATTTTAAATTTTCTTTTAATTTAATTCGCTATTTTAATTCAGCAGACCTTTGAAAGTTGCTGATGAGGATAAAGATGCTCTACTAGAAGGTGAGATTGGCATGAGGCCTGATTATGAAGGTGAAGTGAAAAGGGCGATTGTACGGATTCGTGGGAGCAAGCAAGCTATGGTTTATATTTTGGGATTTAATAACTGCGATTCATTTTTGTTCTTTATTATAAACTAATTTCAAAGTATTCAAAAATCATTCAGAAAAATTAGAAAATCTCTTATTATCATTGTATATTATTGTTAATTTTAGTTTCCCTTATTTCATTCCTCATCATTTAACAGATAATTCAACAGTACAGTGCATTTTTAGATCCATTGCATTCAGAAGTGTTATCTAGAGTTACGTTCCAACATTTTGCATCAATTTCATAGGAGAACTGTTACAGTTCAGTGTAAGCATGCCAGAGATTTGTACAAACGGAATGCAAGCAAGCTAATGACAATTGGACAGGATGATTGGCGAATTATTCGTAACAGAAATGTTGAAGAGCCATCGTTTGAATTGCATCATCCAACTACCGGTATTTTATTTCTTTAACAATTATTTTCTTTAAAATTCATTATTATATTATATTCTTATTATATATACTTTTCTTATTTCGAATCTGAAATCATTTTATGACAATTGGCAATAAAATTTATTCGTTTTTGAAGAAGATTGCATTAATATAAAATTCAGTCAGTCGATTGTGAATTCGACATAAATAACGGAGGAACGTCAAATGAAAAGTCGTAAATATTAAATAGATTATTATTGGATTAACTGAACGAATGATAAAGAAATGCAATGAAAAGAAAAAATATATATATAAATAAATTTATACATAGAATCTTATTATGTGAAAATAATCATCAATAATCATTATATAAATATAATCATCAATAGTTATCATTAGAACTTATTTATGATGCGATAGAAAAGTTTTATGCAAAATGTAAAAATAATGAAGATTAAATTTTTTTCAGGTCGGATTTATCGTTATATCTGTATTTCACATGCCATCGCTGAAGAATGGTACTCTAAATTGCTAAATGCAGTGAATGTAAACTGTGGAAGACCTAATTCTAATTTAATATGTTTCGATTGAGATTTTTTATGCCGAAATTGCAACAGTTTAGCTCTAGATTATATGCAATCAAATTTTTATTTTATTTTTCTTGGTGGTACGGACTGGAACTTAAATATAAAATTTCTCAAAGTCCCAAGCATAGAATAAACATTAATCATTCTTTAGGAAAGAATCACTGTTGTAAGTCATTATAAATTAATATGTAATATCAAGTTGTTTCTCATTTTTTCGTCTTATTAATGTGCCAGTTTGAATCAACAAACGTTATCGGTTT
The DNA here is from genome assembly GCA_900625125.1 of Dracunculus medinensis. Classification (NCBI taxonomy): domain Eukaryota; kingdom Metazoa; phylum Nematoda; class Chromadorea; order Rhabditida; family Dracunculidae; genus Dracunculus; species Dracunculus medinensis. The sequence continues at coordinate 65,693 of UYYG01000031.1, read as the reverse complement.
TTGTAACAGGTTATCCGATCTCTTTTTTCTTATTTGTCATTTAGATTTGTTGTAGGTTTCAGGTAATTAATCTTGCTTCCTCCACTTTTTTATGGTCTATTTTCGAGTATTATTTTTTAAATATAATGGAAAAAAGTTTGCTTATAATTATGATTTAATCACCTTACTTTATCCTCTTGTTTAATCATTTTTTATATCCAAAGATTTTTTTGCATGGTAATTATCAATGATCCAATCACTTTCTGATGAATGGATTCGTCGTTTACTTATTTATTTTTCTCATTTTTTCCCTATGTCTGAGAGTTTCCATGTTTTTTTTTCTTTTTTCGATAAAAAATCGAATAAATTTGTGAATATTTACTAAATTGTTAAATTTTTCAAAGCGTTTACATTATAAAAAGTTTCTCAAATTTTTTGAGTATCAATTTATTTTCATTATTAAATCGTTTAAAAGAAATTTTTCGGTGGTATATTTTGACCTCAAAAATAAACAATGTACCATAAATAAGCAAAAAAAGCCTGAAAGTTATTAAAGAAATTCGGAATAACAAGTAAAAATCATTGATTTTTCCTCGTTTCAGTAATGCCGTCATTCCTATTCACTTTTGTGGATTAAATCCAGCTGCTTTAAGAATTGAATGGGTTTTTCACTCTCTATTTTCCTTTTAGGAACATTTTTTATTACGAAATATGCAAAAGATTACTTTCAGACGGTCTTTAAAATTTGCAAAAGTCATGGTTGTCAAGTTTACTTCAGCTGTCGTCACTCCTCCGGCATTAATATATATGGGAGTTGATAAACATGAAAATGAATCTCTCATAAGGTTTGTTAGATTAAATTCTTCTTTTTGTATCATTTTTCGGTAACTTATTTGTTTATCTACTTATTTGAATTTAAATTTTTTATAAATTTTAGATGGGGTTGGCCAGAAGATGTTTGGTTTCACGTTGATAAACTTTCATCAGCGCATGTATACTTAAGGTTATCGCCTAATATGACAATAGACACTATTCCTACTGAATTATTGGAAGATTGCGCACAACTGGTTAAAGCAAATAGTATTCAAGTAATTTTTTTACTATTATTTCTTAATTTCAAGTATGAATGAATGCATGGACTTGAGAATATTTCAATTGAGGCTTACTGATAAGGCTTTTTTTTATCAATTGGTGACCTTTAAATAATGTTGGTGATATTTTTTTGTTATTTCGATTAATTTATTTATTTATTCTATTTTCTATTAATTATTGAAAATATGATGGAATATATTTAATGTGGTGACTATATTTTTAAATAAGAATGCCGAATAATATAAATTGTAGCATCTTTTTTTTATTTCAATTTTGGTACATTTGATTGGTGCATTAATTTTTTTTTCGGTAAAAATTGTTTAAATTTTTAGTCCCTCGATTTTAATATATTAATGTTTAAAAAATTAAAATTTAAAAAATTGTTTAAAAAATTGTATTACGAGGACGAGTTTGGTAACATTATAAAATCTTAAGGGTCATAAAACGAACTCAGTGGATGTCATATATACTCCATGGGAAAATTTATTGAAAACAGGAGATATGGTGACTGGACAAGTTGGATTCAAAGACGATAAGAAAGTACTTAAAGTAAATTGGTTAAATTTTTTATTTATTAAAATTCTATTATTAGATTCGAGTTTTTATTTATTTATTTTATTTACTTTTTTATTTATTTTTATTTACGATTTACTTTAACCAGACGAAATATATCGATGATTTTATATATTTTATATTTTTTATATTTTTGGATTACCATTATTAGATTAAATCTGTAAAACGAATAAATGCAATTGTGAATCGATTGAATAAAACTGAAAAACGAGAAGATATTGACTATCGAAAGGAAAGAGAGGACCGTGATGCGAGGGAAAGGCAGATTTCTGTAAATTATTTGATAATTGATAATTTTTCTGATAAATGTGATTTCTTTCTTTCAGTATTTTTATACTTACAAACATATTAATCAAATATTATCTCATTGCTTATCATCAGTTTACTTTTTCAGAAGGAGCAGGAACGACAAAAGAAAAAAGAATATATGGAAGAGTTGCAGCAGCGAGAAAATGAACGGAGAATTCATTCATATGAAGATGTATTTACCGAAGAAAATCTGCGTGCTAATATGGATCAAGGAAATGATTCTGATGATTTTATGTGATAAATAATCAGATTCCCCATTCATCCTCTCAAGGTTCAGCACATTTATGTTTCATTTCAGATAGATCATAAGCATCTTATTAATTACTCTTGGTATTTGCTTTAGATTTTTTTAAATTTTTTCGATTTTATTTATTTGCATTGATTAGTGTTAAAGTCAATGGAACAGATCATTATTTCACTCTTTATTTTTTCTGGCTATTTTTTTTAAATCTTATCTTGAAATCTTAATTCTTCTTGATCTTATCGGAATGCATGTGTTTATATAGAGCGATATTTTTAACCTTATCAATTAAGAAAGTAATTGGTTAGCGCCACCATTTCTGCTTACTTAAGCGACTGCTACTGTGATAAATTTTTGCTAGGGAATTATTTGACGATAGAAGTATGGATGGGCCACTTTCGATTTTTTTAATTGCCGGTTTACTTTTGCTGGAGGGTGGGTTCGAACTCTGACGCTGAAGGCACTCTAAGCGTCAACCATTTGGATATCTTATAATTTTGGTATATTTCTTATGAATTTTTTTTTCTAAAATTGGAATATATGGAATATTGAGAAAAATAATCAGTTGCATTTGCATTACTGGATTAGCTTTGTTCAATCGAAATTTATCAATCATTTGGTTTATTTTGCCAGTTTTCGTCATATTCTTTGTTACATAAAATGGTTAAAGAGGACATTTTGATGATTGGTTCGAATATCTTCAATTCATTCTATCCGGGCTTAATTCGTGTTCAATTTTATCATCACAAAAAATACCCAAGCGAGTAAAGGATTTATACTCAATGCATAGAATCCGAAAAATTACATAAAATATATCACGATAGCACCTAAAGCTCATTTATTACTTATTACGACAAAATCGATCGCCAGATATGTTGGATAATATTTGGCATTGGTCATAAATAATAATTTCTTAATAATATGGATGAATTCGAAAGGTAAATGTTAAGTTGGAAAATAATCCAAGGACGAAAATGAAGAAGAAAGGTGTTCTTCATTGATCCTATTATATCTTGATCTGTTTATTTGAAAATTAAATACTTATATCTTGGAAATTAATAATTTTACATTTTATCAATAAGTTCCAACCAAATACGAAGGGGTGGCTGAATGAATATCAAAATTCGGATTGTTTATAAAGCTAATCGGATGCATTTGTTCATTTTTGTATTTTCTAATTTTGATATCTAATTTTCCATCAAATTAGTCTAATCTTCTATAAAAAATCATATAAATCATAAAAATTCACGATTTCTTCAACATCAAAAATATAGTAAGTTTTATAAATAAACTTTTATTTTAAATAAATTTTATAAACGATGATTATCATATTTACAAGCTCTCTTATTTTATTTTTATATATTTTTATAATTTTTTATACGATACGACACCTATAAATATAAAAAGCTAAAAGCTAATATAAAAATTCTTATGAATAGCTCACCGAATTCTTTTAGACAAGTTGCACCCATGTAGAGATCAACTATCAGCCTAAGATTGGATAAACACTGGGTGACTGGTAAATAGAGATTTGATCTTTAGAAATAGATTAAAATATATATGGCCAGAGAGCCAAAATTCTTCAGACTACATAAAACAAATGAAAAATTATAAATGATTCTATTGAGCGCTATCTAATATGATGTCTTACAAACTGACTTCATCGATGTCGATGAAAAATTCGAATAGAATGTTTGAAAAACTAGCAGAATTTCAACTAGCATGAAATTTCAGGCACTTCAGAAACTTTCCTAATGATCGGAACGGTACTTGAGGATGGTTTTGATGATTTTAAACTGATCGAAGATGATTCGTTATGCGTGGATCCTCGATGCACTTGAAGTGTACGTGATTGGCAGAAACCTTTATGGCAAATTTCACATTTGAAAGGCTTTTCCTTGGAATGGATGAATCTTAAAACTCCTTTTAAATGGAATTTTTCGTTCTATCAAAAAATCCTTGATTATTGATTATTTCAATGTTATTTATGTCTTCTTTAATAAAAAAACATAAAAAAGTTTTGTCTTAGTGGTTTAATTGAAATAAGCGAATAAAAATTAACAAAACGAAAAGTTTAACTGTGTAAACTGCAAATTTTTACTTATTGTGAAGTATTTATTGATATTCATCCGTAAATTCCCTTCTTGATAAGAGGGAAATTTGTTGGAAATCTATTGCAGATTTGCAACCCTTTATCAGCCTTCTAACTGAGTTAAAAAAGCGAAATATCTTAAGTTGCTGTCAAAAGAACAGGATCAGACCACCTTTCTAATAATATATCCTATTTCATGCAGATTTATTCTTAAATATCTTTCTTTTAGACTCTACTAGTTGTATAGTTTTGTGGAAGCATTTTAAGCTAAAATATAAAGCTATACCGATGATCCCGAAGATGGTCCTGACGACGAAATGCTTTCCCACAAATATCACATACGTAAGGCCGCTCATCCGTGTGTGTCCGTTCATGAATTAATAGATTATAAGATTTTGTAAAATGACGCTTACAGAATTTACAAATAAATTCCTTTTTTGGACGAGGAGGTCGACAGCCACCACGTTTTGATTTGAGGAACCTTTAAAATTTTTTTTCAAATGTAAAAACTTTAAGGTAATTAATCTAAGGTATTGTAGCATCATATTCTATTGTATTTCCAAATACTTTCAGTAGGTATTGTAACCTTTAGGATATTCTTATATAAAAGATATAAAAGATTTATTTGACCTAGTCAGCCAAGCCAAGGCAGTCCTGTCTCCTTCCACCTTTTATTATTACTTCTCTTGCAAAAAGTCACTTCGTTCTTATTGTGTCACTTTAATAAATAAATAAAAAGTCAATCAACATCATTATTAGCTGATCGATGCAGACAAATTCATCAAGGAAAATGCGCATTCTCCATTGTAAAATTATTACCAAGGCTCATGTGTCGAATAAATCATTGAGATTGAAGTAGATGCGCCGGCCAGTTGTTTGCTTTCTGGTATCTGATCCTTCAGCTAAATTTAACACTTTTAGATAGCCATTAAGATGGATTATTAAAATGCTTGGAAAAATTTATACAGAAACTTTTTGCTTAATAATGGAATATCTGAATAACTGTACCGATTCTTCATCCTTTATACTTTTTCCAAGCTGCTTAAAATCAAATTTCGGTGGATTGCTTGAGTATGATGAACTTTTCGTATCACTAGTTTCCTCCTTCATTCTTCCATTATTAAAAGAAAAACTATTTCTAATATTTTGGCCCTTCAATCGCTAAAATTTGAAAGTAAGTCATTTAAACATATTTTTCACATATTTATGCTCATGTTTGCTTTGTTATAATTCAGATGAATCAATTTGGAATTTGTAGAAAATCATCCAAATGTGATTCTAAAGTAATGCCTGATTATGAAATCTACCCAGATGTGATTTTTCTTTATTATGCACATATGGCGTGAAATCGAGAGGCATATTTCAGCTTGAGGAGCCGAGTTTCAACTCGGTACTCCAAAATACTTTCGATTATTAATTTTCAATAAAATAAATCAGAAAAAATCCTTACTGTTGAAATAGCTACAGGCCTAATGCCAAAAGATTTTTCAAAATACGGTTGAATATCGCCTAAAGTTGTCAAAAATCCCATAAAAGCACCTGAGATTGTAGAGAGAAGAAAAACATCTGCTGATAGGTTTGGCAGTAACGAACCCACTGTTCATAAGTATTTTGGGAGGGAAATATAGTCGGTATATGTGAGGTTTGAAGTGTTGTCGAATTCGATGGTCGAATAACTGCAGGAAAGTGCGTTGTTGGTTGAATTAAATGGGTATCACTGGATGGTTGCAACATTTGTGCCGGTATGCACTGATATTTTACAAAAAATGTTGCAAAACCTGCAAAATACAACTTTTAAACGAAACTATTGATTTAAGATTTTCTTACTTTACATTAGTATCGCTTAAAATAAAATTGATCAAAATTCATAAAGCCAATGTTCCGAACATGCAAAAAGAAAAAACCATAATGTGGACACTGCAAGTTAGTAATGGAACAAATAATTATTTGTAATAATCTGTAATGAAACAAGAATTTCGACAAAAAATTATTTCTAATTACATTTTTCTATTTCTAAGTATAAAATCACGAATAAATAATGGATTATCCCTTTCCCTTGGAAAATCTTTCTTCCCAGAAAAAAGAAGAAATAAAAAAAGAGAAAATTTAATAAGATCAAACAATTTAGCATCGATTTTTCAGGCTAAACTAACTATTCTAAAGATGGAATATAAAAAAGCTGGGAATACGTCTTTTCATAAGTAATAAAAGCTGACACATTCTTCTATAGCAAACAAGGTAGCAGCGATTAACATCAAATAGTTCCGCTTTGTTGTGGTCGAAAATAATTTTCATTTTTTTCCAAATTTTCAACAACAATTTTTTCGATTCGGAACTAATACATTTAAATGAAAAAAGGTCGAGTGGCAAGTTCTCAAGTACCATGGCTTTGGTGCTTGCCAATAGAGTCAATAATGTCATTAGATATGAAATATCTTCTATTTGAGATGAAATTCTGTTAAAATAAATATGAAATCTGGGTGCATTAGATGAGGATCTCGTTAAAAATGGTCATAGTCATTAATTTTTATGTTGAAAATTATCACAGTCCATCGATTGTTTACGAAAATATTTTCTAAGCAATTGGAGCACGAAATTTAAGTTTTAGAATGCTACTTCACCAGTATTACTGTTTTATCGCTTCAGGGCAGTATGGTCTATTTCTTAGACTATCAGTAAGAGCTCTTCCCGTTCCTTGGTTTAAAAGGTTTGGCACCTCATCTTAATAATTTTCTTAATAATAAAGATAAAATCAACTTTAAAAATTAAATTAGAGGACATCTATAACTGCCTCTCTGATTTTTTGACTAAAGGATTTTATCATAACAGCCAATGAAGGGAGGTTGATCGGTTCTAATGCGGGAAAAACCTTTTTCTATACTATAAAGCTGAAATTTCTATGATGATGAAGCTTTTCGACAATCCAGGATTAACTTCAGTTGTTCACCGTAAAGACTTGAAAAAAAAATTTTTTTCTTAGTGCAAGGTGCATACTCGCATGGAAATGTTGAGAGCAAGAAGCTATATTAATATGCATAAAATGATTTGGTCAAATATAAATTAGACACTTGCTTTTTTACCAGTTTCAAATCAAAATTATGAATCGTTTCTACTAAAAAACGATTTAAATATTTATGACTTTCGTCGGTCTCTTTTGATATATGTTTTTTCTCATTCATATAGGTTTACAAATGTTTTTTGACAAAAAAATATTACAATTAAACTGCTTCTGATTCAATCAAAAGGAGAAGATGAATGAAAATGCCGACAAATGTTGATAAATTGAAAACTTAATAATACAAAAATCATTGAAAGGTGAGTGCCAAAAGTTAAAAATTGACCAATCTTTCGTCACATAAAATTTATAAATTTTAATAAACTGACAAAACGATGGCGATGAGAAAAGCAGGTAGCTGAGCTGATAAAATAGATATTAAATAGGTTGATGAATAAAAAATTGGAACTGCAGAAGCATTCGAATTTCCCTTTATATCAAATCCTTTTTCTAACAGTAATTTGAATATTCCCCCTGAATTAGACAACGAGAGATTATGCTACGAGAGATTTAGACAAAAAACCAATTGGGGATAGAACTTCTGATGGTTGTGTGACACCATTCGAATACATCTTTTAATGACAAATTTGGGAGAAATTGAACCTAACATGGCTTGATTTCACTGTAAAACAAACTGCTCAATAAACTACTCGACCGTCCAATTTCCAATCGATCTATTATAATGAATCCATTTCTCAAAAACGCGTTTTTTCGCAATTTTTTCTCATTTTCAGTATTTAACTTATTTTTTCGTTATTTTATAAATATTATTATTAAATTTTAAATGATATTATCAAATTTTTTTTACCAATCTTTTCTGCATCGAGAAATTTGTTAAAGATTTTTTTTTAATGGATGATTCAAACTCTAAAGAATTATTTAAATAGTGATTCATTAACGACTTTCACAAAATTGCTTTTTTTTCCATATCAGACCAGAGATACTCTTTAAAAAATAGATCATTTATTACTTGCAATAGAGTAAAGGTAAAAATTCAAAATAATTTAAAAATACAAAGGATCTTCTTAGATTACTTATAATTTCTTTTTGATTATCCTCTTGTTTCCAATTATTGCAAAAAATGGTTATTATGCAAAACGTGATAAATGGTCAACTTAAATCTGCTTCATTTTCCATTGGGTTTAAATGAAATTAGAAATAAAATGGAACAGGAAAAATAAAAAACGAAAAAAGAGTAGCTCAATGAACTATTCTGATTAATTAAGAAAGTCTGTCAAATTTTCATTCGAGTTGCTCTCTGAATAGACTGGATACTAGATTTTTTAAAGTGTTTTATAACAATAAAAAATTTCTACTTTCCTCTTATGGTAAAGGTATTTTTCAAATATAAGCGTCTGTAACATTGAAAGCATATTATGCTTTAAGAGATATCCAGTAGTCATACCTGTCAATATCCAGTAGATCCAATAGATCTGGTAGTTGCCTCAACTCGTTTACCAGTTTTCTTCAGAATGATAAGCAGAATTCCTTTACTCTGTCGAAATAAATTTCCCAATAATTTGACCAAGTTAAAACAACTCTCTCGACCATCTTACCACAATATGCATTTGCCTATTTGATTCATCGATTAAATTCAACGTTCAACGGTTAAAAAAATGATAAAATTATCTAAAGAAAACAAAGAATGGAATAACTTGACGATAAGCATCACTAAAAAAAGTTTTCAATAAAAATTTAACGCATAAACACAGTTTTTCTCACCACTATAAATCCGAAGTAACCTTAACCTATTACCCTACCTAATCATCGCCACCAAACAACCATCATTATAAAAGTGAGAAACGAGCTACCGTAATTTATTTCACTATTCATTGGCCGCTCATTACCACCAAACTCCGCCTTTAATAGGAAATTCCAATGTAATACTTCAATGCATTGTCTTAAGGGTTGTTACAAGTTTTTTTTTTTAAATCATTACTGATTAATTTTGAAAATAATTTAGACTAATTTAGTGCGAATGTACGAATTTGCAGAGCAATATATCAATAAACATTGCTTAAATTAATTTTGCTTGTCATTAATAGGAAAATAGTGTTTTATTAGGATTTCTTCATCATATTTTTCTGAAAGCGTCAATCCTTTCTAACTGGTTCTATTATTTAGACGACGGTTAAAAATTGTCCAATGAAGATACGAGTAGACTACCAGCACTATCGAAATTTTAAAGATAGACTTACACTTGCCAAAGACGAGGAAGGCCTCTCTCGAAGGATCTCTAGCTTCAAAGTGGCACCACTCGACCAATCAGTGTTTCAATTGGTTTCAGCTGTTTAATTCATAAAAATAATTATCTAATTATGATAAAAATTGCTTAGGACTGGGATAAAATAGCATTGCAAATTATTATATATAGAAAATTTATACAAATATATTTCATAAATATAAAATTCATACAAAAAATGTGCGAAATAATATTGTAAAAAATGTAAAAAATATATTTGTCATAACCTGTCATAACCTTGAGTTCATTAATTAATTACCTAGTGATTAATTAACTAAATGAAAAAAGGAAAATATTTTGAAACCTATGAAGCTTCCTAGAAATAAAACGATATTGCAGCAAATAGAAACACTTTATTTTCATTTATTTTCATGAAGAAGGATCGCAATGCGTAGCATAACCCGAAGATTAGAGAACTGAATCACTAGGAAATGTTGAAAAAAACGCTACCAGTAATGGATGAGGATCAGTATTAATTTAACAGTGATATGATTCAGTTCAGTTAAATAGACCATAAAATCTTCGAGAAAATAACCACATTGTCATCAGCAGATTAAAGTGTACAAAAAATAAGCCTCAATTCTTCAAACGAAACTTCATAGAGTAAGCGCCAATTACTAAGATGGTAATAAAAATTGGATTCAAGTTTCATTATCAATTCTTTGCCCCCTACTGAGGATGATAAATTATCGTTTCCAATCTCAATCAGAATGCCTTTTTTTAGGTCTCCTTAGCTTAATTTTAATTTTTTTAAACATGGCGATAAATCAGACTCATTAGAAAAAGTAGCATGCAGCGCATAATCAGATATGAGAAATAAGAAATCATTCGTAATGTTTTGCTGAACATAAATCATTAGTTATGATTGATCGCATCTACTCGTTGTACCTGTTGTAAAAGAAAAGTCTATAAGATTAAAAAATTGCATATACATATGTACATATATATTAAGTTTGCTTTATAGCTTTTGGATTTAAATTTGAATAAAATTTAGAAATAAAAAAAGGGCTATTGCATGTCCATTTATACAAAATGATTGTTCAGAAAATTTAATTTAAAAATAAATGATTAAAAGTATAGAAAAAAAAATTTGATAGTGGAAGCTGATTTCTTTTTCCTAAAAGAAGTAATAAACTATCAGATTGATCCATGAATTTTACTGAGATTAATCCATTGATAAAAGTAAATTTTTATTGAAACATCACCATTAAAAGTAGAAAGACGCTAGGGAATAATTTTTTTTTGGTGATCTCAAGCTATCAATGAAAAAATAATAAATTTTAAATACAGAATGCGGATTTAACATAAATTCAAATCAATTGGATTTATATTTAACTGCATTTATTGGAACAATTTTAATTTCTCACGAAAATTAGCACTCTCCAGATTCCTGATTTCCTTAATTTTAATCTAATTTTCTTCAAGTAAGCGGTGTTTCTGAAAAAAATGGGTTTTAAGAAACCATATTTAGTTATAGTGCCAAGTCTTCAATTTGTATTTCTAATCTCAGTAGATTCAGCGATAAGCACAATTTGAAATCCAATAACTCAGCTGCGGCTTATCTTGATCTTTTGGAAGTTAACATTTTGACCTTATTCATCAGATTGATTGTTCAGATTAGCCGGTGCCACATTTATTGTTTATAGTTATACTATTCAATTACAAATAGCGATCTTTTTATGATATAATCTTTGTTTATTTTTCGCAGAGAATTTTTATTTTTCAGAGTTATTTTATTTTATTCCTTTATTTATGCAAAAATTCCTTCTACATTCTCTATAATTTCGAATAATTAGTTGAAAAGCTGCTTTTGCTGAACGTTATTGGATATTAATAGCCCAAGGCTATTTCTTAATATTCTCGATAACGATTGGTTTCCTAAATTCTATTAACATGCAATTCAAGATATATTATGGCATAATCGAGTTGAGATCGTTCGCTGAAATTTTAACTATTATGAAAACGAATAGTATGACTTCCTATTATAGAAAAGGAGTTATGAGAATATACATAAGAAATTGATCTAGCGACAAAATTTTCTGATTAATTGTTAATTAATAAACTAAAGGACTTATATTCAAAAAAAATTGATGATAACTAAATAACTTTCGATCGCATAGAAATAAACAAAAAATCTTGTTGTTGATGGAATACCTATATTTCTACTGCTTCCTGGTTTCCTTATAGTCCCTGGTTTTCTTGTAGTGTAAATAGCCCAACCAGAAATGGTGAAAGCCAAGCATTTAATTGAATAATCTCAGAGGTATTCTGTATTTTGCGACAATTGCCAAATTTTCTGCTAGTCGCACTATGATCACTACTAAACAGTCGATTTTAATGAGATCATGAAACGGTAAAAGCGTACAAATAAATTACCTTAAAATTCATTATTTCTGACATTAACTCAAACTTTCAGGGCGCGAATTGTTTTAGTCATTCTTAGCCTTGTGCTATGAATCTATGCGAAAGAAATTTCCGACGAATGATTTTAGCTTTCTTCGTATTCCTATAGCAATGTTCGCCTGAATTGATTACGAAGATAAATCTCTAGAACACTTTCATAAGGATAAAAGTGACAGTGATTCACCAGCGCCAGATGATTTTCACTTTTTTCTTCATAAGGCGATTTAAATTTAAGCTTGACTTTGAATAAATGAGTGGCATAGTTAAAAATTATAAAAAAAACTTCAATTCAAGAATTTTATGGGAAATATACTTAAAAAATAACTTTAATCTGCATTTGCTCTATGAAAGCCGATGTTAGAAAAAGTAACTCATAAGTTCCATTGAATAAAATCAGAGAATTAATCCCCGAAAGTTTAAATGGATTTTCATAGTTTCATTATAAGGAAGTAGGCTCATAACAATTATATTTACAATAAAAATTGTATCAAATAGCGAATTCACCAAGCAGCTGCTCTTTCATAAAATGCATGAAAAGATGTAGCCATGTTCGTCCAATATTAATCGTTTGCTAAGCTATAAATAAGCATATTTCCCCCAGTAAAGGTCATCATTGCACCTTTATTCCATCATTTATGGCGTTAACAATTATGACCAATAATCTTACAAATCTTGCAAGCAAAGTGTCGCTCTGTTTGATTAATCGAGCACAACAATAGCTTTTAATCATTTCCAAGAGTGATACAGTTTATACTTAATTGAATATTTTTCTAGTTTATAAGATCGAAAAATTTGACCTCAGACGAAGTAAATGCGATGATTGGCTTACCAAATCGGTCGAACTGTAAAAAAGGACGTTATAAAGCATGAGCAAATATAAAGATTTGTCATAGAATAGCACATGAATCCTTTTACAGTATGAAAGACGAAGGATTTAAAATTGGTACGGAAGCCCAAACGCAAACAAAAGCTTAGAGGAAGTATAATTTATAGAGAGAATCAGTTAAGATTTAGCAAAGAAGTTGGCTGAAGCACGAAGAATCGCTAGCGACAAACAGTTTTCGAGACTAATTGCCATTTGCAAACATATAAACAGCCGATTAACGGATTCGAAGAGCCAAAATCAAAGTAAAACCGAAATATTAAGGCGAAAAATAGATTTTAGAAGATTGTTTACAGTTAGTACGGCAACTTGAAAAGTAATTCGATAGTCAAGATCAAGCAGTTTACACGCATCATTTCAACCTTATGGTCCGCCAATATTTCCTTTCTTCTCTCTTATGATACGAATTCTTTTGATACCTTTGATTAAAAAATACAAAGAATAGGAACCAAATTTGAATTACAATGGTATAATTCGTCGAATAAAATGGCCGACTCCAAAGTACTCTAAAAAATAAAATTGCCAATTTAGCCTTTCTAGTTTAGAAATAAGAACAAATCGCAAATTAAAGGATCTATTGAAATTGCAAAATATTTAGTGGGCAATAAGTTATCAGTGGTTAAACACTGAGTAAAAAAAGTAACCATGAAGTGATGAAGGCATCATTGCTCCAAAACAATAACGATATAAAGATATAATAAAGGTAGCAATTTAAAGACAGCTCTGATGATTACATTGATACTATTTTAATAAATAAATTTTGAATTCATAAAATAAAAGATTTAAACGACATCATAACTGAAAAATTTTATGAAATCTGTAATTCACACCAATCCAGGAATGGTTCTTTTCATATATATACTCTACTAATCTGATAATCTGTAAAATTATTCAATTCTCTTCCATTTAGCAACATCAACTACAATATCACCGTGAAAAGTTTGGTAATGATGATGATTAATTTGTTGCATATCGACTTCTAAAAGCATTCCATATTTATCTATTGGATTCACTAGGATTCGCCAGGATGGATCTCCTTTACCAGAGAGAATCTCCAGCGTTGCGTGGAGTGTACTATTTCTTTTTTCGTATTATTATTTTGCATTATTTGTAATAATTCAATGTTAAAACAATAAGACCGAAGACTGAATTTCATTTATCACATTTACCACATTTATTGTACTATACAAATAGTTAAATTTCAAAAATAAATATTCTAGCCAAAAGCAAATGGAACGTGATTTTTAAAAAATTTACAAAAAAACAATTATAATTGGATACATTAAATCAAAAATATAAAAAAAAAGTAAAAAACTATATGACTTTTAGAATGAATGTGGAATTTTATCATAGCAAATCTTTGTCGTATGATATTATCATTTTATCAACATTTCTTACACTTAATCGCCTTAACATATAGTGAATGTATTAAGAATGATAAAGTTAAGAAGCATTAATCGAAAGGTGGGTCTTAAAATTTGGTTAGCTCAGTTTAATTACAAAAAATTTCAGAAAAATCTTAATTTTACAAAATTTAATTGTCAAACAGAATGGAAAAATGAATTCTTTTTTGCTAGTAAAGGCTCTTCAAGCAGCAAAGGCTCATGATCTCCTATTTGGCTAACTCCATTTACTATGGTGGCATGGATCACTTCGAAATCTCTACCAGAGGCCTGGTAGAATGAGGTAAGGCATATATGCTATAAGAAGATTTTGCCTAAGCATCTTAGCCAATGGGCCACGTAATGGTGGGAATATAGATGGATTCGCATCAGATTTCAATAAACCAAACTGATACCAAAGCAAATTATAATCGATGCTAATAAAGTATTATTTATTTTATTTGCCAAGCATTTATCATTCCTCTCTCTGATAAAAATTTTAAAGCTTAAATAAAAGCAAATTAAAAATTTAAAGCTTAAAAAAAGCAATTTTTGCAAAATAAGTTACTTAAACTTAAGCGTCATATCAAACTATATTTTGCTTGTCTTAATATTTATACTAAAACTCGTCGCGACACAATAATATAATTTTTGTTTGACAATATATATGACAATATATATATGCTGAAAAAGAAAGCGATTCTAAAAATTTTACTGGCTTTAAATCGAAATTTCTTTCTTCCTTAATGCATCAAAATATAAATAAATAAATGATGAACAATTTGTAGACGAAATTCTGAAAATCTATTTAAAACTGCAATTTTATGCGAAATAAGCTTCATAATTTAAATGTTTAAGAAAAATTTTGGGCAAAAGAATTCTCAAATTCACTGAAGAAAAAAATACAGAATAATAAAAGAAAAACTTTCACTTTAGGCCTAAGTTTAACCTTTTAATTCTATACATAACCTTTGACAATGTGTAGGAAAAATGCTTCAAAATACAACATAAAATTTCGAATGAGAGAATTGAGGGAAAAAATTTGATGTCACCTTGAATTAATTGATTTTCTAAATACTGATTAGTTAAGATAAAGGCTACCATAATAGGTATTATTACAGAAGCGATTTGTAGATGACCTTAGATTTAGATGACTTTAGATATTTAAAATTTCTATTTCCTATTTTAACTTTCCGAGTGATTTATATTAAAGAAAACTTGCTTAATTTTAACTTATAAATAGAAAATTTTTATATTTTTACCTTTCTGTATCATTTTTATAAGCGTTTTTATTAGAATTAGAATTAGAAAAATAAAAAAAGATTCAGATTTACAATAGCAAATATGGCAATCACGCAATAAGTAAACAAGTTATGTAAAAATACGATTTTTGGGATTAAGTTAAGTAATATTTTGACCCCAGTTACTATAAATAGCTTCAAAAAATATCGTGATGTGCTCCATGTATCGAAAATTCCGATGAAGCATGATAAAAATGAATAGCCAAGAAAGACGAATCAAGAAATAAATCGTTATAATGAGACTCACTTTCATAGACATAGTTGACTGATTGCTAACTATATTCATCTCAAACACTTCTCATACAAATAAGTAAGAAAAGTATGCCGAAAAGTGCAAATAGTTTTCTTTAAGCAGATTAAGAGTAAAAGAATCTAAATACTCAAGAGAGTACTTAAAATCTTTTATCTATTCAGGTAATTGGGCAGTGAAGAATGGTAAGAATATTTTAACTTCTTTGGCGGTTTATTCACTTGAGGTTCGCTACCACATTTCCAAGCAATTATTGATGTTGGAACACAAAAAAACTGCCCAAATATTCCATATTCTAGAAATTAGAAATTTGGAACTCTTTTGTAAATTTTTAGCCAAAATACGACAATTATTGTAGCAATAAAAGAGATTTTCGCACAAAAAATAACAAATATCTTTATGAAATAGGGTTTAAAAAAAGAATGCGAGTGGTCCTTAAAAGAAAAATCTTAACGACACCTGTTTGATGTAATTATTATATAAGTGCCTAGTGTTTCCTGTTAAAAATCGACCCACAATAGTTATTTACCATACTTCGGTTGTAAGTGGTTATACACAAATGCAGAGTTATATCACCAAAGAGCACTCACTTTTCTACTATATAAAATCAAAATTAAGCCACACTTCTGAATAGCGGAAATTAATATCATTTATCTTGATTAATGAGAACGAAGAAGACAAGTAATTATCTTCTTTTAATAATAAATTTATTCTTTTTTTGCCGAAATAATGATCGAATTGCCGGTGAATTATTAATCTGAGATTAGGCTAGCCTTAATCTTCAACAGATAATTTCAACTCTTAGCTCGAGCTTTAATAGGCTTGCTAAATACAAGACTAGACTTCAATTTGAGCAGTTTTTCAGATCAGGTTATGGACAAACGCTAGTGAAAAAAGAGTATGATTATTTAAAAAAAAAAATTTGTCAGGAATATTAGGATTTCTTAAATAGACTTGATACAGTAGGATGGATATCAAAATAAAATTTTTTTGTCCACTAAAATTATGAAGCCCATAAAATGGATGAGATATCATAACAGTATAGGCATAAACGATGTTTTGCTGGAATTCTGTCCACTAGAAAGAAAGTAAAGCAAGACAGGACCAGAGGAAATCCTATGAAAGGAGCAGTGATCCTCTCCAACAATAGTTAGAAATTAATTAAAAGAAAAAATCGAACAAATTTTTCGTAAACAAAAGGAATTTTCAAAAAATAGTAGTAACTACTAAAATTAAAGTTTTTTTCGAAACAACTTCTTTGTGTAATTTATCAAAGACTGCGGGAAAGATACTAATTGTCACCTTTTGTGGGACAACTACATACTATTTTAACAGAATCGATGACTTTCACAGTAGGGAAAATTGCTCCCCGCCAGCTACTAATGAATTATGGTTCTTAATTTATTGCCGCTGTTTTGGAATGGTCACTGTAAAATATTGTTTTAGGATTGATTTCTTTTCAAGTAATTTACCCATACTAGTGCCTAAAATTTTTATTATAATTTGGATATTTTGTTATTATAGAGATTTAATATTTTTGGTAAATTAAATTCATAGTAAGCAATTGAGCCAAAATTTTAAAGAAATTTTTTACCAGAAAAATGTCGCTAAAATATTAAACGTAAATTTCTGATAATTGATGAAAGATGCCCATAAAAAAGAAACTGACAAGAGAATATAGCAGTCATTTTGCAAAATATTTATTTATTTTTTAGATTATTTTAGGTGTTGCAAACGTTCTTAATCTATATGGGCAAGTCAGTTCTTTTATTAACTAACTGAGTAAATTAATTTGCAATTTTCAATTTAACCGGAATGAAATTTCTTCATTTTGGCCTAGAATTTGAAAGATGCGTAAACTGATGAATAGCATATGAATCAAATTTTAATTCAAGTACCAGCCAACTGGATGCGTTTCCATAATTGTCTATTATTTGATGAAAATTTCGTATGAATTGCAATGGCATAAAAGTTACCTAAAAGTTAAAAAAGGCATATTATTAATGAAGAAATAGTTTGCAGCAAAATGAAAGCTCGATAAAGGTATTTTAAATGAAGTGAGCCTTAAAACTGATATTTATTTACCGGTTTGCCTGTACAATGATGAAATTTAAATTTATTAAGGTCACACAAGTTGGTACCAACTTTCGCTATGAGAAAAAATAAGGAAATTGTACCTTTTTTGAAAGTTATTAAATTATTAAAATATAAAAATTATTGAAATAAAGAAAATCAACATTCTTTTAGCAAAAAATTATAATACTTTTGAAATAAAGAAATACCTTTAGTCACAAAAAAATTTTATTTGAGAATAATCCCTTTTTTTATTGATTATTAGAAAAACTGCTTGATTATTCGTATCTTATAAATTTCGACGAAAAAAAGAAATTGAAAGATAGAGACTTTTAAAATTTGTATAGAGATTAGAACAAAAATGTTTAATCAAAAGGGTACCAAAGTCGAATGGCATGTTGCTTTGATTAGGGTATGTGCTCTCAGTCCCATG
The DNA here is from genome assembly GCA_900625125.1 of Dracunculus medinensis. NCBI lineage: Eukaryota > Metazoa > Nematoda > Chromadorea > Rhabditida > Dracunculidae > Dracunculus > Dracunculus medinensis. The sequence goes on along the minus strand of UYYG01000031.1, from coordinate 47,385 downwards.
AAAAAAACATCATTATTCAACAAAACATCAACAATCCAGCATTATTTGGCTACCTGGTGAAGAAGAACTAGTAATCTTAGTAATCAATAGAGAAGCTAGAAATGCTGGATGGGGAATGTTGCCAAAAGAAGAAAGAAAAGAAGAAAGATACAGCAATCAAAAGATGAAGAAATATATTTTGGCTAAATTTTTAGGAATGCTATTGGTTCAGATTCATGAGATTTTTTGAAAAAACAAAAATAGTATCTACAATTTATCTACAATTATCTACAATTTATATTCTGAAGAACTACTTGCTGTTCTTCATTGGAACAAGTTAATCAATCTAAGAATTTTATTTCTTTTACTTAAAAGCTAACGCCATTATTTGCCAAACCTCACTAACGACGATGCTTATAGCCAGAGGAAGATGAAAATCACTTGAAGATGGAAAGACAAGCGTATTTTTAATACCACCCTAATTTCACTTTCAAAGTTTATTCTGATCAGGAACTGAACCATAATCATTTACTAAATTAGCTTGATTTTGAGTCATTTAATCGGTCATTATTTTGAAATACGGTCAATCTAGTTTACCCTAAAACCGTTAAAATTTTTATTACTTAACAACACTTTATTATTCGCAAAATGAAAAAAGAATATGGCGATTTGAGAGAATTAGTTGAATTTATAAGGCATAGCGACATCGACTTAAAGAATAGGTGAATAATTGAGTCCCGCATATATTTTATTGCATTCTTTAGTTGGGGGAAAATAGTACAAGGGAACTCCGTCTTGTTCACTCCGGGGACCATATTCTTAAACCTATTACAGTAATAGAAAATTTATCGTTATATTAATTATCGAAGGAAGCAACCAGTTTTGCTCGATTAGATACTCAAACTAGAAAAGAGTGCTAATCTAATTTCCCTAAAATGAAACTATTGTACTATTTGCTAAGCCACACAAAATTCGACTGAAATAAACCTTTGAATTTAAAGAAAACCGCTCTTTTGCAAGCTTTCTTGAAAAAATGTAAAAACGACCGCTCCAGCTGCTTTCGCAGAATTAAATTGCGCTGAAGTATCGTTTAAAAGAAATTATGTTTGGAATATTCGAGGCTAAATGATTTAAACTTAGCGAAAACAGCATTGAAATTCCGCATGGAAATTTCACCATTATTAAATAATTTGGGTGATATCGTTATCAAGAAGGCAAATCTTTAGAAAAGCGAAAGAAAAATGAGCTCAAATTGTTGGCTTTTATCAAAACATATCTCGGCGCCTATGCAAAGACATTTTTGGCTACCAACGCATCAGTTTTTCTTGACTATCACATCCGTTCAATTTTTGATGAATAATTTATTAATTTTTTCATAGGGGTATAAAATTTTTTTTTTGCAATATTCAGTCAATTCTTCGAAGATAATCAACAAAAATAGCAAAAATACCGACAGAGCGATAATAATTACAACATGTTTTGTACTTTTTGATATTTTTGAATATGGTAGAAATATGTCTAACGAAGGAATTTTAACTGATCGCATCGATCCGAAAAATATAAGAATTAGAAGGAAATGAACGGAAACTTATATCATCTTAAAGATTTATCGAAGATTTATAGCAATCTCCTGAACATCCTAAAATCTATCTGGTCTGATGACAGCCAATTTCGACATATTTCTCAATCTACTCAAATTTGATCCTGCAGTGCTATCAACTATAAGTCAAAGATATAAAGATATTGCTTTAGAAGGCCGCAATTTTAGATCGCCCTAGCTTGGCATTTCTCACTTTTTTCGACAGACAACAACAAACTTACGATAGGCTTTTTGTATGAAAATATGCAATAATTTGGTACAATTGAAGCACTAGAAGGTATATTGATCATCGCGTTACTCAACTATCCATTCATGATTATCGACAATTTTATCGCCAATAAACAATATTATTCTATTTTCCTAATTCTAATTTATTTTTTATTACATCAAGTTAAATATCTTTTGATAATACCGACAGGATGTATGTATCATATAGCAAAAAATTTCAGAAACGCTTAGTTAAAATTATTGCTGGCGTTGAATAATGAATTTCTTAAGAAGATTAGTACAAATTTGGAGATTTTTCTGAAAAATTGGCTCTGACCATTAAAGATTATAGGCAAAACTGAGAATAGATATGAAGATCCACTTTGCTTTTGAAGGAAAATGTCATGTAGGATAATGTTAAAATATTCTTAAAATATATTCTTAAATTATATTTTCTTTTTCCTTTTTTTTCATAACCTGAAACCAGTTTTTTGGCTCATTTTTCATCGAAAAGTAGATAAACATTTCATGCCAATTTTGCACAACATTCATATCTCCAACCTTTTTCAGCTTTATCAAATGCTATATTATTACTTTTAGTTACAAAAATTACGAAATATAAAGATGAGCTTGACTGGCAAATTGCTTCGACCAAGGCAAGCAAGTACCATGAATTCTTAAAAAACCACTTGAAAAACCAATCATCAAAAGCTAATAATTCAATCTTCTCTTAAAAATGAAAGTCTCTTTAGAGATGAGATAAAGTCTAGTAATCATTATTATCAATCAAGTTACAAATGGTATTGTTTCGTTATTATATATATTATATATTAATAAATTTTTTTATTTTTTACATTTCCTTTAAGGAAGAAGGCTATATATCGGAAAAGATTGAACAACCCACTAAGGATGGAGTCTCTTTTAGATTTAGTTTTCATTTTGATATAAAAATTTTAAAAAATTATTTATTTGTCTTAGTATGTTCATACATAGGCTGCTTTTTGTTGCATATTTTAAACTGATACTGATTAATACCATTCCGATATTTAACGCTCTTCTAGTTTTTATTTATTTACTTGGTTCATAAAGTTGATTTTATGCGAAAGTTTTTTGACCATCTCAAATTTTTTTTCTTTATTTTATAATACTTTATTTGTTGGAATGGTAACCCTCATAGTTTCCTTAGGCAAACTCCACTAGTCATTGGCTAGTATAGATAGTAACTTGGCGATAAAATTACCGGCAGATTGGTTAATCGTTTGCATTATTCCAAGCTTTTAGTGGGCATTACGCTATCGAAAACAAAAATTCTAAAATTTTATGTAGAAAAAAATATGAAGTCTGTAATTGATCCTTTTTTTATTACATGAATTTTTTTCGAAATATAGCAATTTTTTTGCTTTGGGCTGTAACAATCTATTGCATATTTGAGTAAAGGGATATTACATTTTTGCCTTTTATAATCATCGTTTTAATTTTATTTATAACTCGTAAATCAGAATAAAATCCACAAAAAAATGATTTGGAGTGAGTGGCAACGAGTAATTTGGACAATATTTCATTTAAACAATTGGGCATTTCGACATGGATGGAGTTTTCTTGAACTCGAAAGGAATTGAACCTTGCATGGCTCGAGGTTGAAAGATTAAAATTAGGGCTATTTAAAATCTACTCGCCTAATGAAATCCTTCTATAAAAGATAATCTATGTTCAAGCATCATTAACTTGTGTTAATGAGAAAATACTTGAGCACGTTTTCTTGAATCATCAAAATTTTTTTATTTCGTTCATCATGAGGCTTATTGTAATAAATTAAAATTAGAACTATTTTCCATCTTTAGGCTTGGATAGCGAGGAAATAAATAAATGGATAAATAGAGCGCCAAAGATAAATTTGCTATACAAGTTGTTTGGCAAGCTTTTTTTATAAAAATTGCATGAATCTGTACAGAAATATCTGAATTTAAACCATCATGCATGACCGTTAGATTAGCTAAATGTCTGATATGTTTTCATATATTGAGTTTATCTTCGATGATTTAATAAAATAGTAATATTATGCTAATATTAGCCATATGTCTGTATTGATGATTTAATGAATTTGAAGTGAAATGGCACTATCGGCCAAAAAATAGAAATTTTTGAGTAGTAACGATATGGCAAAAGATGAGACAAATATAAATTTAATAAAATTGAACTAAAATAAACTTAGCAGTACTTAAATAATTTCATATATGACCATACATAATTCCTCATTCAGTTTTATAGATAGGCTTACGTAAATTGCTTCTTGCTTCGACAATATAAAATTTAATTATGGCAATACTAAGATGTGGGATTCTCTGGCATTTTTTAACAATTACATGCTATAATTATAGGGAAAAAGAAAGTTTAATGTCATGGGCGCCCAAATAGAGAATCCCAAATAGACGTAAGCCTATTGTTAAGAGTCTGGATGGTGCTATCTATGCTTCAATTACCAAGAAATTTTGCAGCAAAAATTATTAACTAACCACATAACTGGCTTAACCAGAAATTTAAGGTAATTTTAGTTAAGTTAGTTAGTTAAATTTAATTTCAAATTTTAAATCTCATATTTAATTATATTTGATGTGGCTTTGTTTAAGCTACAAAAAATTTTGAAATTAATTAATAATCTGTGGAAATATGCAATCTTCTCCGATGGAAACTGTCTGGTCATCATGGACCAATGAATTTTTATCCAAATGGCACTCATTAATCGATCAGTTTATTCCTTCAACATGCGTTTTCAAACGTTTCCTTCACGGTAGTCTAATGAAAAAAATATCTTTGTATGATAGCGGCAAGATGAAAAGATAGACTGGTTTTTTCCACTTATCACAGTTTCCGCAATAATATTACTGGCTTGATTAAAATTATTTTATTTTATTTCAACATTTGATGTTGCCGACAGCCCAGCAATGAATAAATAGACCTCAAAATTATTCTCGAATCAATACAACTGATTTGCATTTAGGATTTCGATGAGATTTTGATGAACTGCCGAAATATCCAAAGAAAAAAAAAATAAGGGGAAGAATAAGGTGATTCTATAAAGAGTTTAGTAAAAGAGTATTTTTGGTAGCTTAAAATTGGATTTTTAATAATTGCCTGATAAGAATTCCTTCGCAGTAACAGCGGACAACCCAGAGAAAGTTAGAGCCTAAGCCACTTGAGCCTCCTTTTTCTTTAGGCCATCCACTTCCCACTTAGCAACCTATCTTCTTCAATTTCGAATTAGAAAATTAAGCTAACTTCGTATAAAAACTTTTTTCAGTGAATGAATTCTGATGTATATGAATGATGCAAATAATTTGATTTTTGATGAAGAAAACTGTTCCATAAAAATTTGGATTAAGTATGCATCGGAATTTCTTTGTTTTTTATTCATAGGAAAATCAAAAGTAAATTAAATTAGAAAATTTTGCATTATCATACAAAAATTTTATCTAAAAATATAAATATTGTTAAATATTGTCGTTCAATCTTTGTACAAAATGTTTAGCTGTTTTCTTGTAATAAAAGCCAAGATTTCCTTGAAATTATCGCCAACACAAATCAACTGAAATAATTACAAATAGATCTGTTACTTTAATTTTCGTTTCATAGAATAACCCTCCAAGCTCTTATTTTAGTTATCATTGCCCCCTTTGGTGCTCAGCGAGTTTTTACTGGAAATTTTATCAAAAATGGATTCTCTGAAATTTCGTTAAATTCTATGAACATTTTTAACAAAAGAATCATCAATCTTTGTAAGAAAAAATGTCTCAAAAGACTGAAATAATTTAATTTTAAAATATTAGTTCGCAGAAATGATTTTTATAGCTGAATTAAGTCTGACTGACAAATTTCTTCTTCTCCATCGATTTGTAAGCTGTTTTCTCATAAATGTCAATCAATTGTTCCATAAAAATTTGTATTTTAATATGCATCGGAACTTTTCTTTTCATTATTTCACGATTATTTTTTTCAAATTTTTGAAATTTGGCCATAAATAAAAAACCTGTTTAATTAGTTGCTTACTGGATGCGTTGCTGATACTTGCGAGAAATAATTTCTACGGTAGAGGCCAACGACGATAAGAATGAAAATCAACACAACGCTTAAAATAACTGCCAATATCTAGAAATTGAAAATATATAAAAGAATATATTAAAAAATATTATACAAATATGCCACACTTTCATGACTTTTTTCAAAAAGCCGCCCGCGAAGTACTTTCGTATGTTATTAGTAACGATCCAATGAATAATTAATGCCAGAATTACCATAAGTCGCGAACAATTTATTTGATGTTACATTATCAGCAGGCGATTTTTTGGTGAAAACGGAAATGAAAACGAAAGCGCTAAGCGGAAAGTGGGCAATAATTGTCCGTCATAACAGAAATTGAGTTATTTGTTTAACAAACCTTTAAACTTTTTTCTTTAACAACATTGGCTATTTCTATTAAGTACTACACTTTCGCACGTTCGCCAGAGTCATTTGGAGATGGAAGTACAATTTGATTCCTAGCTTATGGTTTTCGCATTTTTGGCGGCAGATCACTCGTCGAATCTCATGCATTTTATCGTTTTGAAGATCTTTTTTAAAACAAAATTAGTGAACTGTGAACTGTTCTTCAAAATAATCGGTAACTAACAAGTAATGAAAAAATTCTGGGCTGAACATCATTCTTCTCGTTTTTCGTTAGAAGGTACCACATTTCAACACCGATGGCAGTCAGTGCAAAAATTAGGCAAAGAGTGAAGATGCCTAATATCTGAAATTCATTTGCACCATTATATTTTCGATCATCTTTATATAAAATCCAAGAATCTCCAAAAGTTGCGATAATAAATTCTTATCAGCCTCCTTTATTGTTTGTTGTTGTAGCTTCAGCTTAAATAATCAAATAATCCTTGTATGATAAAATTAAAAAATTATATTAAATATAAAAAAATAAATATTTTATTAGATATCTCCTCAAATTCGTGGATGATTTTGCATCGATTTGTTTACAAAAATTTTGAGTTTTTTACGTTGATCTTATTTTTTTTAAATATTTTCAATTTTTTAAAAATTCTCGCTCAATTAAGCAAAATTAAGTTCGAACATTATAGTGGAATATCTTCATAATTTGCATCCAATAAAGTAGATTATTTTTTCAAAAGTGTCGCCAGGTGGCGCAAACAATTATAATTCTCAGTTCTATTAATTACAATTCTCAGTTTGATTAATTCAACTAATCACTGTAACAATGTCAATGTGACACCGTGGTAAAGTCTGGTGGATCACCAGCAATACCTGTATTTCACTCATGATTCCTTCGTATGAATATCAAACCCATAACCTATGGTCTCAGTTAAAACGACACCTTTTGCCCATTTTGCCATTAATGATTATTCAATATAAGTGAGATCAAAATGAATTTTTATTTTTTAATATTTTCAAAATTTTTTGGAAAGGAGTCTTAAAAAAAATTGATGAAAAATTTAACGCGCTCAACACATGGTTTTTTATAATTTTTTTTGGAGCATTTTTGTATTGTGTCACTGTCGCTTGGTGAATGAACTTTCCTAAATGTTTTTTCTTTAAATTTAGGAAAGAAATTTCAAAAAAAAAGGAAAAAAAGGAATTTCTAAAGAAGTTTAAATTATTCGAAATTATTTTCCTTTACAAGTTAGAAAAGGACAAAGAAATAAATCCATGGAATTCATGGAGAAAAAATTATTTCCTTTTCAGAAAGTCTCAATCAATTTTTTTCTTCGCATCGAAGCTATTTAGGTAAAGAAAAATTTGTAATTGCTTGAGAATTATTCGAAATTCGAATCCAAAACCATGATTTTTCGATAATTTTAAGTACATTACAGGATTTATTCAATTTAATCCAATAACTATAATACACCATTAATCAAACCAGTTAGTTCCCTTCTGAGCATTTAAATGGCGATAAATTAAGGAAACCCGAAAACCTTCAGATAATCCAAAGCTTTGTTAATTTGTCTGTTCAGTAATTTTATGATTTCTGGTGGATTTATAAAAATTGTTAGAATTGTCAGAATGCAAAAAAATTTACCCCAAACTTGCCGATACGCGACAGAAATGCCGAACAGTAAAAAATTTGTGCAAGAAATGCGAGAACTATTAAAATAAAAGTTGCTACCAACAGTATTGCAATCAGTGTTTGCCATGCAAAATGAGCAAAAACGAATTGAAAATAAACATCTCCACGTGAATTCCATCGCAAACAACATACGAGCACTAAGGCGAACGAAATCAACTGAAATTTGTTTTTTAGATTTTTTCTATTTTTTAAATTTTTTCCCTATTTTTCTAGTTTTCTCACCAACTGGGCTCTTAAAATTGGAAATAATCGTATCGTATAATGATTTATGGAATTTCTTAGCTTATTTATTGTCTTAAACTGGCGATTAAACATCTTCCGTAGATTTTTTTTTAACGGAATTCGCTATTCCCGGTTCTACTAGCGACTGGGAATAGCCAGCGAACCATTTTGAGATATACTTCGGTTTCTATTGACAAGTCCACTCTTGCAAGGAAAAAAGACCAAAATATGGAATCAAAAACGGTTTTTATCGTGACCTCATCGCCTTTTCATGATTTCCATTATCACTACATAAAGAAAATTATTTCTTATATTTCCATCTTCATATCATTCAGTTTTTTTAATATTTCTTTTGCTATTCGTTATAATCATTTTTAAACATTTTTAAAATCGCAAAAAATTTTACCACTGCAATGGAATTTAGAATTCCGAATGGTGTCTTAAATAATTTTGCATCGAATTTCATATTTTCTGCAAATTCTTACTTTTATTAAGATGAATTAAGAGAAAAGTGTGACATTTACGTCTAATAATCAACATTGTAAACTTGCATTTAATGATCAACTTGGATGCATCAGAAAACCAAAAAGATTTCCATCTTGATATAAAGCATATGTTTTAAGGAATCATTAATATCGTCAGAAACTATTAGAAGTGTTAAAGAATGGCATTTCAAAGCATCCATGAATCATCAATCTTTATGTAATATTATAGAAACTGCATGAAATTTCATCCGGCACTGTAAGGTAAAATCAAGATTTCAGTGGATAATTCCTAATGCAACCAAATATAGTGGCAGTGAGAGCAAAAGACCCATTGCCCATAATCAAATACCGCAAAAGTCGCGATTCGACGATAATGGTGTCAATTTGTAGGTAGCAAAACATTATATAAGATTTCTAATTAATGAATTGAATCATTGCCAAAAAATCATAAATATGGAAATAAGTGATAAAAGTTCAAATCAGTTAAATATTTGATAGTTTACAATTGGTCTTTTATAAGTAGACAATCTGCCTGAAAGGTCAATAAGAAATTGCCGATAGATAGTTCTTCAGTAACAGCCAGACTTCAGTTTTCTTCCTTTCAAGAGCTGAACTTATGGTGCTGCTTCAATTGATGTTCGAAGCAAAACACAAACTGTGGTAAGTAAGTGAACGTTTAAATAACTATATTTCTGGTAATTGAGACCATAGCAAAAACTCGACACAGCCAAAATTGAATCGAAATTGGCAAGTATTAAGTATTTCCAAAATATGGAGATGTAGAAATCTCTATCTGATAAACAAAATAAATCTATATCTGATCGAAAATAGAAAATAATAGAATCTCTGGCTTTTTCATTATGCAAAAGTGCTACTGTCAACTTACCATCAAATCGAAATCTAAGTCTATACAAAAATGCGAATCATGAAGAGATTTTAGATATAATGAAGTTTGGAAAGTATTTGCCAAAGAATAAATTATGATTTTGGCTAGAAGAATGGCAATGATGCAAATATTTATGTGGTTGCCATGATACAAGCATAAAATAAAGTGGTTCCGAATGCCTTGTTTACCTTATAATCATCAACATAAATTTCCAGGCAATTTCACAGCAACGCACCAACAATAATCAAACGGATTAAATAAATCTTTCCTTTTCCCTATAGAGTGCATTAATTCCCAAATTTCTTTGGTAGTTTTGCGTTATATTGCTTGGCAACAAATAAATAAATGGTAATAAAATAAAAATATGGAAACAAATATTTTAAAACGAATGCATAACAAAAAAAAGCTATTAAATAGTTAATAATCTCGTTTAAAAAATTTTTTAACCTCCACTTGTGCAATTCAAAACAAATTATCACGAATTTTCCAACATACTTCGAAGGCAATTCTTTAAAAGTCTTACTTCCAATTAACAATTTTGGACTGCTTTCGCAAACTCTAAAGATTAAGAGAATAAGGCATTTTCGGCTTAGAAATAAGAGTGAAAGAACTTCCTTATGGCCATCCGTAATAATTTGCAATAACGGACTTACTCCGTCATGCAAAAATGAACAAGAGATAAGAGATAAAGAATAATGCTTTGAGATTACCTTAGTGGAAGCAATATGCTATTCGGTGGATTACCTCTATAGTTTTGATTTTTATATAGGGCACTTATACAGGAAAAAAGTTTGACGTTTCAGCGCGAGCTATGAATTTCTATTTAGGATTCCTAAATAAAAATATTTGCGATTAGATTTATCGTCATTTTCATGAGCTTTATTCTAAATGCCTTTATCACTGGCTGAGTGGGTAATGAAGTAAATTTTAAGAAAACTGTTAATGCTGCCAGTGATAGTTTACTGAACGCTACTTCTTTTCAATAAAACTCAAAAGAAATTTTTGAAAAGGAATTATGGGAAGTCAGGTCAGCTCAAAAACTGCTCGATAGAAATTCATTAAGCATAGCTTTTTTAATGCTAAAATTTTATATTTAATAACATATATTTTATAAACAACTATTAATTTTTTTACTTCATCTTACATTTTAAAACTTCCATAAAACTTTGCCATAAAGCCATTCATTCAATTAACTCATAATTCATAACTAAATAAGCAGCCATTCCATTTTTTTTAAAATGATAGGTGAGTTCCCAGCATCACCCGGATTCTTGGACGGATTTACTCCTTCTGGTAATAGAACCTCAGCAACGGCATTCAGAATTGAGCAGCAACCCACTGAGCCATCCTACCCCCACAAAGTCAATTCATAAATTCATAAGTAGCCATTGCATTATGCTCAATCAACTATCAAATTTTAATTTTCGCCAATGCAATAAAATGTTTCAATGTGACATTTATGAAGGTTTCGTGTATTGTGGCTAATATAAATTTCCATGAGAATTATGTTTGCAGTGATTTTATTACGCCAATATAGTTCTTATTTTAAAAAAAAGAAAATAAAAGTGCGTGTGGCTTTTTTCTCCAACTTTTTCATTAGAAAAACAGCCAATATGATTAATCTTTTCCGTGAAAAATTTTACACATTTCAACGAATATATTGCATTTTTTTATTGAATGACAGCGATTGTTATGCGAAATTTAAGCAAATGTCATCAGATGGAGGCGAAAATCGCCGATCTATGACAAAAATTTAACGCAGTTTTCTGAAAAAAAATTTCTAAAATTAAACAAAAAAATTATGAAATTTAAAAATTTAAGCCAAAGCTAACATATTAATTCCGGAATATTCTGGAATGAATGTGGGAAGGAAAGGAATAGAAAATGACGAAATGAAAATCATTAAATCATTAAATAAATTAAAATCATTAAATAAATTAAAAAGGTAATAGTTTCTTCAAAATTTTTTTTCGTTTCTTGCAATTATTAAAACAGGTTATAAATGTTTTCAGTTAAAATGGTACAGTAGTAATAGTGATACAGTAATGAAGGTGGCTAAAATAAAAATTTTAAAACCTTAGCAAAAGTGGTTGTAGCAAAATTTTAAAGTTAATATTATTAATTTCTCATAATCGCATAATTTCCATCAAGGCGCTTTCTTCTTCTTGAGATTCCGTCTTTCGTAAGCGAAGCGAGAGTATTTCAAGAGTATTTTGAGCTGATCTGTGGATATTATATGCTTCTAACTTATTTTGCCTTGCATATTATTATTTTTTCTATTTCTTTGCGACCACCACCATCATCAGCACCATTGCAGTGGTCACCTTTGTTTGCCAAATATTTTTTATTTGCTGCCCATAATATTTTACCAAATTTAAACGATTTCAACCGGAAATCAATCTGATTTAATAATTACACTTTCCTTTCCGGCAAGCTCATCAAGCAAATCGATAGCCTATAAAGTAACTATATTTTTTTTAATCATTCAAATAGTTTTCAGTAAATTACCATGGAATTTTTTTTTGCGTATTTGCGACATTCTAGGAAAATAACGAACTAAAGTGCATCTCATGATTAAATATGGTGAAGAAAATCAAGGACGTTTCACTAAACTTGTCGAGAATTTAAAATATTTATAATGCTTTTCATTAAGTAAACAGGCAAATTCCAGATTCTGCAAATCAAAGTACGAAATCGCAACATTTCCGAAAAATAGAATTCGCAACAGCAAGGCCATCGCGTAAGAAAGCGAAAAAATATTCATTCAGATTTTCTGCGATCATGAATCATAATACGTCCCTTGGAATATAAATTATTCTTGCTAAATTTTTCAATAAACACTTCTTCATATGGTACTTCGCGGTCTTTCTCAAATAACCACGGAAGTTAGATAACCATGGAATAATATATGGAATATACGCTGATCAGTCATTGCAGTGCCTTTTGGTAGAGAATGCAATGCTGGTGGAAGAAAAAAGTGAAAAAAGCAATTTTAAGTAATTTGTTTAAAATTCTTTTTTCCCATTTATTTTTTTCAGCTATTGAAAGTTTAATATTTTTACGAGAAAATGCCAAAGTTTTAATCATCTTATGCAATTCAAGACTATTGGAAAAATAATTTTTTTATCGCCCACATCTTATTATTCATCATGAAATTAAATTATCATTTAAAACTGAAATTTTGAAATATCTTCTTTGCGATGATAATTTGTGATGTGAGGATTTATTAAATTCATCAGCAAAAATTAGTTATAGAAATCTGCACAATATAAAGAATATTTCCACAAAAATAATTGTAAGATGTCTTTGATGAACTTTTATAAAATATTAAAGATTTTTACAAAATTATGGAATCCTGTATGATTAAATTTCCTAATCTACAAATCTTTGTTTAAAATAGTTGAAGTAATAAATAAATAATAATTAATGATAATAGCAATAGTAATAATAATAACAAATAATATTAATGATGTTATGTTATCCGAGTGGTGTGAGAGACTACTATATACTTTTGCCCCAAGTAATTTTCTTCTTCAGTAGAATCAGGCAAAGCTACTTGCAGCTAGGAATGAAGATGTAATATTGGCCAAAATAAAAAAATCAATAAACTGTAGCAAAATAAAAACAATATTTATTTTTTCCATAATGGTTTTAAATAATTATGAACGAATTATTTTTCATCTGGCCTCTATAATAAAAATTTAAATTTTTAAATTTTTTAAATTTCGAAATTTCGATCAAATACGGATTACCAACAAAACTGTTCTCGAAAAGAATTCTCTTAAACGCTGATGGATCAGGCCGACCAAAGTGGAAAAGCCAATTTGACGGATTATTCAGGTAACAATAACTATAAATCCTCAATTTAATCGTTATATATTTCGTTTTGACGCATCTTCACTCATTTTTTTATTTGTCTGATTCTAGAAAATGGATGTAATGTTTCCTGTTGAGGAGGTTCCTGCCATTGTTACTACAGTTGGAAAATGTATCAGAGAGACAATAGAAGTACAAGATGTGTCGCTAGCACCATCTAAGTCTTTTAATGATAGGTCTACTTCTACTGGAGATGGAAATTGAACTGCTCACCCTAAACATGATGATCTGAGAGGATGCAAAGTCATGAAAGAGATTGATGTCAGCTTGTTTTTAATTAAATAAATGCAAAATTTAGTAAATAAGTTAGTGGCTTTTTTTTTAAAGAGTCCTCACCATTACCGATTAAACTCGCTCCACTGGCTTGTGGCATTGAGCAATATGCCAGGGAGTCCCTTGGCGATAGAAATACAAGTGAGTTTCCAGCATCACCTGGATTTTTGGACAGGTTTATTCCTGCGGGAAATCGAGCCTCAGCATCAGCCTTAACATTCTGAGTCACTATCAGCTGTTCTGTTCAATCAAAAGAATATAGCCACTTGAAGATGACGATGCTATTCCTTAACGTGTCCACTTTATGACCATTGCTTATCACAATCAGTTCATTTATCTTTATGCGCATAAAAGCAAATTTTGCAACATTATTTTGTATTTCCTTCTATCAACAACTATTATTTTTGAAAAAGACTTAGAAAATCTAATTTTAATTTTAATGTACAAATTCAATAAATCAAATAAATTTTTTACGTTTGATGCATTTCAGAAATTCATTTCTCAGCCCATTCCAGAGTTTTTCTCGAGCTTTAGCTTATGAGCCATATGATACGAAGAAGTTCCAAAATATTTTCTGAATGGAACAAAATGAATTTTTTTTAAATACCAACTTCTCGATATTTTCTTGTGTTTCAATATTTATGTCGACTCGATCCTTTTTTTCAGCCATTTTTAGACTATTTTAAATGAAAATAGAAATCACAAGGCGAAAAGAAAATTACTGAATGGCTATGAAAAAGATGTCAATTCACCTCATCATCAACAGCTTATTGAAGCAAGCCATTGTTTCAAAGCGTGTTATTCTATATTATCATAACGACTTCTCGAAAATGGAAGCTTTTCTTGTGTCAAATATAAGAAAATATCTTATATTGAATGGGTCTTCTCATAGCCATATTGTCCCTTTCAGTCCTCCAGAACTTTGAACCATAATTATTCATAATATTTCTGAACCGTGGTAATAATTTAAGTTCTATTTCAGAAATCTTACAAGGTCATTCATTATAAGTGCCATTATGTGATTTATGTGATTATGCCGATTGTTTTTTTTAAATTGTTAATTTAAAATGACCTTTTTGCGAATTACCTTTTGTTTCGGTCGAAAGGAGTGGCTGTGTAATTCGGTTTGTTTGACGTCGTGCTATATTTTATTCTCTGCCAGGTTGTGCTTTTTCTCCCAATATAATTAAATATTTAATTGAAAATTAGTGGTTATTCTACCACTTCCTGCTCTAGTTTGGTTAGCTTCACAGAAATTTGAAGCTTCGAGTGTTATTCAAGTTTATTTAGTGACAAATTTACAAGAAGCGAGGGTCGATGCATGTAAGCATTCTCATTTTACCCAATGCTTTTCACATAAACGGATTCAGGTTTTATATAAGTGATTTTTTAATGTTTATAGTCAATGTTTATAGTGAAAAGTGATGAAAAAATACCACGTGCATAGATATGAATCTTTTTTCTCTCTTTTATCATGATAACTCAATTTTGCAAAATTCTTTTTTCATATTCATAGTTGCTCATCATCAATAATTTATCTTCATTTTAATCACTTTATTTGGAAATTGGTAAAATTTTTTTGCATAATTCTACGAAAATTTTTCTTAAATAAAAATTTTTAAAATTTCTCTCATATAACAGGTGATATTTTATTCTATAATACTTATTCCTCGATAAGTTGGTTGGTTTACATTTTCTTATTTCCACTTGCCATATTTTTTTATGAACTATCGTATAATAAACATAAACAAACAATTCTCCGCCTTCATCATAAGGATGAATGCACAATCGTTCTTAACTCAAATTTATCATAGAATAGGATAGAAATGATTTATAAACTGCTTTGGTCTGTGTTGAGCACTAGAGGTGATTCTCCAGTGTGCATGAGTTAAAAATACAGGTGATGCAGGAGACCTAGTTATGCTGTTTCCGAGTGATCTCCTGATAAAATCCTTGACCTTATTAATAGTTAACAAAGATAAGCTTATCAAAAGGAGCGACAAAATTTTCAACTTAAGAGTTAATCGCCCATTTATCTTAGAGATTTAAGATTTTGAAATTTCAAAATCTTTCCAAATTTTCAAAAATATTTTTTAATTACTGGCGACAATTTCTGTCAAAAGAAAAATATTAATTATTAAATATATTAATTATTAATTATTTATTTATTATAATAATATTATTAATTATATTGTATTAGTAATGTTAATATTAATCATTAAATAAATAAATTTAATTTATTAAAATTAAATTAACTTTATTAAAATTGAATAAAAGAAATTTTATTTTTCGACGAAACAGTTTTCACCAACACTTTTAAAATCTATAATTATCACAAGATTTCTATGGGATTGCCACATTTTGAAGTATTAAATTGCCAACATTTTAGTATTTAAGATGGATGTCTCATAGTAATTTTTGCCAAAAGATTTTAAGCAATAGATTTTAAGCATAGAAAACGGATTCAAAATGGATAAATTATGTATATTGCACCTACTAGTTGCCTATTACATATATGCTTACGAAACAACAAGAAGTATTGAATGTATTGAAATTGGTCACTTCCATTTGCAATGTTAAAATTATATCAAATGGGTATCTTAAATTGAACATTTACTGCATTATTTACTTTCTTTTCTTGCAAAATTTTGCATTTGATTAGGAAATTTTGATGTCGCTGTTCTAAATCTTTAAACTACTACTTTTCTTATAATTTTCTTCGACCGAAACGTTTATGAACCCTTTTTTGATTTATTTCGAACAATTTATCCAAAAAATAAAAGATGACTACTTTCTAGGAATGTATTGCTTGCACTGTTTTGTTTTGTTGATAGGCGCGATGATTAGTCAGGTCAACTGCTCTAAAGACATATGTCATGAAACATATCGTATCTGTTCTGCAAAAAATATCGAAATGATCGAAGAAATCTGCAAAAATAATGATGGTATCGACGAATTTGCGTTCCCCGATCTTCGCTTTGGTAATTTCTTTGCGTATTAATTTTTTTTGCTTTTTTAGTTTAATTTTATTTTCTTCTCACATACCATTGGTGGCCTCGCTAGTTGCACTGGCTGCGAGGATAAAGCGTTTTGAGGTTTCCTATCCAAAGCCACATCTGAAAATATCTAACAAGCTGCTCTTTTTTCCACTGTTCACTGAGCTTATTTTTTGGGTTATCTATACGTTAACAAATCTCTCCTAGCCGCACCAATCGAGATCTTGACTCGGCCTCTTCGCTTTCAACTTCAACCATGATGATACTTGGCGTATAGTGTAAATTCCTATGATGTGCGTCAAGGAACATGGCCTAACCATCGATGCTTTAAGACGATACCGTAAATGCACATGGTATTCGAGCGAAGTTGATTCAATATTCTGAAGTTCCAGTCCAACGAATATGCAAAAATTAGGCAGGGAAGATCAAAAACAGAGAAGAATTAAGAAGAACTGAAACTTCTCTTGTTACTGACCATTTTTTGCAGAATAGGACTGTGCGTACTGCAATGAGATAAATGCGATCAATCACTTTGGTTCCACAAGGTCTCGCTATCGGCACATAAGAGTACCTAAGGCGTTTGAAAATTGGCACTTCTTTATTCATCGATACATTTATGAATATAGGCATTTTATAAATGCAGCTATTTTGTAACTTAATAGAATATTTAATTAGAAATCTAAGTTGGAGGACATATTATTATGGATGAGCAATACCTATTTATGCCTATTCTTGCGGTACTGTATCCAGGATCTTTTGTTTGCAACGTAAAGGTCTTACTATTCTTCAGTATGAAAACCAGTGGTCATATTGTTCAATTGAAGATAAATTCAAGACAAAAAATTTTAAATAAAGCAATACTGCTAGGACATATTTTCTTGCCAAAACTTCTGGATGGCTTTCAGAATTGATTGAAAATTGTTGCAACGCGCGAGGATGTAGCCGACAGTATTTATGTAATTATTGCAACCAAATATGTTGTCAAATAGCAATTGATGTTGCATTTAACAAATAATCGTCAACATTTTCTATTTTTGAAAATCTTTTTAAAAAATTCAAATCACAAGAGAAATGGCAAATGCCTTTGTGTGTTATTAAGAATTATTAATTTTCATTAGGCGAAATTTTTTTTGCCAGCACATCTTGCTGGCTTTACTCCGCTAGAGAGAAAATGTTTTTTGGCAGAGTCATCTGGGAATAGAAATGCTGATGGGTCGTCAACTTTATTCGATCATTAGATTTGGATCATAAGAGAAAGTTTATTCCCATTAAAAGATAAGGGCCATGACAATACACCCAATCGGCTATAATACAACGCTGGTGATAATAAAATCATATGTTTGGAGCTCAAACACCGAAAATAAGTTTTTTTGTTGCACGATTTCATATGGATGATTTGATTAGGATCATCTGATAGTACCTTTTTCCGGGTATTTAAAACACTGCGTCTAATAACTTATTTCCAATTATTTTTTTTAAACGTAACAATATTTCGAAACAAATTGCATTATATTTTTTATTTTTATTAACTTTTTTTTTTAACTTTTACTTACTTTATTATTGATTCTCGTGAATTTATATTACGAATTTATATATTATATAAGCGTGAATTTATATATTAGCTAAACAATTACGAGTTTCTGGTTAAATTTCTCAAATAAAAATTAAAAATTTTCATGTTTTGCCTGATTTTATCATATTTTATCGCTCTTTTCACCTATTTATTAACGATAAATATGTTAGGATTCGAATCGTGGCAATGAAGTGAATTTATTTGAAATTTGAGTTGATAAATAAATCGGTATTAGCCATTAGCAATAATTAGAATGAGCTCCACATAATCTATAATTTTAAGAAATCAAAAAAATATTTTTAGAACAACTAGAACGCTTATTTTTCGAACGCTTTTGCTTGGTGGCCACGGTCCTGGTCCTCAGCTATATCAAAAATATTAAATTTCGATATTAAAAATATTAAATATAATATAATATAAAAATATTAAATATTAAATTAAATAAGTATTAATTATTAAATATAATTTTGCTAAATTTCGGATTTTTTTCGACCGCATATCTTCGCACTTTTTTCTACTTTCTTAAATCCTTCTATATTTGAGTGAAAAAATATCCTTTAATTTCATTAAAAATGGAATTTGTATTCATATCTAATGAAGCCAAAAAGCCAATTTTTATTCACTGGTTTTTATTCAGAAACATAAAAGTATATGTAAGGCATATTCTCAGAAAAATTTAAAGCCATAGAGAATTTTGAGAAATGAATTACGAATTTGATTTTGCGAAGATAGAAGGTAAATTCTGAAGAAAAGTTTTAAAAAATAAAATTTGATTTGTTATCGAAGTCCTTTCCAATCTTCAAAACCTCAGTTCGAGAACATCAGTTTTCGCATATTCGCAAAAGAACGAACATCCTAAAAAACAAAATAATTCTACGAACAACGACAAAATTGATAAATGAATGAATGAATTAAAATTTGATTTGTCTCATTTATTGCCACTCTTATTTGCATCTTTAAGATTTCGTATTGTATATTCTTTAAAAAAAAGTAGAAATTTACAGTAGTGAACAATTTATCGTCCCAAGTCTTGAAAAATTTCTTGAATGCGGGGGTCTCACTGCCTTGGTAAATAGTTTCGATAACAGTTTTATGTCGGGGTATATTATCGGTTTCAAGATATTTCTGAAATTTTTTATGCTCCATGCTCCATTTTATTTGATTTTTAAAGTGGCTATCTCAAATCAAATTATTTAAGCAAATTTTATTGAATTTTTCTCAAAATGCTTATATGATCAACAAGAGATTTTTTAAATTTACTCGATTGGGAAAAGAGCTCAAAATTTAAGGAAAAATTTTAAATTTAGGCCCTCAAACCGCAATTTAGAAGTTTCTTGGAGTATTTAGCATAGCTTGAACCTAAATTCCATGACTCGAAAAATTTTCAAATGTTTATTTCTCAGATTTCAATATATTCATTTAATTCATTAATATAAATAAAATTGATTGGAAACCTTGGCAGTGCTCTCAGCATGTTTCTTTTCATTGACATTCGCTTTAGTTCCAACCCACACATAAATGATAGATAAACCATCAAGGATCATTACATCATCACCATCCAAATCCTTTAATAATTTCTTTTACAGCCTATTTTTTGGATTAGATTCAGCGTTTGATTGTATTTGTTGCCCATTTAACTAATATAGCTATTTAATAGCTTTTTAAAATTTTTTTTCAAGAGTCCTCACCATTCCTGGTCAAACTCGCTCCACGGGCTTGCCGCATTGGGCAACATACCAGGGAGTCCCTTGGCGATAGAAATACAGGTAAGTCGCCAGCGTCACCCTGATTTTTGTACAGGTTTACTCCTGCGGGAAATCGAACCTCAGCATCGGCGCTCCCGATTGAGCAACAACCCACTGAGCCATTCTATCCCTCAAATTGTTCGTTGCTTATTAAAATTAAGAATATATAAATATAATATTATAATAAAGAATAAAAAAATTAAGAAAATTGAAAATATCTCGGCAAAGCAACGAACAATTTTGTTTAAAACATGTGGCAGATCAAGAATTTGAATAAAAATGGACAGCGTTGCCCAATGATATCCGGTTGATATCATAGTAATTTTATATATTAGTACTCATGAAATCCAGATTCGCTCCACAGGATATCGAACGTTTTTTTCAGAAAGTCCTTCATTAAAAAGCAATGATTTTTCCCTATATGGGATACCATACTTACTCATATTGTCTCCTCATTGAAATACTATATTTTCTGTTATTCTGTTATTCTGTTATTTTGCAAGGAAAAAATAAAATAATTCATTAATGCAAGAAAAAAATAAAACTTCTTGCGTGAAATTTGAAATTTCTTCAACGACCAGATTTCCACTCTCATCGCTGCATTGGAATAACTTTGGCTGAAAAATTTGTTTCGTCTTAGCTCCTTCCCATGAGCTAGCCCATTGCGTGAAAATCGCTGGTTCAGAACCTTCTAATACTCGAGTTACTTGAGTCCATTCTGGTTTATTCTAAACTAATAAAAGTGAGAAAGCAAATGGTTAGATATTTTATGAATTGAAAGGTAAGAATTCAGATGTTATTATTATTATTTACAATTACTCGAGAAATTCAGAAATAATAAATTGCAGATATAAAAAATTAAAATAATTTTATGTTTTTTTGCAGTTTCAATGAATAACCAACCATTTTTTGCAGATAAGAATTTGCCCATTGCATAGCTCTTTTGCGTTCATCTATTGTACAATCTTTGCCAATCCAAACAAAAACTCCTCCATGTCCTGCATCCAGAATAAATGCATCCTAAGAATAATCATACCAAGTCAAATTTTGCTGCAACCTAAGACAAAAAAAATTTTTTTCATGCATATAATGTAGAAACGCACAAAAAGTCGTGAAAAAACTGGGATTTTGATATCCCAGGATATTCTCTTTTTACATAAAAGTCATCATAATATAATCAAAAACCTTGGAATCAAGTTGGGAATACTGGAAAGTTCCATCTGCAACTATATTTACTTCCATTTTGCCACTTGCATCCGAAACTCTTAAATAGTATCATTTAAAAAATAGTTTTATCTACAGAACAAATTGCTCTTAAGCCTAATAAAGCTTGGAATATAAAAAGTATATGCACTGATTTGCTGTGATTATATGATATGAATTTCTTTCTTACCTCCACAATGAAATTGTATCTCGACTTGATCGCCAATAATTCTCATCTACTCCACCTAGTTCAGCAGATTTAATTTTTTTCTTATCACCACCAATTATTCGCCAAAAGTCGGTATTTGTATCCCAATCTTGATCTAGAAATGTAGATCAATTAATATTCCATTCAACTGAAAAAGTGGAAGCCATCATTTGAATTTTAAGTTATAAACAAATAAAATAAATCCGCATTAGCAAAATCTTGAATAAATTTTGGAAATCTAATTGCTGTAAGAGATAAATTTATCATTAAAAAAATTTATAAGGCACTTGCTGCCCACTCGCACTTTTATCCCCAAGTAGCTTTCTAATAAAATTGAATCATCTTCAGAACGTCGGGCAGAATTAACCTAACCGAAAAGAAAAGTAAAAAAGTAAAAAAGGTCGATGAAACGGTTTATGATTATGATTTAATGATTATTTTTTTTTACAGTACTACCGCTTCAGATTAGATTCGCTATGAGGATGTGATCCTATCGTCAGCCAGCCATTTATGAGCACAAAGTCCATACTAGTCCTAGATTATTATCATTGATTATTACTGATAATCTTACCAAGGACGTGTATTCTAGGTTTACCAGTTCGTTCATTATCGCGAATATTTTTCGCTTGAGACATTCCCTAAATAAGTTTATTGAAAAATTAGAGAAAAAATATATTCTGGAAAAACTAATTGCGGGAAAAAACATTTAAAAATTTAGAAAAAGGTGGAATGCAAGAAATTTTAGACAATTATACACAGTTGGAAGCTTTTTTCATATACTCAAAAAAAATATTGTTTTCGTTTTTTGTACTTAATGGCTATTCAAGCTTTTCAGTTTGTTGCTAGTAACTTTTCTTTTATAGCATTTTATTATATTAGTCAATAGAAATTGTGATTATAAAATCCAATAAGACTTTTTATTCTGCCCATGGAGTCGAATACTTTTTTATAATCGATTTAAAAAACCTTAATTCTTTCAAGTCGTCCACTTTCGGGTGGTATCCAAACGTAAAGGTCAAGTCCACAATCCAAAATGAACACATCACCAAGATTGAGAGAATTGAAATTACAATCCACCTGAACTAAGCTCGATTATGATAGCTCTCAAAATCTGCAGTAGCTTTTGCACAAAGAATATTTAAAATATTGATCAAAGATATTTAAAATACAAAATATAAATTGAGTCTTATCAATATAGAGCCATGAAAGCGTTATTAGAATATAAACCAATAGAAGGTAATAAAATATAAACCAATAACTAAACCAAGTTATTTGCGTCAAAAATTTAAGAGGAAAATTTTAAAGAGATATTAGCGTGTCTTTTTCGGGGAATAATTTCAAGATTTTGTTTCCCCCAACGTAATTTCTACGGTTCGTTTTATTATTTCACTGATATCGAGAGTGCATAATGTAGTGCAATAGATATTTGCGAGTTAGAAAACAGTGATGCTTAAAAATTTCAAATAATTAACATCCTATATAAATGTCATAGACCTTAATGCTATTTTTAAAATATTCCTTAATTACAGTAATCGTTTCAGAAAATAAAATTTATTAGAGGATTTGATCAATAACAAATTAATTAATTTTGATGAAATATTAGAAAATATAAATGTTTTCGCCAATAACTAATAAAAATTTCTTAGAATTTTGCACAGAAAAATTTCAAAAATTTTTTTCCACATGAATTTATATCTTTGCACTTTAAAAATAATTCTAAAGATTTGAACCTTTTCATTACAAAATTTTTGAAGGTTTTTTTTGAAAAGAAAATGGTTGTTGTTAATGTTATTAATGAACAAAATATTTTTAAAGAGATTGATGGATAAAGGATTCGAATAAATACTCCAAATTTCAAGAAATCTAATATAATTGACGTATTCTAGATTAGTGAAATCGGAAACTTTTAAGCAACTTAAATATTTGTGTGGTTTCTTTTATTTAACTTCTAATTCAGCTCGCCAATGCTCGTTGGTAAACTCTACTGGCTGAGAAAAGGATAAAGGATAGAGTTTATTCACCTTACCTAACGATTAGTAAAATAAAATAGACTGATAGTGGATTTATATTAGGGCCAGCAGATTAGAAATCCAAAATTCTATTTAGGCTAAATTCGCGCTAAATGTCAGCTAAATTTAAAATAAAAGCATGAATAATATTTGGTATATTCGTTAACTGGCTAAAATTTCTAAACTATGTGACCTGAACACATCGTACATTCCGTTTACCCTTACAGTGGAATAATCGTGGCTTCCAGTCTTCATATTTGTTTTCCTTGACATGCTTGAACCCAGATGAAACACCACCCTTCAAGTATCTAAAATTTATATCACAATTTAATGATCGACGATCAAATGATTAAAATTCAATTTAACAAAATAGAAGATTTAAAGAAAGTAGTAAAATTATGCGAGGCTAAATAATTTTCTCAATGAAAACTAATTAATTAATTTTATGTTTGATTATTTTTCTTCTGAAATCAGCAAAATTTTCTGCAAATCTATTTTGCATCGCTCATTTTCCGTAAAAATATCGAAGAAGTATTTAGGAAAAAATTAATTAATTGAATATTTTTTTCAAAGAAAAGTCATGAAACCTTTTCAAATTCTTCTATTTACCAAAATCAATTTATGAAATTACAATAAAATCGTTTAAAACCAACTTACTTTATTCCCTCCTTAAAATATGACAAGAAAAGCGAGGATTCATGTCCTTCCACCTACAAAAGTTCGTTGGGAAACGAAATTGGAACATAATTAGATGAAAAACATGTGACAATAAATCATAATTAATAATTATACTGATTTTTAATTTGAAGATTTTAAGCTGGAATGCTCCTTTTTTACTTGCATAATAGATGAAAAGAATCCTAACAATTTATTGGAGATAGAAAAGAAAATCGATAACCACAAAAATAATTATGAATATACTGACTTCTTTATACTGAGTTGGTAAACCACCCAAAGCCTGGTCCAGTTCGACAGTTTTTATAGCAGCAGCTCCTCTTTCATCCTGAAAATAAGCAAAATTGTGCTCCCCTTCCAGGAAATGATATTGCAAAAAATTACAAGCATTTACAAGCATTCAGAGAGCTTGATAGATGAGGTATCATACTGCAATGATAAATATTTTGCAGATTAATAATTAGAGAAAAGATTTAAATTTTGCGTGACTTAATCAAATTAGGTAAGGCATATTTTTTCTGAAATAGCCTAACGATAATAAAACCTTTTAAAAATTTTTGTCTCAAGTAAATAAGCCCGCAATTGTTGTACAAAAATTTCGAAACAATTGGAGCACTATTGTCGTTGGCAACAAATACTAAAAATATAAAATCACACCGTGGAAGTCTCGCTACCAAGCCAAAAATGGACATTCCATTCTCCTGGGTTCTTTGTCTAAAATCGGCTAATTTTTACGAAAAAGTGGAAATAAGTAGAAACTGAATAATTTTTTCATAGAATTTTTTACCAACAAATTAATTAAATTAATGTAAATTTTATTTTATTCAGTAACAATTAACTTTCAATAATCGTTTAATATTTAATATATTAATTATTGAATACTTTTACTAAAATTTTTAAATTCGTTAATTTTTTTAAAGATTCATATAAAATTTTTAATTTAAGCATTTGTAAAAACGATTTAAAATATCAACTGATAACGAATTTTAGTAGTTCAATTATTCAGAATATCAATTGATAACGAATTTTAGTAATTCAGTTATTTAAAATATCAACTAATAACGAATTTTTGTAGTAATTAAGTTGAAAAATAATAATAATAATCAGCGAAAACTAACATATAAGACGATATATGAATCACCACTGTAAAAATTTCCAAATTGTTCTTCAGGCAGACGTTCAAGTTTGAATTTCTAGATTTAATGTAAATTTTATTTTATTCAGTAACAATTAACTTTCAATAATCGTTTATAATATTAATTATTTACTTTCAGCATTCACTTTCAGTATTCTTTTTTCGCATAAATTAATTAAAAATGTGGGAAATTAAATCATTTTTTGATTGATTGTGAATAAAAATTCAAATTTATATAGAAAGAAACAAAATTTCGTGTTCAAAAAATAAATGTTATTAGCGTGAAAGCGGAAATATTACATTTATTCTCCATATTTCTAATCCACGTTTTTTTCCAATATCTTTGAGTTCAGAATCGATATTGGCCATTTTTTGCTCCTTAAAATAAAATATATGAAGCACAGCAAAGAGATACCATAGCTAACGCAAAATCCATGAACTGTTAAATAAGGCCCATTAAGAAGATGAAAAACTCTATAAATTTCCTGGAAAATCTTTCAATTTTCTATGTCTACGATTTAATTACAGTAAAAAATTTTGATATAATAATACTAATATTAGAAGTCAAAAACGCTTGGCTGAAAGGCACAAATTTTCAAGCTTAGAAAAACTTAAAATATAAATTTTCGCACTGATATCGTTCAATTCTCACACTCCACTATGCAATCGAAATGAAATTTAACGAATAGATTTAATCCAGATGTTTGCAGAATTTCTAAACAATTGAATTTTCTTCGTGCATCAAAAACAATAATATTACACTCGCTGCATTTATTGAGGATTTCATTATTATCGTTAAATATTCTTGATTAATAATAATAAACCACCACCGAAAACCACCGATTCAACAAAGAAAATGCGAAATGGGAATTATCATAATTAACTGAGGGATGATTATAGCAGTACAGTTTAAAGCATTTGAGGATTGAGACTGAATTTTCAATAATTTCATTCTCAACTAATGCTTGATGATATTAAGACATACTGAGACGCAAAATATTAGCTGATCGAGTGACATTGCTGTTATCAAGAACAGTTTTGATTCCTACTTTAATTTCTCTGGCGAGAGTCATTAAAACTAAAATCCGAGGGGTGCTGTGCAGCCAGCTGCTTCTTTAATGGCAAGCGAAAACAGCCAAATCGGAAACGGAAAGCGTAAGTTAGAAAAAAAAAAAAAAAAAGAAAAAATATTACTTCAATAAAAAATTCCGCTATTAAAAAGAAATAAAAATTTCAAAAAAAACCATTTCAATTTGTGTGTGTCTAACAATGATAATTAATGAATATTTATAATGAATATTTTCTATGAAAAATAAAGAATAACTTTAAAAGAAAGAATTATTCTGCAAATGCAAAATCTTAAAAGATTATAAAGTACAACTGACAATAAAATAAATGTTTTGTTAATTTTCCGTTTTCTTTATTTCTGTTAAACTTTCAAACTTTAATGCGTCGAAAAAACAAAAAAATTTGTTAACGATGCTTATCGACTAAAGCGATGATAAACGCTACGTAGCAAACTGAAGAAAAAAAGTATATGAAACTTCAAGATTTAAAAAAGTAGACGACTATGAAATTGCAAAATTCTTCTTTTTTTCTGCTTTCTGCAGAAATTGATATATTATTATATTTTATAATTGAATAAGTGGTAGCACACGTCATTTCCAATTAGCTTCACTGGCTACATATTAAAAATTTTGCTGGAATCACTTGACAGGTGAATTCCCACCACTGCCTGAATTTTTTAATGACAATTTTCTGATGTCGGTTGCGAACAACATTAAAATTCTTGGTCCTCAATACATCCATCTTGCAACATTTTATGCATAACAACAATATTCTTGTAATAAAAAAACTTCAAAAGTATGAAGTTTAAGAAAGTAGAAAGCTTAAAGAAAACAGAAAAAAGAATTTTTAAAGGCTGCAAAGAATACCAATGCTACAATATTTCTAATCGACAAGAGGTGCTAATGCTCTGCAGTTTTACTAATAAATATTACATACTATGCGATTCAACATTTGTTAATAGCCCTTGATAAAATTTGCTGAATAAAAAAAATTTTTTGTGCAAGAAATTTAAACGAATGAATTGATATATTAAAGAAAATTTTGATAAAAGCATGATAAGATTGGAAAACTAAAATACTTTTACAATGATGCAATAAAACCATAATAAAAAGATGGTGGCATAATTGCTAGATGGTTGCCAACGAATGCCACAAATTAGCCGATGCACCACTCTTCGTCGGGCGACAATGTCGACGAACAGAAAGAGCAAAGGGATTGAATAATAATTAAGTTGTTACTCACATTTCGGAGCCGTGGTTCTATTCCCGAATGGGATGAACCTTTCCTTCAAAAATCCTGGTGGCTTTGACGATTCACCAATATTTCTATTCTCATTTGAATTCCATGCAAAATTTATTGGACCCGATAAGAAAGCGAAGCGAATTTAACCAACAATGGTAAATGCTTTTAGAAAAAAATATAGTCATCGAAAGTCATGAAATGGCCAAGATTAATCACAAAAACAGATTTAAAGATAGGCTAAAACATCATAATACACTTCTAAAACAACAACAATTAAGCAATATTTAATAAGTTATTTAAGGTTGAAATGATTGACAAATGATAGAAATTATTGATATCAATAAGTGAGTAGCGAAGATATTACAACAATAATTACGAAATTAAAATATTGCGAAAATCTTTTAAACTATATAGAACAATTTTATTCATCAATTCCTTCAAAATAATGATTTATGCTTCATCTATTATTACAAGAAATCTTTATGAGAATTATGTAGAAGGGCTAGTCGTTAAGTCGTTAAGCAGGATATTAATCCCAGCATAGCTATTCATCAATTTATACATTCGGTGGGCCATTTAGATTGCTAATATTTCATATAATGCCAAGGATCTTTTAAGCGTGAAGTTTAATGGTTGTTTTAATAATAAAATAGGTTCCAAAGAATCTTAGAATGGCTCAGTGCGTTGTCGCTCAATTTGGATCATCGACTGCTGAGGTTCTACTTTCCACAGGAGAAAACCTATCCAAAAAACCGGATGATGCTAACGACCCATTCGTACTTCTATGGACTCTCTGACATATTTTTCCAGTGCGATAAGCTAGTGGAGCAATTCTTACCAAAAATAATGAGGTGTATTTAAAAAAAAGAATCTTAGAAGAATACAGTCGGTTTTGAAAAATGTTAAATGATATACGAAGATTCTCCTGTTAGTCGTTTTCCCAATATTTTTCTGCAAAAAGTTCAGTAGAAATAGAAGTAAACTGGCATTCTAGAAGAAACAAAACTTAAATACCCTAAAGCTCTAATATTGATTATAAAAACTTTAACTGTATATATTTGCTCAGAATAAATTTTATAACAGATAAAAAAGTTGATTCCAAATTTCTTTTTTTGGAAAAGCTCCAACAACCATGAAAAATGAAATAAGTAAGTGGCTAGCACTTATTACTATTAATGAGATAGGACAAAAAGTGTGTAGAAGTATAGATGATCATTTTATATGTTATTTAATTACACGTTTACTCCTAAGGATATATGATCAGCATGGTGCTATCCATTTGATAATCTAGATAATGCACATTTATATACTGCCCCGATACAATCTCAGAAAGCACTAAAATTCATTACTACTGATATAGAATAACTTGAAAATAACTTAATGAACCAGTTAAAATTGTTAAAATTGTTGATTCTATTTGACACTTGAAAATCGAATTTAGCGTGATTTCCTAAATCAGTAAATCAGTAAATTCGGCTATTAATAGATTTCAACCCCAAATTTTTCAAATTTTCATTTCATCTTTTCTTTGAAACCCTGTATTATTAAAGGGCTTCTTTGGTCAAATATTTTTTTTAATTTCCTTTCATTGCTAATAAAGAGATTTCGAGAATTATAAGAATCCTTGCTGGAGATTTTCAATTTCTTTAGAATATGAAAATTTAATGACGTTTACAAATGTGTCGGCGAATTTTTTTAGGCGAGTTCCATTCCATCAAAAATCTTTATTTATTTTTTGAAATTTGTTCAAATCAATTACAGCCTTAAATTAAGGTAGACTTCATAAAGGTGGCACGTAACAAAATTTTGAAAGAAAAAATTTCCTGCGTCGATTATTTTCATAAATTGCCAGATTTTTACAAAAATCCGAATAAAATGGCAAATAAATCGAAATCTCAGATATTTTCTAGGAATTCGTATGGAATTCGTATCTAGCAACATTGCGCCAACTGCCGAAATGCCATGTTTGCAGTCCAAAAAAACTGATTGGCCTTTCTACCGATTTCTCCTCGTAGAGGTAAGCTAAATGTACTGTTCCAAACTATATCTCTGGTAAAAAAAACTGGCCAAACCAGAAATATCAAATAAAAGAGAGATACGATATACGACTTTCAAATACTTCACAAGAAAAAGAAAAAGCAAACAAATTTTGTCGAATGTAAATAAATAAGGTCATAAAAAGTTCCATTCAAATGGAAATGCGATGCACATACACAATAAACTGGTTGTTGAACAAATGCTTCAATCATATTATCATCGAATCTTAAATTATTTTAAGGGCTTTGAATCCATTTTAAGATTCTATGGCTATATTGAACCATAAATTACGCAAACTGGCGAAACCATCAAAATCCATTTGAGAATGTTAATATGTTAATATGTAAAAAGGGCATTGAATAAAGATATAAATGCAACGATTCGTAAAAAAAAGATTATGGAAAAATTCGATGGCCGATTTTTAATAACGAAAATTTCAACTGATTTTTCAACTCATTTTTGGCATCTTTCAAACGCTTTTTATGACGATTCTTGAAAAATAAAGAATTAGGAGGGTCAGTAAGAAAGGAGGAATTCTAAAATATGAATTTGTTTATGCTCCCGGAAAAAAAAATATATAAAAAAATCGGCGAAAAATCGAATTATTAGAATAAAAAGCAGCGAAACAATGTTCCCGTTGCTATTTGTCTTTTTAATAGCACCTCACGCAAATAATTCATTTTCCACGAGTTCTTCTGCTCGCGTACGAGCGAAGAGTGCTTAGAACACTATTTTGAACTTTTGAACGCAATTTTTTTAGAGACTTTAAAAATATTCGTAAATCTAGGATTTCGTAAAAAAGAATTTCGAAAGCTAAGATATGCTTGCAAAAAATTCTACCTGTGTGAGTCCAACAGAAGAAGATTATTAATTTTATTGCATTAAACTTATTAAATTTATAACATTGCATCCTCACTGCACAAATTTAAAATATCTGGAAAAATGCGATTCAAGAATCGAACTTTTCATTGTAAATTCATGAAACTCATGGAAAATTATTCATTCAGATCGTTGATGTTCTGGAGAAACTTTACTGAGTAAAAACCGAAAACTTAAGGTTTATTTCTCGAAATTTCTCCAAATTTTAGATCATGGATGATCTGATGCCTTTATAAGGTTATATTTTTCGATTACCGAGTTGCGACCACTGAATTTGCCACTCCGCCTCTTTAGTCATTTTCTTGTTTGTATGCAGCGATTTAACTCGCTGACATTAAATCCACTCGCCATTCATGTTTCCTATAATTTGCTGAAAATTTGAATTTATCCTAATGAAAGCATTTTTTTTCGCATTATTTTTTGCAGTCGTTGCAGGCAGGTAAATGAATATAGGAGGATGAATGCGTGGCGAAATTCCTCTGCAAAACTAAATTTTCGCTTCAAATACGCTCAAATCTACTTTTCGGGAATAGCGTTAAATGAACTGGAATCTTGTGATTGCTCTTGAAATTTTTCTCTCATCTTTTACCTCTTTGAAAATCTTTTAAATGCGAAAATTAATGATGAAATGAACAACTATCATAATTAGATTTACGTATATCTCTCATTAGAAATTTTCTAAAAGAAAAGCTAAATTTCAGACAAATCGCTGAACACAAACTAAGATTAATATGCATTTTATAATAATAATGTTGCGATGTTTTCGATGAAAACCTTTCGATGCATATATTTCTCCGATAAAAAGGAGGTTCCGCTGGATTCCACTTTTAAAAAAAACGTCTGGAAAGCTGATTTCAAAAATATTTCTTTTATGAATATTTCATCTTACTTATCCCTTAAATGAAATTTTTTCTTGTCTCTTTATTCGACTTAAAAAATTTCATAACTTTATCAAAAATTTATTCCAAACTAATTATTTATTGAGAATTCCATTTTCAATATTGTATTCAATAATTCCGTTAGCTCATAACTTTATGGAAGACTAAGGAATAATTTAATTAAAATTAATAAGTCGAATCGCAATAATTCATATTTGCTAATAGGCTTCTTATATCTCAGAAGCCATAATTTCGATTTTAAATATAGTCCCACATAGAATTTTATAATATATGATAAGCGCCATACTTGGTACTTCGAGCCACAGGGTGGGCGAGGCCACGGATGAAGTTGAGCACCTCTGTTGAAAAGGAACTAGTGATTGATTAGAACCTCAAGATCAAGTTTAGTACCACCATTAAGCACAATAGAACAAATTCCAACTCTTCTAACCTTACATATTTTTATTTCTTTCTGGATCTAAATTCGTTTAATCCAATTATTATTGATTTTATATATATATATATTTCTAATTTTGCCTAACTTTTTGAACTCCAATTAGACTCCACTTTTCTCCAGATTACTTCAACATTGGCTCATCCAGTGGATAAAATCTCATATGATTGCATCCACCTTAATAACAACATCACAGAGCATCGCATTCGCTGGTTACAACACGTTCTCTCACTACAGAAGTTGGCACATATTTCGCTATTTGTTAAATCTTGCGATGGATAGTATTAAAAACGAGGTACGCCAATCAAGACCTGAACTGATGTAGTTAGGAAGATTTCGAACGTATAGGTGGACCAGCGATTGATGAGCTTAGATGATGGAAAAAGTAATGGCTTCTATTATTATCAAAGACGGCATCAGATCGAACAGCTTATCTTACCCTTGTAGTCAGCCTAATCACTAATAGTTAGAGGTGTTAAAAGAATAGCTTTCTTAATCTTCTCTGTGTTGTTTCACATATAAGCGCAGTGCTTTGTTTGGTAGATGGTAACTATATTAATTAACAAATGGCTCTTAAGATGAGACATTTCCACAGAAAAATAAAATAGAAATAAAAGCACAAGCTGGCATAACAGAGAAGATTTTACTCCTATAAAATCGAACCATAAAGCTTCAAAAAACAGTTAAATTGTCAACCACTCAACCATACTATTTTACGATTTATTTGAATGAAAATTCTAATTTCGTCTTAAGTATGGAAAAATACTTTTATAGGATGTATTCATGTGATATTCAATATCAATACCAATGGCCCCACAAAATTTTCTCGTTAAATATTAAATAGAATCCATTTTTAATTTGTTACTCTTAGAATAAAATTCTTTTATCGAATAATTTCCATTCATAAAGTTATATTTAGACGAAACTTCCGATTATTTCCGGAAAATGTTCTTCAAAAATTTAGTATCTATAAAAATAAGCTATTCGCATATTACACTTCCATCTTATTACATTCTCGCTATTTCTCTCATGGAAGAACAAGGATATTATCATTTTAATTCTAAAAGGTTTGCAAGCATTTTAAAAATCTGTCGACTTTAAATTTGTTAATTAAAAATATGAAATATTTTCCTTTCGTTATTTTCGTAGATTTTTCTTTTCTATGCGGTTAAATTATCGATAATATGTTAATCACGCTCGACACCTATTTAATCAACTTCAACGGAGATAATTTAATTTCTGAATTATTAATTTGTATATATATATATATACATATATTGCAATTTTCACGAAATTCGTTTTATTTTTCATGCTCTAGCTTAATGCCTTTCGTCAGGTTCGTTGACTGCCTATTAGGATAAGACATTTTCTCCGGATTCATTTACTAAAAGTACAAGTGAATAATCAGATTTTTTTAGTGGCAGATTTACCTCTGTCGAATATAGGCAAATGTAATTTAGGAAATCACTCAGCCAAATCACTGAACTTAATGAAACGATTAACAAACTGTTTATAAAAAATTTTGCACAAATAAATTTACGTGATTCTCACCATCCATAAAGCCTTCAATCCATCATTTGGCATCATTTCAGGCCGCATTTTTAAAATTTCTCATTTTTATTAATTTTTCCTTAAAATTTTCGTAGATTTCTGAACCTCGAAAGTAATTTAAATACTTAAAAATAAGCGTTAAATTCTTTATCACAAAAATTCATAAAATTTAATTCCTTTCGCTTCAGTAATATTGCCAGCAATCGTTGAATTTTTTAAAAATTAATTCAGCTTCTCAATCTATTTAAATTTTATTTTATTCCCCAAGTTGACTTCGTTTTAATATAAATTTATAATCTTTTTACGCGCCACTCATAATAAAATAAATGAGAAAAAATTTCTATTCAGAAGTGAAACTTGGCTTTTTGCTAAAAACTGCTTGCATTTCACTTCTAATGATTTCGTTGCAAAAAGTACGGGTGGTCGCGAAATGGTGGCTAAATGCTTTAAGGCGAAAAGGAAGGGGGTGTGTGATGAAATGATTCCTTTAATTCCATGAAAGCTTTTGCGTTATACTTTTTAAACATAAATAATTCTGTTTATCGTTTTATTCTAAAATTGCAAAATAAAAATAATATTAATAAATTAATATTTTCTATTTGTTTATTTAAATTTCATTTGTTATTTGGTACGGTATTTGTTATAAGACACAGGCAAATAATGCAAAATGAACGGCGTTCTGAAAGTCGAAGAGATATGAATTGTTTATTTCCATAGTTTATGAAGTGAATTGGTTTCAAAATCGATTCTTTCGGTGAAATCGTTTTAAATTCCTCAGTTTGAAGAAAATTTTTCACCATTTTAACATAAACCTGAATCCATCAAATAATCTAATTATTTTCAACAAACATAAACTCATGGCTCTCATAATTTATTTGCGATTACTAGAATTTACGCGAGATTTTTCAAATGCATTGTTCGTAATATTCACAGATTTAATAATATTTTTAAATATATTTGGATTGATATATTTGCTATTCATATTTTAATTCTATCAATCATTAATTAAATAAAAAGTCCTAAAATCGCGAAAATTAATAAAAAGACTCGTTAATAAAATACGCTTCATTGAATCTATATAATACCAAATTTATTAATACAAATACGGATTTAAATGTTATAAGATTTGGTGATCTGAAATGTTCTCATAGGGATAAAATTATAGATTGATTCATAGCATCACTCACTCACGTGAAATCTTGCTTGAAAACATTGTTCACGAGTAAATTTGTTTGATTCATAGCGGCTTTAAAAATTAAAAATTGCTTGTCGACATTATTTTCTATGAGGAATTTCATAAAAAGTACAGTGACTAAGACAAATGGCATATTGCGATATGGTAGATCCAACATTTTGTGGCAAAGATTCTCCTTTTTCTTTGAGGTAAATTTCTAATCTATTTCGGCCTATAGTCAGGCAATGATTTAATCAAAAACCGTTCAATCCTTACATTTTCTGCCTAAAATAGAGATTAATGAAACCAGCCAATCCAACAACACCCATTATTTCTGGTAAGGCTAGTTTAACTGGTTGTTAGTATGGCTAAAATTTTTTTGTCAATTTATCGCTTTGGCGATGAAACGAGCAGATTGCCAGTACCATTCAACTTTTTAATAGCATATTTTCTGACGGAAGTAGAATAAACAATAATGTGAAGCAATCTTCACTCAACCTTATAATCTCTTATCCAGAGCAAAATATATATCTTTGAGAGAAACAATACGAAGACCAAGAAAAAGCCAAGAGTCACTGAAAATTAAAATATTCAATACTGCGTGACATACTTTTATCTCCAAGTGCTCTAAACAATTTGATTAAAAATGATCTAAAATTTAGCTGCAAATAAATCACTTTAAAATAATTTTATAATTAAGCTTTTATTTCATAAAAAACGACAGTAGTAAACATACCTTTATAACTTTTAATAAAAATTTTTATTCATGTAATTCATGTGGGTGTTTTTTTGTGTGATATTACTTTAGTTTCAGCAGTAAAACTCATATCTATGCATTATATCATTGAATAATTCACAAATAAATAGTAAATAATAAATACGCTTGTCTCTTTTCGCGGTATAGAATCCACGACAAAATCTATAATATTAATGTGAATGAACTTATGAATTTTAGGATTCTAAAACGTTAGTTATGCAAAATTGCATTGTGATCATCGCATTTTTGGTACCATTTTGCAGCAGTCGCTTTGTTTTGCCAGGTGTCGAAGCATACTACGATTTTATTCCACATGTAAGTTTATTTACGATAGTTCATAAGTGATACACAAGGAAATTTCAAAAGAGTATTTCAAGCCTCATGCTTTACTCTTATTTTTAAAAAAACCAATGTCTTGTTCTCAAATCTCTTTCTGCATTTTACTAGCCGCCAGTGAAGAACAGAGGCTAATTATGCTATTTAGCATTTAATTAATTCGTAAAAAAACAAAATACAAAAAATTAGATCGATTTGTCGAGATACTGCTAATTGTCATTTTTTCGCATTTTAAAGTGAAATTCATGGATGCACCATTCATGCGTTCATGACATGTCAGATGAAATCGCATTTGAACCATTATATTGTTGTTTAAAAAAAGCTTTTCAAATATTCATATTTTTTTAAAATATATCTGACATTATTTAAAATATCTCAGGGCTTAACTACTTAGTAGTTGGTATTCTTTTCTCGCTCCGCTGGCTATTAGCATGAAATACTTTCGTCATAGAGTCACATGGGTATAGAAGTGCAAGTTGGTTCATAGCACCAATCGAAGTGATAGGTTTCTTGCAGGAGGCACAAGCCAAGAATTTATAGGGAAATTAAAATTTCTGATTCATATCAATCATAGATTAATCGTTAGGATATATATAAGCATTACTGCGACGTTGAGAACAATTAGAAATTTCTGATTAAATTATTCGGCAGAAAAAATTTTTGATCCGCAGTTATTCATTCATTTTCAGCAATTTCATTTAATTTTGTATCGATTCCTAGCGAAATATAAAAATTATATTAATTACATGTTAAAATAGGAAGGGGAGATGGATAAGATTCGAGATATTTCAAATATGTTAAAATGGAATCAACAAAATGGGCCGTACGATTATGATGGTACTCTCAGCTTCGATAAAAAATCGCCGATTAATTCTGGGAAAAAGTTTGCTTTCAGTTTTTTCATACTTTCTTGGACATATAAAAGAATGAAAGAACTTAATTCAGGCTAAAATATTTAGACAAACGTAATTTTTTTAACACTCATAGATAATTAATTTCACATGATGAATTTCATCGAGAAATTCATGAATTCTGTGGAACAATTCAACTAGTTTAAATCAAGTGCAATAATCGTCGTTATCCAATTTCTGCACATCTTATATTTTACTTACTTGTTAAATGCATTAGATCCATCGACGCATGAATCTACCAAACTAGATAAGTTGCAGAGTGTGCAAAAACACCGTAGATACCATCCAATAAATATTGGCAGGGTATAAAATGCAGTCAGGAACAGCATATGAAAAGCACAACCAAATAGCTGGCATTTGCAGGAATATATGACTAGTATACGGTTTAGATTCTTTAAGATCATATGGGAGACTCCTCAAAAATCCTGGAGAGTAAAAAAGCCAAAATCCCGTGGAACTTTACTACTGACCAATCAACCAGACATCATGGTAATAGATAAGAATCAAAAATCAGCACTGGTGATAGATATAGCAATACCAAGTGAGAGGGAAGAGAGCGAGGCCTGAAAGAGGAACTAGAGAGAATGTTGAAAGTGGTGGTAGGAGCGTTATTGACTATAACTAAACGTGGCTCCAACGAATTTCAGGAACAATATGCTAGCCTCTGACTAGAAGAGTGCACTGCTAGAAACAGCTAAATTATTGCAGAACCCTCAAGCTCCCAGACTTTTCTTAGAGGGCTCGAGATCGAGGATGATTCGCACAGAGGGTGAGTGAGAGGTTCTGTAATATATTCTCTGTAAATTTCAGGTTCAGTTATTTACCCGCTAGAGGAAAGCGATTATTGGCGTGATTTTCTTAGAGAAATCTCAAAAACAAATAGTCCGCTGAATACGATAACACATATCAAAATACGTCTGCAATCGCTCTCCTAATAATTCATTAATTTTTTATCATGATCACTGGATATCAAAATTCTCTATTCGAAGTCTTATTGAACATTGTTCACAATTAACTGTTAAATCATGTGTGAAGTAAAGGATACTTTTGTTGTCACTATTATTACATCGCTGGATACCTATTACTCGGCAATTATTTATTTCTGCAATCCTTGCAAAGGCAATGAGAAAAGAAAACGATCACTCTAAATGGGCTCAAAATGAATTTGCTAAATCTGTTAAAAGTCGTGCAAAATTATTGCAAAATTCCTAAACTGAATTAAGCAAATATTGGATGGATTTTTATGTGAATTAAGAGTCAAAATCAAGCCAATTTATTTGAATGTGACAATTACAATATTTTATCTATTTTTTTTCCAATTTTTGTACTATAGCAATAGCCGAGTGGACATTGGTTTTTTTAGTGAACAACCATAGAAGCACAGGTGAAACAATATTTACGAAACCTTCATTAATCCTAGAATAGCTGTGAAACTCTAAGGAGAAAATTCCTCTAGCCAATCGATGTAATAGAATATTAAGACAGTCGCATTTTCTAACATTTCGAAGTCAGAAAATATTGCTGCAGATGGGTGACTCTTAGAGCGAAGTATGAGCGAGGTGCTTAGGTGTCCTCGAGACCTCTTCAGAAGATCCACGAGACCCAAGATTATTTGCATGGTGCCATAAAATTTTTATTAGGCAGTAGAATGTCGCAAAGCATGATCGACATAAACGAAAATTCTTACGGAGTCCCAGCCATTTTTGCAGGCTAAAGAGAGAACAAAGAGTTTCAGAATCATTACTGTAGATCCTTTTCGTGTTTTCGTAAACAACTTCAATTCATAGTAATTTCATCGTAATAAACAATCTTCTTCGACTAATCGCATGGAAATGCATAAAATAATTATACGAGATCAGCGAGGAAAATGAAAATTCAGAAGGGAAGGTAAGGGAAACAAGCAAACGAGCGCCTTTTTCGCCCGTTCTGCGCAACCTATAAACGTTTGGGTACCATCTGATTGTCGGTTGAGTCAGAAGCCAATTAGCTTAGTGCAACAAGAAGCTCTAGTAGGAAATTTTTGATTTAAACAAATTGGTCTTGAAACGAAATTGAGCTTACGATACTTGCATTTTTTTCATTTTTTGGTTCGGTCTTTTCCAGTTTTATGCTTTATACTTTTGCTTGTGAGGGTTGGAATTCCTTATTTCTCTTTTTTTCAATCTGTCTTTTCTTAGGCTTTTGTTTTTGGAAATTTCTACAAATATTTTTTTGTGTTTTATGATAACTTTTAAAATATATTTTATTGTTGTCAGTGAATTTTGATTTGAAAAGCGAGTTTTTTTTCTGATTCGAAGAAATTATCAACTTGCAGAAAATAATATTAATAGTGAAGAGGTTTCGGAAGATAAAAGTGATGAACGATGAGGGAAATGTTGAATTTTCACGAACGAACGATTTAAATTATGCTAGTATGTTTCTTTTTCTGCTTAAAATTTCTTTTATTTTTTGTGGATTTTGTGGACTTTCTTGAAAAACCATTTGAAATTTTCCTTAATTACATTTAGAGGAATCTTAAAGTGTCTCATTTTGGTGCTTTTGTTGAACATTACAAAGAACATACGAGAAAAGAATTCTTATGCATTTCGTTAATTAGAATGATTACGACAAAACAAAAATTTGTTCTTCAAAAGGAGCAAATTTTGTTGAAATCTGAAGAAAGCAGCGATATTTGTACATTCACTTTTAAAATTATTTATGCTGAAATTCGGCGAAATTCTGAAGCTTTAAGTTATTAGAACACGGATTTTGTACAGCAAATTTGTTCGAGAATGTAGTAAAAGCTACGCGAAATACGCGGAACGCTGGATTGAACTGCTGATAATTATGGAAAAATTTTCCGTGCATCTAACATAAAAAGTGGTTTTGAATTACTATGTGGGGGGAGGGGGTAGGAAACAAACCTGGCCATTTAAACTGAAGGCCGAGTCTTATTTGCATATCAAAGCAAGTTTTTAAGATGTATGATTTGCTTAGGTTCGATTATATATTTGCCTTTTCAATTTTTATTCCTAATTATCTCCGTTTTTACACTCGCGTAAAATCTTAGCTTATAAAATGTCACTTAACTACTGCTGTTGAAAAAAACATTAAATTCATTCAGAATCAGTCTTTTTGCCTATATACGAAGAAGAATAGTGAGTGGAATAGAAAATAATAATAATGATGGTAAATTTAATTTATTGGATTCACATAATTTAGTTTTAATTGCAAAATTGGAAATGTTTCTCATTTTTGGTTTAGAAAAGTCGAATTTGTAATTTGGATGTAAATTTCACGAACTGTTGGTTTATTAAATTAAAACTCCTTTTAGTTATTCTTTAAAAGCTTATTTTTACAAAATTAAATTGAATTTTTAAATTTTTCTTATAAAATAGAACGTTGAAATCGCGGTGTGGATTTGTAATGTAAATGTAATTCTAAATGTAATTTCTCGTTCTTTATTTGTTTATTCAGCTGTTTTTCAATTCTGCTCGTTATTCTGCTGATGGTGGGTTATGTTATGGTCATGTTTTTGATATGATAAAACACTTATTGCCATGAAATAACTAATTTTTCGAATGTTTCAGTCGAATAGCAATTAAAACATTTCTCATTTACGACAATATGAATATCGATATGTTTGTTAATAATATTCTTTAAAATATTCATTTCCTTTGTTATTATTGATTCTTTTTTACAATACCTATGCTAGCAATGGGCATAAATATAGGTAGGCAAAAATTTAAATTTTTTCAACCGATATTAAGTTTACTCTTTGCTAGAGTTTCGATTGGGAATGATATTCATGGCTTAGATTGGACTGTCAC
Organism: Dracunculus medinensis; assembly: GCA_900625125.1. Lineage (NCBI taxonomy): Eukaryota > Metazoa > Nematoda > Chromadorea > Rhabditida > Dracunculidae > Dracunculus > Dracunculus medinensis. Next base: position 7,090 of record UYYG01000031.1, on the reverse strand, counting down.
TTGAAGTTCGCGCTTAGATAGAACTTCTTGAATAAGAAATTATTGGAAGTCAGCTGTGTGTTCCACATATCCTCAAATAACTCTCTGGTGAAAGGCATTATAATGTATTATAGTAGTAATCAACCGCCAGAAATGGAAATAATATTGAAATGGAAATTATATTATATAATACAATTTGTTAGATTTATTTTCAGAAAATATGGCAATTTCAAATTTAATTTAAATTTTTCTTAAATTTTTTTTCAATTCGTTTTCATTACTTTTTTTTCATATGAAACTATCGCTTTTGTACAAATGCTAGTAATTTTAAGTTAAAAAAAAGCGATTAAATTAGGAAAATTGGTTTTGGACGAAAAATGTTGTGGAACTAAAAAAAAACATAATAAAAGGAATACCAATAAAAATGAAGAATAAATGAGTAAAATTTGCGTCGATGCAAAAAGTATACTGCTTAACCGAAAGTAGAAATCGATATGCACCAGCGGGAATCGAGTTTAGTGCTTCATTATTTCTTCAGCTTTCCTCTTCTTCTGCTTTTAATAATTTCCATTATTTTTTTATTGATTTCAATTGTCGAACTGTAAATTAAGGCGAATTTCTTAAAATTATTTAGAATTTATTAAACTTCTGTAGAGATTTCCTGAAATTTTTATTGGAAAAGTGGAAAAAAATTTCGTTTCTATTTTATATTTAAAAGATTTTGTGATTATCAAAATAGAATTTCAAACGTTAATGAAATTTCTTTCCTTTTTTTCCTTAAAGAGCAATATTTATTTTCACTTTGTTTGTATTCAGGCGAAAATAAAACGATAACAGAGCGAGGCATCGATCAGTCGAAGTGCGACGCTTTTAATAACGCATTCATTGTCGGATCAGAAGACGATGGACATGAATTTTGGTCAAGCGCGGTAGCAAATAGTCGTTTCGATATGGCTGCTTTCGTTTCACAGTCTAATGCGGATGTTACGAGCATGGAACAGGTTTTAATTTTAAAAAATTATTTTTTTCAAATTCTTAAAAAAGAATCGTTTATTAGAAGAATAATAAAATTATTGTGCTTTTTGAGGAAAAAGATGGCTTCTCGGAGATGACTGAAAGGTTTTTAGTAAGGTTCACTTTTTCACCTATTTCAAAAAAGCAACATTAAAGATATCGTATTTGGGATGCGCGAAAATTGATAATCCTAGTAGTGAAACGGAAATACTGAAGATCATGCAGCTATTAAATCAAGAGCGTGCAGCAAATCCCATCGATATTATTCTTTCCATTCCTGATTCGGCTTTTGGAATTGTTCGGTGAGTTGCATAATTTGTAGATCCTATTTCTTCGTGGAAAATTGATTTTCTTTAATAATTCTTTGTAATTGTTGGTTTTTTCAAATGAAAAAAAGCTTGAAATATTATCGAAATTTTAATCAAAGTTCATGGCTATTATTTTTTCAGCATGTATGACGGATTATCAAAATCAGAGATGGTCAATTTTCCTGTGCATCGCATTCGATTTTGTGCCCGTGGTCATTTGAATTCGACCGAAAAAGAATGTTTTGCTCTTTCTTTCACTCAAAAAAACGCAACTGCTGGTGATCCTGCTATACATCAGTGTCACGTATTTAGGTGCCAGATACCTGAAGCTGTTGGTTTCAATTATTTTCATAGTTTTATTTCATTTTATTTCATTTTATTTCTGTCTTCTTTTAAGGATCTTTTTATTTTTTTGTGAATTCACTATGTACATATAGAAATATAATTATTATTGCCCAACATGAACATTTGATATTCTAATCGAAGTTTTAATCATTTTAATTTCAGTTTTATTTTATTTCTTTCATTTCGATTTATTTTAAGGCTGGCAAAGCATTATTATGTTTTGCTAATGCATTCCAAAATAACTGTTCAAAAAAATCGATGTCTCCAAAGGTTCGGCGACATTCTCATCAAAGTGCGGATGATGATTCGTCAAGTATGGAAGGAACGATGACACCGGGTGGTGAAGAAGATTATCAATTCGATGCCTTTTTAGAAATGAAAGCAAGTATTTTTGAATGTTAATATAATTAAAGTCCTTGAACAACGTTAATAATTGGTTGCATTAGGCATTTATCGTTTTAATTTTTTAAAGGAAGAAGATGCAAAAAAGGGATTTACGATTTGTCCACAGGAAAAAAATTGTTTTAAATTGCGCAAAGACCGTGAGAAGCGAATTGTAGTCGTTCTTCAACAAACAACAGGGCGAAGTATCCTTGCTGTTAGAAAGTAAAATTTTTATTCAGAATTTATTTATTCTTTATAACGAAAATGGTATAGCAGTTATTTAGTCCACAGTTTTAGAATTATGCCATGTGCCGAATTAAAAAAAGAAAGAAAAGGGAAAAATGAGAAAAAGTTTAAAAGCATAAGCATAAGAATTAAGCATAAAAATTAGGATATAATGCTTTAAATAAGGAAAATTATTGCTATGTATGCCAATATTTTGCCGATTATCGTTTCTGATAAAATTTTCCATTCATTTGCATAAACATATTAATAGGTTATGTTATTAATTCAAAAATTTTGCAGAATGTCAAAAGTTCTTTTTTTGAAATTTCTTGCAGATGTTTTGGTTTATTGCTAGCTGCTGGGCGTAACCTAAGGCATGGTGATATGCATCTTTTGGATATGGTAAAAAGAAAAATTTTTTGCAATTTTTTATTAATTTATTAATTTACAGCGAATGAATGCTTTATTTCATTCTTAAATTTTAAAATTATTTATTTCCTCTTTAAATTTTCGATCGCTTTATTCATCGTTAAAAAATAGACGAAAATAAATATATTTTTGTCAAAAAATAAAAAATAAAAATAATTTAATTTAGCAATCAATGGGCCATGGTAATGATAAAAGAATTTATATTATTGAAGCTATCTGGGATCCACATATTCAAAATCTCGAAGTTCTTAATACAGAGACACCACGAGGTTTTTTATTTTTTTCTCTTGATTTTTTAAAATGGTCTTTGGATCAGATTATTGGAGATTTGATTTTTTGGTTTTCAATTTTTTATTCTTCTTGACGATTTTGAACAATTGAAGTGAGGCTATCCCATATATTGAATTTTTTCAGAAACTCGTGTATTTATGACTGTAGCAGTGGATGTGGTTTTAACTGGTTTAGATGAACCAGTGCGTTTTAATATTGAATGTAAAGCGCGAATTTTTCATGAACATGAACGCTTTTGGTATGTTACACGCAGACCTATTGTTGAAAAATATTTCCTAACTTTAAAGGTATGTTTTGATCTAATTTAACAATAGAGCTATTGTATTTATTTAATCTATTAAAGTTGTCAAAAAGTATTGATTGTTCAAGCTTCTTCGTTTCATGTTGTCTTAATTACATTTTTCATTCGGTTTTTCATTTTTATTTTCGATTCATGGAAATATTTGATAATTTCAGAGAGATTCTGATGGATTAGAACAACTTGATTCATCTATAAAGAATGCTGTTCTTAGTGTTTGTAACTTTTTTTTTATTGTGAAATTGTACGAAGAAAATTTTTATTTGTTTGTTGTGATAAGACTGGTAGTAATAGAATAATAAGATAGGAAAACACGATAATATCGTTCATTTTCCACCTGCTGTTATAAAGTTAGGCTTACAGTTAATGCACTAATTATTTTGAATATTTACTATGAAAATAATTTATGCTCTTTTATGACGTGGTTATTTTAATATTTACTTTATCATTTTTCTCGTTAATTTTCTTTATTCAGGTTGTTCGATTTGAATCCGTCACAGAACGCGAACGATCAATTAGTCGCTTATCATTAGGCCGTTCGCCAACGAAAATGCCGACACAATTAATTCATCCCGCTGATGATGACGATTCAGGTTTGATTTTTTTTTTTGATTTCAGCTTTAAAATTTGAATTTGTTTGACTAATTTGACTAATTTAATAAGAAATGAAAAATGTAATAAACCCGAAAAGGTGGATAATTATGGCTTTTTCATTGTCAGTTATGCTTATTTTTAGACAGTGATGAACCACTGTTGTCCGGATCGGGTGAAGTAAATCAGGAATGTTCTGAAAACGTGTTAAATGCTTGGAAGAATGTAATTGATCAGTGGAAAGCAGATCCAGAAGGGTAAATTTTTAAAAACAAATTATGCTTATTTTATGCTATTATCACAATTCTTCTTAGGACACGACCAGATGGATTAGGAGATTTGATTCGAAACGGAGTCCCTGATATTCTTCGCGGAGAAGTGTGGCAGTATTTAGCTAAAGTACAGATTGATCCAGATCTCACCCAAACATATCGGCTGCTGTTAGGAAAAGTGAATTTTTATTCGTCATCAAAGCATTCTTTTCTTTGATAATTCAAAATTTTAACGCATATCATAATAAAAAATATACCCTTCATAATGCATATCATAACATTAATTATTTTGTGATATTTGCCTAGCTGAGTCTATTATTTGCTTTTCTTTTCAATCGTTTTTTTTTTTTTTCAATCGTTCAGATTAATTAATTATTAGGAATGCCCATCGGAACAAGTTATATTGCGTGATATTCATCGAACATTTCCTGCGCATGATTATTTCAAAAAAGCTGGTGGGGATGGTCAAGAATCCTTATATAGAATCAGTAAGGCTTATTCATTATATGATGAAGAAGTTAGCTATTGTCAAGGATTATCTTTCCTGGCTGCTGCTTTATTGTTGCATGTAAGTTTTTATTTGTTAACGATAGGTATAAATAGATTTTATAAATGTGGTTATACATCGGTTCTGACCCTTCTGATGTATCTGACCCTTTCACCATAGAGTCACTTGGGGATAGAGTTACAGGTGGGTCCCCAGCAGCCACCCGGATTTTTGACATAATAGCAGGTTTACTCCTGCCAAAGACAAAAGAAAAAAAAGAAAAAAAAATTAAAAGTTCAAGAGAACTTAGCTGAACGTAGCTGAATTGTTACCAGAAATAATTTCCAAGTAAAACAAAATAAATCGAGAATAATTTCTTAATAATTTTTTTTTTCTCCAAATATTGAAAAAAATATTGATTTGGTGTAAAATATATTGAATATTGAATGACCGATATAATAAAGATAAAATAATATTATAAATGGCAGAGCAACTTCAACAATCAACCACTCGCAATAATTATTATTATTGAAATTTTCAATCTCTTCCTTACTTTGGGTCTCGAGAAGTTATTAATCCTGGTTCAGAGCAGAGATACTGGCTATATCACTGTGGTGCTTTGAATAACTCGGGAAGAAATGGCGTAGCGATTGTCATGTCTGACAAGGCCCATTCCGCTTTGATTGAGTGGAAACCGGTAAACGACCGTATGGCCTATGACCGTTTTAAGGGTAAGGGTTCTGCAATATCTCGGTCATCAGTGTCTATGCTCCAACGCTGTCGGCAGATGACCGTGATAAAGACAAGTTCTATGCGGAACTCCAACTGCTAACAAAGTCTCTACCGAAACATAACATGATCATAATCGGTGGAGACTGGAATGCTCGCGTAGGTCATAATGCAGCTGCGATAACCTCAACAATTGGCAAATATGGCATCGGAGATCGGTGGGCCAATGGGGTCTTCTTCGTTATGCCGAAGAGCATGAACTTTTTGTTACTAATACTTGCTTCCGGCATCATAAAAAACATCTAGTCACGCGGAACTCCCCGGATAACCAACACTTCAACCAGATTGATTATATCTTAGTCAATCGCCGTTGGAAGAGTTTCGTACTAGATAGTCGTTCCTATCGCGGAGCTGAAACGGGCAATCTTCATGGATCTGACCATGGTAAGAGACAACAATGGCGTACTAATTAAAAATATTAAGGATCGCCTCATAAGATGGAAAGAATTCTTTGAGGCCAAACTTAACCATGAAGCGCCATCTATTTCCCCTGATATAGCTGATACGTTTGCCGAAGCATACGTTTGCAATTGCGAGCCTCCAACAGAAGAAGAAATAATTTCAGTTATCCATAAGCTTAAGGCCAACAAAACTCCAGGAGAAGATGGTCTTCGGGCTGAGCTTTTCAAATGCTGTCCATTGTCCTTCATAACGCACTTTCAACAAATCTCTAGTATGGGAAAAAGAAATATTACCAGATGATTGGAGCAAAGTAATTCTCAATTCTCAAGAAAGTTGATAGGACATACTGCGATAATTATCGAGGAATCAGCCTATTTATCAAAAATTTTCGCTTCCCTACTATTCAACAGACTTATGGAAGTACGGGACACCAGGATGCGCCCTAATCAAGCTGGTTTCAGACCAGGGCGCGATTGTGCTGACCAGATATTCACGTTAAGAAGGGTGTTGGAACATTGCTTCAAATATTTGCAACCTACTGTCACGTGTTTCATCGACTTTGCGGCTGCTTTTGATTCAATTGATAGAGCGGCGCTTTGGAGGGTGATGGAACATGATGGTGTTCCAGAGAAAATCATTAGACTCATAAAGGCATTTTATGAGGGCACGACGGCGCAGGTCTGTGTATATGGGGAACTGACAGATTCCTTCGAAATAAGAACAGGTGTCCGTCAGGGCTCCTTTCTCCCACAATATTCAACTATGCGATAGACTGGATAATGCTTGTCGGCACTCAAGAGGTGTCCGAATTAGTCCAGAGCATCGTATCACAGACCTTGAATACGCTGATGATGTAGTCCTTTTTGCTGGCAGTTATAACGAAATGCAAGTAATACTAAATAACGTGTCAGAAACTGCAGCAAGAATCAGAATAGGATCAATTTAAATAAAATGAAAGTCTTTTCGTCTTATGTGCAAGAAGCTGATAAAAAGCCTCTTTCTTGCCGGTTGAGGAAGTGCCTGATTTCAAATACCTTGGGTCCACTCTAATACCAAATGGACAGGCAAAAGATATTATAACTCGGATCACGGCAGCTAGAAATGCGTTTTTCCGGTTGACGAAACTTTTATGGAATCGTCGTGAAATCACTATAAAAATGAAAGCGTTCGATCTTATTATATGGTTCTGAGACGTGGCCAATGAGAGTGGAGGATATTAAGAAGTTATCTGCCTTTGACCACTCTTGTCTAAGGTATATTTTACGGGTTCGCCGAG